>WBMZ01012662.1:109685-142212 GCA_013400975.1 Atrichornis clamosus | reverse complement strand
CATAACATTTCAGTCTCTTACAGTGGTTTTGCTTTGCTTCAATACCTGGAGAGACCATATATTCAATGTCAATGTTTTTGTGATACATCTAATTACAGTAATCTCAGGTAGTCTAAAATTTTGACAAGAGTATAAAATGCTATGAGGTTAAAATAGAAGAAACAACACCACTATAAAAAAGAAAATGAGCAATGTTAAAATGAGCAAATGTGAATTCAGAATGAATTTTAAACGTTCAGCTAAATACATAGTAACAGTTCAGTGCTGAAAATAAGAACAGATTTTAAACTAGGTTTAGTATTTTCAAAGAAATTCTCTAAAATGACATGTTTATGCTCTGGCAGTTTTCTTAATGATTATGCACTCAATATTGGAATATTGACTATATTTCTATAGAAATATATAGGAATCTCATCCCTAACGAGAGGAAGGTATCAGAGAAAATTTTCCAGCTATGGAGGGCTGGTATCTCATTCATTATGGAGGATTTAAACCACGTAGCTGGGCTTCCTCTTAACTGCAGGCCACTGACCTGGTGCAGCAGCAGCTGTGTCCCTGTTAATGGCCATTAGCCAGTTAAGTCACTGCACACTAACACACACTGATCAAAGCAGTGGTAAAAGCTCTTTATTTCCTGTTTAGAAGAGCACTGTTTGTTTGAACCACTGTGATGTGTCTCATAAAGGCTCCAGGTTTTGTTTTGGTGGTTTTGAAGTATAATTTGACTTTCTGTTGCCATGGGCTCTCTCTTGTCTCAAACAACCCAGCCTCCTTTTTCTTTGCAATAGTCTGAATACTTTTTCTACTTAGCTACAAATTGAAGCCTTTCTTTATAAAGAGACAGGACATCAAAGTCAGAGGTGAATTTATCTATCTGTGTGGTTTTATTGCAATTATTAAAAGACTCTTGCTTTTAAGTGGTTACATCTTGAGTGCTTTACTGGAGTCAGTGAAGTTTTACTTGCCATTTGTACTGTGTGTGTAAATTGTTAACCAATTTGTTTGCTTTCTTGCTCAAAGTTTGTACTCACACATTTTCTGATTGCAATTCCATTAAAAAATCTGGTATGAGAACTGATCAATTTTAAAGGGTTTTTTTCCCCCCAGAGGTTGGATAAAATGATTTTTCCATGCTGCCTTAAAGCTAAATGTAATCTAAGACTTCAGTATGCATTTTACGAAACAAAAATATCCTCTCTGCTAGTCCTGTTGCAGAGCAACATTTATGTGTGGGTTTTGTATGAATTCAGGTTGAAATGGAAATGAAAATGGAGCTTGCACTTGTAAAGTGCCTCATGTGGTTTGTGCCAGGAGAATGCAGTTGACATCCTTGCTAATTATTTAATTTTGCAAAGATCTATAATAAGCTTAAATGAAGTGAGCAATTTAACCAATGAATGTCTTTCTATGGACCTCTTCAACATAATTAGGGTTACTCCCTTTTTTTTAAATCTCCCTTTCCCCCCGCCTGTTTTCCCGATGTACTGAGTACAAGGTTAACTTACAGCATGGAAGGCAGTGCAGGCACTTTTGTTCCCTGTGGATGTGATGTGTGGCTGGGCTTTGTCTGGGCATGTTTGCTGCATGTGAATTGATTTTACCATCAGTGTTTGTATTGTGCACACAAGTCTCAGAGGTCTTACGTTCCAGTCCATGCAGATTTTGAGAGCATTCCTCCAAAAAGCTGGAGAAGCTGTATTTGAATTAAAATATTTAAGAAAAAATGCAACTTTTCAGAGCTTGCAGAACTGGCACTTCTGCTGTGAAACTGCAGCTACACACGTCTGGCAGAGCTGGTGCTGCAGTGGTTTGGAGATGTAGACACAGAACAGCATGAAAGATGTGTGTATTTGTACTGTATGTGAATTTGGATGGCAAACTGAGTATGCATTTCATTAGCAAATCCAGGGGTTGAAATATTTGCTAGAAAATGTGTAACAGTTGAAGCACAGAAATCTGAGCAAAGTAAAATAGCTTTTTTTTTTTGGTATGCTAATCCACTTTTTCCACCAGTAAGAGCACAGGGAAGAACTCCTTCCTGCAAGAGGAATCAACATAAAACATTAATTAGGTACATCCTGAAACCTCAAAATCATTCAAGTGAGAGGTGGTTTTGTAACTGGTATTGATCCCACCCCTGGTAAGTTCTCACTTGCAATCTAAAAGCCTTTGCTATGGGCAACACGCTGTTGTTGCAGGAAATTGAATTTATTTGTTCTTTCAAAGAAGCAGTATCATTAAAAAAATATCATCATCATTGCCTTTATGGGCAAATACAAGACAGGGTTATCTTGCTGTGAAGTATGAAGATCAAGTGTTTGCAGGGAGGAGGCTTTTGGCTAAAGCTGGGGCAGTGGGTTGTCCAATTAAGAAGTAACTGCTCCACTGTAAGTTTTAGGTTTTCTGTGCATTTCCAAAACTGACATAGCACTGAGTTCAGAGCTCTCTAAGGGTAATGTTACCTATGAGCTAAGGCAGACATTTCTGGAACAAAGCAAGACAAGTGTGTCCTGCAGCAGTAACCTTTAAAGCAAACCAGAGCTGGTTAGGGAAGCGGTGAGCACGTGAGGAGATCACAGTGCTTGGTACGCAGGAACATGGAGTGGGACAGTGTGGAACGAGACACTGGTCACTGCCACTTGCATCAGCTCTGCATTAAACCTTCAGTGCAGAGAGACTCTTATAAAATCCCTTCTCTGTCTTCCACACAATGATGATCACAGGATACTTCCTTGTATCCTGCAGTAAAATCGGATCAGAATTGAAAGGCATTGGCAGGTTTGGGACATGGGAAGGATACAGGAAGAGACGTTGAGGTTATAACCAGTGTCTTTAGCAGGATTTCCACTTACTGATTTCTGAAATCAGGAAAAAGAAACTTTGGGAAGGAATGAGAAAATAGATTTTGTGTAAGTTTCAGGATACCTTATTGATGAGTGGCTAGAGCAAGAAATCATGGTTAAAAAAAATCAGACTGCAAATACACAGAATATGTATGTGGACACCAATTTATCAGATGAGTCCTTAAGATTTCTGGCATCATCTTCTGTTTGTGCAGCTCCTAAACTTGACAAAGTGGTTATTTTCATTCCAGTCTGGTCTGTCTTGGGGCTCGACCTTCTGAAATCTGGGAAATGTGCAGCATGCACTGTCAATGCAATGGTGCTATCAAGTGTACCTCATTTGTGTGTTCTTTATAATAGTTCTCACTGCTCTTTATGCAAACAAAGTTCTGTGGTTTTATAATTGTTTCTGTGATGGATTCTAAGATCAGTTGAAGCAAATCTGTGTGTTGCCATCACATTTGGGCCAGTTGTGAGGGACTGCCCTAATTTACGCTGTGGTTGGCTGCATTCCTGAAGTTCTCAAGCACAGTGCGGTTCTGCATTGCTTGTTTTTAGAGAAGTCATACTGTCTTCAGGGAGGCTTTCACCAGGTCTTTCTGAGATTTTTGTGTGCCACCAGTCCATTCTTAAACTCAGCATTCCCACGGCTACTGAATGGAGAAGCTCAGCAGGGCAGGATCACCATTCAGCGCGTAACCAGGCCCCAAGGAACGTGGCTTCAGGAACAGCTAACTCTGCTCACACAGCCAGCGCGTGACTATTATGTTAAAATAACACATAATGTAATGGTAGTATGGGGCTGGAGGAAATTACACATGTGGAAATTTTGCTCGTTAATCTGATGAGAAAACCCTTGAAGGTCCAAGCTCCTTGCAGTGCAGGACTTCTAAGACATAGAAAGCACACTCCTGGTTCTTGGTTGTGTTTGCCAGAGGAATGTTATAAACTTCAAATCTAATCAATTAAAGGCAACTATTGAAAGTAGCTGTGGGTCCTACTCCAGACTTGTCATTACCCCTCAGTTCTATGCTTTTGTCTCTTTGCCACTTTGCTGTTGATTTGCAACTCCACTGTAGTAAGGCAAACCTTAGTTTGAACCTGTAGTTCAAATGCAGAAATAAAACCAACTCAAGAAACAGGTGAGCAAGCACTGTTTTCTTGAATCTTTCACTAGCTATTACTTTCAAAAGGGAAAACCAAAATATTTTATACAAAAATTTATGAATTTTATACAAAAATACTCAGATTTTAAAATGCAACTTAGGTAAATTTACAGTCTCTCTTGTTTAGAAACTGCTCTGTGTTCTGCTAACAGCAGTTATGACAGAAATACAGAATGCTTCATCTCAGCCTTCAGGCAAAGTTCAAACTGCATCCTGCACTTTGTTCCTCTTTGGACAAGAAGTCACATTCCAGTCCAAACACCCTCCTGTTTTGGGTTTGTATTCCAAAGGATCTTCCATGGCTGCTGTCTCACGTAATGAAAAGGCATTTCCATGAAATGCTGAGTGTTGTGCAGCTTTGCTTTTGTTGCAGTTTAGGGCAGCCCTGCGCCATTCTGACTAGTGGGATAATTGCTGGGTGCAGCAGGTCCCTTTGGGTTGTGAGCAGAGAGTGAACTCCAGGCTCTTGATTAATGTTGTTTTCTGTGCATCAGCTGCTGGACTTCACTGGCAATGTGTGGCTCTTCTCAAAAACCATCTCAACTTCCCATATCCACTGTCTGCCACCAATGTCAGCAATACCCCTCTTGGTCTTTGGTGACGTCTTTATAATTGCAAAGCTGGATTAAAGTGTGTCAGTCCATTCTGGCACTTTCCTCTGCAAGCATCATCTTAAAAAAAATAAAATACAGTAAAAAAATTTAATGAATTAATGTCTGCTTGAAATAAGTCATTGCATCATCCATCAGGCTGCAAATTCATTAGAACTTCCAGTTCACAGAAGTCTGCACTGCCATTTGAAAGAGTCTTTCCAGCCCTAGTCATGCGTGCCTTCCACTTCCCTTCTGCTGGCACTTGCCCTTGGGTGACTTTGTGCTCAGTCACACTGGAAAGCTTGGGCTGGATGATTTTGGTTTTTGCTTGCTGGGTTGTGTTTTTCTGTTAGTTGCCAAAGTGCCTGCAAACAAGCCACGAGCAGCTGGAGGTGAGGGACAAGAGTGGGACTTCGTGACAGAGATTATTGGGTTAAATCTCTCCTGAAACTACACACTCAGAAAAGTATCTCTGCTATCTTCTGCTCTGGATGTGTTCTGCAGTGTTACTTCTGTGTCAGGTCAAGCATGCAAATCTGTCCCATAAGCTGGGTGTGCAGATCCTGAGCCAAGTTGTGTTGGCTTGAATGTGATTCTTTGTTGGGGCAAGGTCTGCTGACAGAGAAGTTGCTTGCAGGAGCACAGCCAAAGGTTGTGTGTGACTTTAGGGATCCAGTAGTCTCATTAAAATCAATGGGACCACTTCAGGGGCTTAAGTATTTGTGTAACATTTCACAGGATCAGACCCTAACACTATAAACTCTTCAGGACCTGTTTTTAATGTGTATTTCACAACCTCCTCATCATGCTCCCAGGTGCTGTAAAATGATAAGTAATAAGAAATTCTCCCTGTGGGATCACAACCAAGTTTCTGTTTTGGGCTGTTTCTGTGCACACACACCGTCCTGATGGCAGCAGCTGTGCTTGGACACCTGGAAGCTAGTGGCTTGGCAAATATGGAGCCTACGGCCCTCTTCTTCTCAGTCTTTCCACAAAGCAGGTGCCAGACCCGACCAACAACATGCCAGGAGGAGAAGGCAGGCTAGTCTGACAGAAGGGGTATATGGCTGCAAAATTAGGAGGCAAATCTGAATGTAGTCAGCAAGGAACTGGTGTGCCCTGACAAACGTCATATGCTGAGCGTTTGCCCTAAGTTGTGTCAAACTGTTGCAAAATGTGAAATATATAAAACTGTTATTTAGAAAGCATGTTCTTTCATGTTTGATCTTTGTATACTTTCAAGCCTAGCAACACTCTGGTCTGGCTGTGGTGGGACCGGGGGCTTTGCTTTGCTGCAATGCTTTTTACCCACTTCTTCTGCAGCCGCGTGGGTCTGGCGCAACCGGTGTGCCCCGGAGGAGGGGCTCACCCGGCTCACCGCAGGTGATGCTCCAGCCAGGTGCCGGCGCTCGGGTCGGCCTGGTCAGCTCCCCGGGCGGTGCCCGCCCCCGGCCCCTCGGGGGTGTCCGAGGCCCGTCCCGCCCCCGCCTCCCGCGGACTTCCCGGCCGTGGCAGGGCGCTGTGGCCGCGGCGGCTCCCAGCCCGCCCCCAGCCCTGCGAGCGGCTCCGAGCGCACACCGCCGGCTCGCCCCTCTCGCCTGGGCGATTGATTCCGTCGCTCCCGGACTTTGCTCGGCTCCGCGAGCCCCGCAGCCCCCGAGCGGGATAGGGCCGGGCGGGCTCCCCCGGCGAGCCCCTGGCAGAGCCGATGTCCGCCGCGCCCCTCCGGTCCCCGACGCTGCGGCCGCACAGGATGAAGAAAGAGGAGTCGTTCCTGGGCAAGCTCGGCGGGACGCTGGCCAGGAAGAAGAAAGCCAAGGAGGGTAAGTTCGCCGGCGCGGAGGGGAGGAAGGAACGTGCTCTGAGCCGGCGTGAGTTGCGGCAGCTCAGCTCAGCTCAGCTCAGCTCAGCCCAGCTCTGCCGCCCCGTCCCGTCCCGTCCCTCCGCGGGAGCAGCGGCAGAGCCCCAGAGCCGCGCTTTGTTCGGAGGGGCCGCGGGGGAGGCGCCGTGCCCGCCCTGCGCCCTGGAGAGCCGCAGCCCCGCGGGGCCGGGGCTCGCCCGCCTCAGCACGGCCGGGGGCGGCCGGCGGGGCCCCAGTGCTGGGGGCGGGAGCGATGGGGCGCGCACGGCAGCGGGGGGGGCGGCACAGCCCCCCTTGTCGCACGTCCAGGAAAGGAACCCCAGAACTTGCTTTCTGCTACAAAATAAATTTCTGGTGACCAAGAGGACTGTGGGAGTCGTTTTCTCCGAGTCTGAGAGTTGAAGAAGCCACGAGGGAACGATTAAACGTGTTTAATTCCAGGTCTGCTTCATCCATAGGCTTTATGTTGGCCTAGGTGATGTGGCCCAGAGTGATTTTTATAACAAGATACATCCATCCAACCCATCTCACCCTCGAGGATCCTGCATAGGTACATGTACACCAGGCTATACGAGGGTGTCCATGTGGGATGCCACTGCTGGCACCCCGTCACTGCAGAGAGCGCGGAGAAGCTCCACAGCCTGAGCCCGATGGACTAACACCCACGTTGGGGGGCTCAGCCCCCGCTGTGCACCCCGCCCCACCTCAGCACTGTGCCCTGGCATGGCCTTTGGTGTGGGCACGCGTGCGAGGTGTCCTCGGAGCCACCGGCCCTTGCGGTGGGCTGTGCCGAGGTAGCACCGTGTGCTTCGAACTGCACGACTTCATTGTTGCTGTTGTAGACAGGGAGGTGTCTCACTACTAGACTTGAGAAAGATGGCTTGGTCCTGATTCCACAAAGTATGTCGTTCCCCCATGTGCAGTGTCCTCTAAGGATGGTGTATGCTGTTCTCTTCAGCTTCCTTGACCCACCAGTACTGGTTTCTGCAGATAAATTCTTCCTCCATGTTATCCCCAGTATCCCCAGACTCCTGGGATCTGCTAGCAGGAGATCTGTGTGTCCCTGCCTTATGGCTTAATGCAAATTTGACCTTATGGCTGGTTAAACCTGGCCTTGATTTTCTTCTAGTGTCTGGTGTGTGTAGGGTAGGGACGTAATTCAAGTTTCAGCCTCCTTTCAGCTGGTGGTTGAGCATGTTTTGCCCATATTAAGTCTATGAATTGCCCATTTAGCAGCATTTAGAAGGCAGCTTTTTGATATTTAAAGATACTACATTAGGCCTTGAAACCTGGTTCAGGGGAATTGTTTCCCTTTCCTTTTGCTGGCTATTTTGGTGTGGCTTACTGGTATTTCCTCTGTTATCTACTTCTAATCAAGTTTCTTTGATGTGGTTCTGCTGAGGAGCAGCAGAAGCATTTGTGCCTTCCTGAGGTGATCTCATTTGCTTCTGAAGGAAGATGGTGGAAAAAACCTCATCTCCAGCAGGGATGCCGAGCACATGCTCCGAGAAGGTTTATGTCATTAAAAGGTGGCTTCTAAGCTGAAGCAGGTTGGCAATGTCCCTTCTTAAATGAGAGATTTCAGCATCACTAGGCCATGTTTTTGAGGTGACTGCTTTCAGCAGGGGCTACACACTTGTTTTGCTGAGTTTGCCTCTTGTTTTATCTGCTCATGTGGCCACGGCTCCTCTTGGCAGTGGAAGGGCCTGTTTTGGTGCCTGGTACTTAGTGTGGAACCACATCTGTGGTGATGTCAGGCGTCACAGTCGCACTTCTGTCGGTGCAATGGGGAGGAAACTGCAACACGTGAGGCAGCTTTTCCTTTGAGTATTCCTTCCAGTCTGAAATGTGGCGGGAGGACAGATGGTCTGCAAGCCCGTGGAGCCACTGGTGGTTGTGACATTCCGTGGTGCTGAAGGTGGCTGAGCCCCTTTGTTGGGGGGGGGGGGGTGAGAAAAGAATGTCTTTTTTCTTTCCTTTTGTGGAGCAGCTCTCCAATAGAGGCTGTCCAGGCCATGGCAGTGCAACAGGAGGAGGCCAAGGGATAAGAGTGATGAGCTGGCGGGGTCTGCAGCAGGGGGAGAGATGCTGGTCCGTGGCTTATGGTAGGACCTTGGCAGACCAAGGAGCAAATTTCAGGGCTAGAAACTAAATTTTTTATTATTTGAGCATGAAGCAGAAGTAAACTGGAAGCTCATCTGAGTGCCATTCCTTGAATGAGTTGATAGACCATATAGGAGCCATGTGGTCAACGTTTCCCTGTGTGCTCTGCCCTTGGGAATTCTCAGCCTCCCACCAGGTTTCTGCTGGTTTTCCCTGAGGAGACCAGCAGAGGTCAGAGTGATCTTCCCAAAGTAAATCCTGCCCTCTCCACAGCAAATGGGAGTGCTGGCTGCTCATTTGCCACAGCCTGAAATAATCCTTACCTCTTCTGCCTCTGTCAGCACTAAAAGCAGCAGCCTGAGGGCTCTTTATACATTCTGCTTGCCTTCATTGTCTGTCTTTGTATTGCAACTGTCACCATCCCAGATGTGTTCATATAGAAACCTTTAAGGGGGTCTATGCGAGAGCTCAAATCCACTTATGTCAGTTCTTTCCCTTTTTGTGCACAGCATCTGAGCCATGGAGCACAAAGTTCCTTGTAATGATACTGAGAAAGTTTTTGTTTGTCACTTACATGGTTTTCATTCTTTAATTGTAGGTAGTAGCCATGTCATAAATAAGCATGGTATGTGGCTGCCAACCCATGAGCATCTAAATTTAAAATCTTTTTTGGCTGATTACTTCATAACGTATTTTTGGAGAGGCTGTACTGGGAGATGAGAATTCATTAGGCTTATCAAGGTGGCCAGCTTCTGACCTGGCTCTGTGAGAGGAGGGTAAGTAAGGTTTGTAGTAGGCTGGTGATAGTCACTCTGGCAGTATTCAAAGTATGTACTTCAGCATGTAAACAGCTTTACTGATCTCGCTTTAGCAAGGCCTCATGCTTTGTGGATGCTGGCAGTTGAGGTAGGGTTTAAGACTCTGGTCAAATTCATCAGTGTTTTAAGTCAAGTTCTATACCTTGCTTGACTGTTTGAATTTCTACCTCAAACCTTTGCTTTACACTGTTACACTTTGTATTTACATTTCTGCATTTTTATGACTGAACAGACTTCTTTAGGCAACCCTGACTCAACAGAAAGAGCAGCTCATGGGAAAACCGTTTCTACCCTGGTTTCCTATGGAAGGCGGGTGAGTGATCTCACTGTCTGTTTGGCTCCTCCCTTCCTCTTCCTTTACAGGAATATTTTTAACCCCTAGTTTGGCTAAAAATGCCCCAGGGAGGAAAGTCTTGCTGATTATTAATGACTGCAGATTGTGTCAAAATGGGTCACCAATGAGTGTAGAAACACCTTGGTGCAGTGCTGCAGCAGGAAAACTGGCAGATGAGCTTAATCCTTAGATGATACTAGAAAGCCCACAGGGGAGGGACTGGGAAAGACAGGAGAGGCCAGGGAGGAGCACTGCATGAAGGGAGATGTTCCTAGTCTTACAATCAGTCATGACACACATCCTTATAAAAGCGGGATGTGTTAGTTCCAGCACTCTGCGACCACTTGGTTTTTGCTTCTCCCCCTGCCCCCCATTTAGGCTATGTGGAAGTCTGCAAAAATCTATGTTTGCCTGATGTCCTGTTCCACGGCTCTGTCTTGGTGTATCTGAGGTTTGCATTAGATATTGGGAAGAAATTCTTTCCTGGGAGGGTGGTGAGGCCCTGGCATGTGTTGCCCAGAGAAGCTGTGGCTGCCCCATCCCTGGAAGGGGTTGGACCCAGGTTGGCCGGGGCTTGGAGCAACCTGGTCTAGTGGAAGGTGTCCCTGCCCATGGACAGCGGAGTGGAACGAGATAGGCTTTAAGGTCCCTTCCAACCCAGACCATTCCATGATTCTGTGATTTGGGTCTTTCAAGGTGTGCCATCTGTTCAAGAGCTCCAAAATCTGCTTTAAATACCTTAGAAAACTATTGGGGTGCAGACAGGGCCCATAGAGCATACAGTTTGTAAGCCAGATGATTCCTTAGCTCTTTTTCAGACCCTCTAAAAGATACTGTTTCAGATAGTACTGTGTTTCAACGTCATCTCGAAAAGGAAATTGAAAAAATCTCCCCTTTCCTGTTGGTCAGAGTGATGTTGCTGTACTGAAATAAAGGAGGGAGTTTGCTGCAAGCTTCTCTCCCAGCCTACTTGCAAAGCTTTGTTTTCTTTTCCTCATAACACACTGTCTGAAAGATCTGGGCAGCAGGTGTTTGGCTAAATAAGCTTTCTTGTATTGCATCTGTGTGCGTGTGTATATATAGCCTATGTGGAGGAGTCAGTGAGAGAAATACAACTGACTTGATTGCTTAGTGTTGTGTCCCAGTGACGTGATTGGGGGTGGGCACAGGTGTGAGAAAACTGCTCCAATAAAAAGCCATTTATTTGTGTTTGATGAAATCAGTAGGAGAGGGGGATGAAGCAGAGAGAGGACGGTGCTGCAGAGGGCAGGATTATTGCAACAGGCGCTGAATAATGGGAAAGTTTTGTGCGTATCAAGGGAGGCTAAAGTACCGTCCTTGGGATCTGTGTCTCAGTGTTGCAGTGAGATGTGGTGGCTGCACAAAGTTCACTGTGGCAGCTGCCTGCAGGCACACCAGTTTGGTAAATGGCTTTCACTGCGTGACGGGGTTTTTCTCCCAGAGAAAGATGGTAGGTATCACTTCTATTTTGCAGGGACAAAAGGTGGATGGTGAGGATATGGTTTGTTCAAGGTTATCTGGCAAGGCTGTGACAAAGCCAGGGAAAGAATCTGTATATCTCCTGAGTTGTCTCTGGTGCTGTGTCCTTAGGCAAAGGTGCTGCATAGTCTGTCTGTTCCCACAGCTCAACACGTAGTAAAATCCATCTCAAAATTGTTCAGGTGCGGCTGCTTGTACTGCCTGACTCACTATGGCTTTCTGGAGGGAAGAACATGGGGAATAAGCTCAGCAGCAGAATTAAATTGGAGAAGACTTCATGACAAATCTGTCTCTTGCAGAACCTTGATGTGCAATCTGAGATAAGCTTCAGCTGGTTCCTTCTTGCTGTCTCCTGACCTGGCACTCAGTATATTTGTAAGGTTCTTCCTTTTAATAGACTGATGTCTCACCCCCTTCTTAATTTACTTGCCATACCTTAGGATGTGTCAGTGAATTTTTAGTCAGATGGAGAGACAAATGCAAAGTCTTAGGGCCCAGTACTGTGGTCCTGGTTCACACAAGTGCATTTGCTGCAGACTGAGAGGGTACTTGGCTGGGGAAGCGTGCGTGTGCACTGTGATGTGCCACTGCTGCTGAAATACCCTAACAGAAGATGAGATGGTGCTGGTGAAGTGGAATTACTTGCTCTTTAAGAAAGGAATTTGCATGTAATTATATTGAAGCTACATACTGTTCAAGATATGTGTATATATAGAAAGTCTGTGCAAACATATGCAGAATCCTGTTTCAAGTTCAATTTATTATCCTTTCTACTACTAATTTAAACAGACCTACATTTCCAGTTGGAACCTGAGTAGCCTAACTGCTGTTTCTCCTGTCTGGTTTCAGCCTTGGTGGAGCAGTGCTGTTTTGGGTTCTGACTCTGTGTTCTATTCTGGCTAAAGCTGTACTGGGAATATAGTTTGTGTCAATGTCTGAACTGAAATGAGTTTTACATGCACAGGAATTGTGCTTTTAACAGTATCATAACCCCCCCATTTTCCTCCTGTAACTGCAACTAGGCTAGGGTGGTTCACCCAGTGCAGCTTTAGGCACAGTCTCCTGGTGAGACAAGAGAGTCTGGAATTACAGCTCAAAGTTTTCTTCCAGACAGGATGCAGCAAGACACGCAAAATTGTTCTGTAACTCTTCAGTAGTGCGTTGAAGAAGTGCCTTGCTTTCATTTAAGAAAAACAGACATTTAAAAGTTGTTTTATTTCCAGGGTTGCAGTCTTTAGAAGAGGATTCATTGTAAGAACACTGTTAAATGTCATCAGAAAACCATAGCAGGGTGGTTATCAACACTTCCAATTTTCCAAAACCAGATTTCCAATCCCTTTCTCCTTAAAGTCTACCCTTATTTCAAAGCAATTGTTCAATGATACCTGTTTTAATTTCTTCTAAAGGATTTATTAATTATGACTAGTTGACAGAGACTTTTAGAAGTGGGCATCTGGCTCTTTCTGTTTCAAGGAGTGTGTGAGTGGGCCCTGTGAGACTCTGATGTATGGAGAGCTGTACATGGTGGGAATGGGGGGAGCTGCAGAGTCCCAACTGGTGAAAAGTCTGTGTGAAGGAGGGACTCTTGATTGCACTCGTGAATCTGTGCAGGGACGTGAGGCTGTCTTCTGCAGTGCATTGTCATAAATACATTAATCATAGTGATTATGTGCTTGTGTTTGTAAGAGTTGTGATACTTAGATCACTTCATTAATATAAAATCATGGTACTGATTTGCACACCGGCAATAGGGAAATACAGAAGATTGAGTATAGTTATGCATAACAGTGCTAAATGCCTTTTTATGAACTTCCAGAAGTGTTACAGGCTAGCTGCTCTGAAAACAGATGAAGCTGGTGAAGTTTTCCAGTGCACTGCTCTGGGCTTTGGTCATACTTTGATGTTAGGAGATTTGGGAGATTAGCTGACAAGCTTTTTCCTTTGCAAGAGCATGTCAGAGCAACTTGCTGCTAAGGGATCCAGGCTTACGTGGTCTGAGGCAAACCCGGCACAAGGCTGGTTGCAGGAGTTGGTGCTTCAGCAGTTACAGCTTTGCAGTTCAGCTGGAAGAAACTTTAGAGTGTGTACCTTGTGCACCCAAGTGTCATGGTCACCGAGGAGGAGGTTCAGGTTTGTAGACGTGAAAGTCCAGCATAGCTGCTACTTCAGAGCTGCTCATGTGGGATTTGGATGCCAAATTGCTGTCAGTTTTCAAAGGGAGTCAAGTGTACAAATCTGTCGGGCATCACTAGAAATCTTGGCCTGCAAGATTCCTGTCAGGATTCCTGGGATATGATGTCTTCAGGGGGATGTGTGACCATACCAGAGACACTGACATGTATCATAAGGAGAAGTTTTCTGCCTCACCTGTTACATCATCTGTTTGTGATCCTTGTCACTCCTGCTGCTGCTGGCAGTTCAGGAGGGGCTGTGTGTGCCTTCTCAACCCTGGAGTTTTGTTCTCTTTTCAGCCCTCAAGCTCCTCTCAGTCATTTCAGAAGACCTGGAGGTCAGCAAGGAAGAAGAAAGGGAAATCATGTTTCCCAAAGACTTCTCCTTGTGCCTACCTCTGCTCGTTAGAGCAATCCTAACTTCAGCACACGTGCAGGTTCTTTGAACTAACAAGATCTGGGTATTTTGCTACAGAAGCCATCTACTTGAAGGTCAATGAGGTGGCTCTAGAGAATGATCTCACCTGTGCCAGTGTCAGGATGAGGTCGATGGCACGGGCTCTGTTCTGCTCAGCTGTCACCATGTCCATGTGCCTTAGTGTGCACAGCCTTGAGCTCTGCTGCACGGTGACCTTGGTGGTTGCTTATCCCCACCCTTGTACATCCTCTGCCTGCTCTGTGAGATGTCTTGTGTATGTGCACGGTCACTGATGAAGCTCAGCTTTTCTTCTCAGGGCACAGCCAAATCAGCTGATGCAGCTGCCAGAGTTGTTTACTCTCATGGGCAAGGGATGTCCCTCTGTGGCAGGTTTTTCCCGGGGTCCGTGTGGTGTATGTGGACTGGCCCTTGCTTTGCGTGCTGGCCTGGGGGAGGGCTACGAGTGTCCAGAGGAGGCTGTGAAAATGGTGAAGGGCCTTGAGGGGAAGCGTTGTGAGGAGCAGCTGAGGGCAGTTGGTCTGTTCAGAAGCTGGAGGAGGCTGAGGTCAGACCTCACCAGGGGCTGCAGCTCCTACTGAGGGGCAGCGGGGGAGCAGCTCCGATCTCTCCTCTCTGTGACCAGGGACAGGACCCGATGGAATGGCTGGGGCTGTGTCAGGGGAGGGTCAGGTTGGAGATCAGGAAAAGGTTCTTCCCCCAGAGGGTGGTCGGGCACTGAACAGGCTCCCCAGGGGATGGTAACGGCCCCAAGGCTGTCAGGAGTGCTTTGACAAAGCTCTCAGGCACAGTGTGGAATTGTTGGAGTGTCCTGTGCAGGGCCAGGAGTTGGACTTTGATGCTTTGTGAGACCCTTTCAACTCAGGATACTCTGTGATTCTGCAGTGGCTGTAGTGTACGTGCCTCTGGTTGTTGCCATAGGCTGCATCAGCACTACTGCCGTGGCCTGAGGGAAGTGTAACATGTTGTGGTGAGGAGCAGAGAGGTGGAAGGGAATGTGGTCCCCCATCACTGTGATCAGTGTGAAAGCACTGCTTTTCAAGGAGTTCTTCCAGGCTGCCTTCAGGAGGAGTTCCTGAACCTGGATGCTGGACCTCTGCTTAGGGCAGGCTGCTCAGTGGTGGTGTACGCCATCCTCACCACCACAGGAGAGGCTGTGGGCCGGGAGTCTAAACCAGCAGTTCTGTGTGAGCAGCAATCGCCCCTGTTTGCCTTTGGGAGTGGGCAGAACACAGAAGGGAAGTGGGAACAGAAACCTCTGTGTTGCACAGCTAATAGGCTAGTGGCCAAGTGATCTCTTCAAGGTGAAGCGTATTGTGCTCAGGTATAGATATCCTAATTCTCCTCTTCTGATGGCCAAGTAGAAAGCTGCAACTCAAAATTCTTGACTGCTGTTGTGTATGTTTAGTTTAGTTGGAAGAGTGTTATGGAAAACATGTGATGTCAGCCTTTTGTAATTTGAATCCAGTTAAGTCTTGCTCTGAAAACCAGATGTGGAGAGAACGTGCACACCTGGCAGCATGGCTGGGAGCAGTGGGTCTGTATGCTCCAGGCCCTTAAATAGCTGTCACTTCCTCCTGGAGGAACATACATCAGCACAATGAGACTCCTAATTATAAATCCCATACACTGATTTGTTTCCATGCACTCTTTCCAGACCCCTCTCCAGAGGCCTTAGACTGAGAGGGGAGGCCATGGGATGGGATTCTGGTTTTGGCTTTGCTAGTGGTGAGCAAACTAGAATTCAGTTTTGCCTCTTAATGATGGTTTCTCCAGGTCAAAAAAGCTTTTTTTATAATCCCCAAGACCTGTCCAGCAATCAGATATTATCTCTTATGAAAATGCTTTTCAATGTATGCTGCATTTTGGTTATAAAACAAGCAAACCGTTCTGGCTCCTGGAATTACAGTTCCTTTAGTACTTCTTTCATTGCATGGTTGAATCATAACGAAATCCATTGAAAAAAGAATTAGTGTATTTTCCATTATAGCTGCCATATAGCCTTATTGCTAATTTTTAATTAGCTGTGGGCTGGTTGCGAACACAGTTTATTTGGAGTAAGGAAGGAGACTGAGACCTGGATGAGGAGATGTCTGTATAGAGGCATGGTCTCTTTTTTAGTGTCTTTAAATGGAAAAATGTGTAATCCTCAGAAAGTGTTGTTCCACTGGGTCTGTTTGGCAGATGTATGCATTTGTGCTATCAAACAGATGCAGACATTTCTGTCATTTTAAAATAGAATAGTGTTGTTGGCTCTCTGGCTTGCCTAGTTCAGCAGATGGATTTGGAGGCTTTGCAAAATTTAGGTGATTTTCTTCAAAAATGATAGGAAAGAGTACCAGCTTGCATTTTGCACTTAACATTCTCCCTCAGGAATGGGGTTATAAAATTGTACCTCAGGATTGCTGTTAGCCTTCTTCTCTGTGTATGGCTCCCAGAAATTGTTAGAGTGAATTGGTTCCTATGGAAAATTAGGCATAGAATTTAGACTGACAGAAATCTTAATGCTCTACTTAGAATCTTAGAGTTCTTTAAGTTGCAAAAGAAGATCATTGAGTCCAGTCATTCCCCCAGCACTGCCAGGTCAATCACTAAGCCATGTTCCCAAGTGCCACATACAGAAATCTTTTAAAGCCATCCAGTGATGGTGACCCCAGCACTTCCTTGGGGAGCCTGTTCCAGTGCTTGACAGCCCTTTCAGTGAAAACTGAAATGTGTGATTCCTCATATCCAACCTGAACCTCCTGTGACATGACCTGAGGCCACTTCCTCTTTGTTTTATTGTTTGTTTCCTGGGAGCAGAGCCCAAACCCTACCTGGCTGCACCCTCCTATCAGGGACTTGTGGAGACTGAGAAGCTTTCTCCTGAGCCTCTTTTTCTCCAGGCTGAGCCCCCCCCAGCTCCCTCAGCCACTGCTCCAGACCCTTCCCCAACTCCCTTCCCTTCCCTGGACATGCTCCAGTCCCTCAATGTCTTTCTTTCCATGAGGGCCCAGAACTGACCCCAGGATCTGAGGTGTGGCCTCAGCAGTGCCCAGCGCAGGGGGACAGTCACTGCCCTGGTCCTGCTACCACACCATGGCTGGGACAGCCCAGGTGCCATTGGCCTCTTCCTCACCTGGGCACACCTGGGCTCATGTCCAGCCGCTGTCACCAGCACCCCCAGGGCCTTTTCCAGCCCCTCTGGCCCAAGCTCCATGTAGTGCTCCATGGGGATTTGCTAATTCCAGCCAACTAGGGCTTCCCCTCTTAGCCAGGTCTGTTGGTAAATGATGGAAAGTTGCTCAGTGAGCATTTCCACCAACTCCCTCAGTCCTCTTGGATCCCATCCAGCCCCATAGATGTGTGTCTCAGTGGTGTAGCAGGTCACTGACCATTTCCCCCTGTTTTATGGGGCTGCATTCTGCTCCCTGGCCTTGTCTTCCAGCTGAGGGGCTGGGTACAGTGAGAACCACCAGTCTGTTAAAGACTGAGGCAAAGAAGGCATTGAGTACCTCAGCTTTTTCCTTAGCCTTTTTCATTATGTGTTCCCATTGTGTCCAGTAAAAGGTGGAGATTTTCCTTAGCTCTCATTTTGTTACAGATGCACTTACAGAAACGGTTGTTACTGTCCTTCATGGCACTAACCAGATTACATTCTAGTTGGGCTTTGGCCCTCCTAGTTTTCTCCCTGCTTAACCTCATGTTATTCTTGTAGTCCTCGTGAGTTGCCTGCCCTTCTTCAAAGGTGATAAATTCTCTTTTTTCCTGACTTCCAGCCAAATCTATCTTCAGCCAGGCTTGTCTTCCCTGCCAACTTGTGTTTTGGCATACAGATACGGCCTGCTCCTGTGCCTTGAAGATTTCCTTCCTGAAGAATGTCCAGCCTTCCTGGACCCCTTTGCCTTTCAGAACTGCCTTCCAAGGGACTCTTGTCAACCAATTTCCTGAACAGGCCAGTGTGCCTTCTGGAAGTCCCTGGTAGCAGTTCTGTGGAGCCATCCTGCTTCCTTCTCCAAGAGTCAAAACCTCATCATTTCATGATCAATGTGCCCAAGAGGGCCTCTGACCACCACATCCCCCACAAGTCCTCTGTTCACATCCAGAAAGTCCAGCTTGGCACTTTCCCTGACTGCCTCGCTCACCAGCTGTGCCAGGCACTTCCATACACTCCAGGAACCTCCAGGACTGTCTCCTCTATGCTGTGCTGTATTCCCAGCAGACATCTGGCCAGCTGAAGTTGCCCAGTGATAGTCAGCCTTCTCCCAGAGGCCTGTAGAGACACCGTCTTGTAGAGTGTTTCAACTGCCTCTTTGTCCTGGCTGGGTGGTTCATAGCAGACTCCCACCAGGGTCTTTGCCTTGTTGGCCTCCCCCTGATTCTCACCCACGAACACTCAAGCCTGTTGTCACCATCATCAGCTCTAGACCATCGAAACACTCCCTCACATACAGGGCTGCCCCACCACCTCTCCTTCCTTACCTGTCCCTTTGGGAGAGTTTATAGCCATCCATTGCCGCCCTCCAGGAGTGTGAGTCATCCCACCATGTTTCCATGTTGTCAACTCATAGTTTTTCTGCTGCACAACCTTCCAGTTCGTCGTGTTTGTTGCCCACACTGTGCGCATTGGTGTTGATGCACTTCAGTTGGGCTATTGATCCCACCACCTATTTGGGGGGAAGAGCCCTAATTCCTACATGGCCGTTCTCAGGTGCTTCTGTGGTTTCTAACACATCAGTAGCTGTTGTGTCTTCGCGACCACATGGAATTCCATCCCCTACCTCTGCTGAAATGGCAGACCAGAGGACCTTGCTAGCATACTGTCCCTCAGACACTGCTGTGCTAACCCCCAGGCGTATGTTTAGTGAGCCTGATTTTATCCCTCTCTTTCAGTGTGCCCTGCTAACTCCAGTGCAAGGATCCTTTTCCCCTTTGAGATGTAGTAAACCTGTCTGTTTTCAGTAGGCTTTGTGTCATGTTAACCGACTCATGATGAAAAAAATCCAAACTTCAAGACCCTAACCAGACTTGGAGCCAGGTATTGATCTGCTGTCTCTTCCTGTTACTTGCCTCATCATTCTCTGCAACTGGAAGGATTGGTAATTAAATTAGGTAATTAAATAAGTGTGTCTAGTGGAGCCCTGTGACTGGGAAACTGGATTTTAATTACATCCATGCTGCAAATGGTCCTGATGCGCCAGGAACTAACCAGATGTGCTGCCTGTAAAGCAGACCTTTGCTGTCTGCCACACAAACTGTTAGGGTTTTATTTCTGCTTGTGGAAGGAAGAAGCACTTGTGACTGACCTAATGCAGCAATAGTCCAGCTTCAACCTGGATTTTGTAGCTCCTTCCAAGGAACATTCCTCTGAATCTGTTCACTCAGTTTCTGAGTTTCACCCTGTTTCTGAGTTTTTTGAAGGTCCCTTGTCAGGGAAAGAGACAGATGGTAATGGGAAGAGAAGAGGGACTGTCCTTATTGTCCACTCTCTGCTGTATGGTGGAGGAAGAAAGTTATGTATTTGTTTCCATGACCTGAAGGTAACTGGGTGCTTGTGAGTTTTTTCCCTGACTTCTCACACAGATTCAGACTGAGTTTCCCTATTGACCACTTACAGTGTGCCTAACACACTACTCTCTTGAAACATCCTCTTGCACTGCAGCATTGCAGGTTTAGCTGCATTAGCACAGTGAGAGGCCGTAGTTTAAATCACCTCGTTGGATCCTCAGTATCATTTTGCTTTGTATCATTTAGTTTAAGAAACTAAACTCTGATGGGTGTTGCTCTGCTGGCATCACTACTAAGATGAATAAAAAGGCTGGGGAGCAATGCTAGACCTAGGCATGACTCTGACATTTAAGCAGTGTGTTTATGCTGTTTTTCCAACTGTGTATTTCTGATCCCTTAATTCCTGTCTTTGCATTTTAACAAACAGATAACAGGTACCAATGTTTACCAAGCTAGTTCAGCCCCTGATAAAAAGCCTTTCTCCCTCAGCTTTTTAACCAAAGGGGAATGTGGATTTTCTTATCTGTGGACCATCTGGTAAAATAAACTTTTGCTACGTGACTTCTCTTCCCGTGAATGGCATTAAGTATAGGTGCCATACTGCCCATGAACGGCATTAAGTGTAGGTGCCATACTGCCCAGAATCTTGGTAGAAGGCATCCTCTCTGCGTTCCTACATTTGCTTGGTTTGTTGATCCAATGACTGGTAAGAGGTTTCTCCAAGACTGCAAGTACAATTTGAAACTGTCTGAGCTGGGGAATTTCACTTTTGTACTGAAAGTAAGAGATGGACACTTGTTCCAGGGAGGTTGGGTAGTTCAGCAAGTTGCAGCATAGCTGGCCAGATTTTGGGAATGTGAAAGATTTCATATCCGTTGTAATCATTGACAGAGTAAAACCAGAGTAACTAATCTCCTAGCAAGAAGAGGGGGGAAAAGATCCTCCTGGCTGTGCCTGTGTTGTGTGAGCTCTTTGTCTCGTGGTCTGTCCTGGGATGTGTCCTATTTAATATCTTCATCAGTACTCTGGAGGAGGTGATGGGGCAGATGACACTGAGCTGGGTGACCCTGAGGGCAGGGCTGCTGCTCAGGAGGACACATAAACAGGCAGAAGGAACTGGCTGACAGAATATTCTCAAGTCCTGTGGAAGTACAAGTGGAAGGTTCTGCTCCGGGGCTGCAAGAGCCCTGTGCAATGACACGACGGTTGCCTGGGACCACACCTGCTGGAAAGGCCCTGGGGTGCCCCTGCTGTGAAAAGAACCAGTGGTATCCTGGGCTGCATTGCCACAAGCACAGCCAGCAGATCGAGCAAAGCGATTATCACCCTCTGCTCAGCCCACCTTAGATCCCAGCTCATACACAGGGTCCTGTTTTGGGATCCTCAGTGTAGGAAAGACATGGCTAAGCTGGAACGCCTGCAGCATTGGAGAGCTGTGAGGAGTCCTGAGGGAGCTGGGCTTGTTCAGCCCATGGAAGAGACTCTTTCAGGGAGATCTGAAGATGGAGAAGGGAGAAGGTGAAGGAGGACAAGAAGCCCTGAGCAGCCTGGTCTGACCTCAGAGCTGACCCTGCTTTGAGAAGGAGGTTCAGCAAAACCCCCTGAGGTTATTTCCATGCTGTATTGCCCAATGAACTTGTGGCTCCCTGGCATCTTAGGCACTTCAAAGGCTGGACTAAGGACTTTTCTTAAACATGCAAGGAATGAAGTCTGTGGATTAATGATTTATGAGTACATGAATGCAACATTGTGCAGTGGAACTGTGCATCTCATCACAGACCTTTTACTGGTTTTTCAGTGAGATACTAGTAAGAGCACATTATTTTTTCTGTCTTTTTTGCATGTCTAATCTGTTAGTGAGGAGAAAAACATGGATTCCACTGGGCTGCTGCTCTGGCTGTTCCTTTCGTGAGGGTGAGTCGGAGAGGCTGTGTAGTTAGAAAGCTGGTTTGGGACTGACCTGTCACTGAGCTTGAAAGTCTTTAAGATGTCTGGTACCACTGAGATACCACCTTTTCTAGCTCACAGGAGCCGATATTACCAGTGCAACTAGCTTTAAAAGAGACAACAGAAAGCTAGAACTGCAAATCCTGTAAAACTTTGGTGTGCTGACTAAGTAAACAAATAATAAGAGCTGCAGGTCTTTTTGATACTTCGTGAAATGTGATGTTTTCTTGTGCTTTGGACTTGTTTTAGTTTGGTTCTTTGGCTGGCTCTTGTTTCATGATAGCATTTTGACACCCCTTAGGGGCTGTACTTGGGAGACTGGACTGGAATGTCAGTAGAAGGGCTCCAGTGTTTCTACATAGTCTTCAGCAGCTCCATTAGGAAATGCTGGTGTCTATTTCTTACCTAAACCCAGCAGAGTTAAACATCTAAATGCTTTTATGGCAACCACTACCTTCACTGTACCTTCCCTTCATGGACTGGCTTTTATCTAACTGTGGACTCTGAGTTCTAGACTTCTACTGTGAGGTCTGTAGTGCTTATCACTGAAGTGCTTGTCTTGACAGGCTCCTCTGGTGCTCAAAGCAACAAGTAACATAATTCCTCCCATATGACTTGTCTGGAAAGCACGGAGAAAACTCCCTTGTATTTTGCAGCATCTACTTACTTATAGATCTTTCAGCTCAGTTTTAACACACTGCTTTACTGCCCTGGGTGCAGGTAGGACAGTGGAAAGGCAGAGTTGGGAATGAGCAACCTCAGTATATGGTACATAGAAACTGTATTTTGAGTGTTCAGGTTAAAGCTTCTACTTTGGAGCATGGCCTGCCTCTGCACTGGTCCTATGCTCGTTTGAATGAAAAACTGGTATTTACTAGCAAACCCTCAATGTGTGTGTGGCAAATATAGTTGCTATATGTGAGTGTTTTTCAGGGTTTTCTTTTTGGGTGACATTTGGGCAACTCCAACAGTTAGGCATATGCACTTTTTGTGGTCTGCAGAATCATCTATCTTGGCTTATTCTTCCTGTGGAATCATGTTGCACGAGCAAAATAATAGCTTTTTTTGAAATGCAAGTCATATCTGTAGCCTCCTTTCCACTTCCCTGAAGTGTGTCTGTCAAGTTCAGTACTGTCAGCTGTGGAAGACGGCGTCTCTCTATTACTGCTCACCTGCCATCAGTGCCTTCAGAAGTGAGTATGTTACTCTGTACATGTCCAGAAGAACATAAAATGTTTTTATATTTGCACAGTAGACTGCTTTTGCTTGTGATGGTAACCATTTCATGCTTTTGTGTGAAGAATATGGGGAGAGCAGGAAGCCAAAGCAGGTAAAACTGCTTGGGCAGATAACTAAGTGGGGGTTCATTCATGTACCTCCCTACAAATGAAGTGTCAAACCATGTGGCGGAGGTGGAAAGAAGTTGATGGAGGAATGGAAAGCTGGTCACTTGTAAAATGTGCTCGCCTGAGCTGCAGTAGTGACTCTCTTTGAAGCCAAGTGTTCTGCTTGATAAAGTTGCAAGGTTTGCATATGTGCATGTGGGATCAGAGGTAGAGCTTGTAGGAGGCAGTAAACTGAGGTGCTGTTTTCTCCCAGATTTCTTCATGGTGCAGAAGACAAGAGTTGAATGAATGGATTAGGTGTCCCTATTCCAGAGTAGTGCTTTTAGCTCTGCTTCTGACGGCTTCTGCTGTCTCTCCGTTGGTGATTTGCTTTGACTGGACTCATTAAATGCAGATACTTTAAGTAGTGAGTTGATTCTGGTTTCTGAAGTTCCTTTTGGTTAAAGGAGTCTTGTTGGTGCTTGGCATCTCATGGCAGTCAACCTGCTTTGTTTCATTTGGAATCTTGAACTGAGTTCCTAGACATGAAGGTGCTGTTCCTTACCTGCTTGTGCCCATCAGCTTTGGTTGTAGAAGTACACAAAAGCCTGAGAGAGCACTAAGGATTATATAGTAGAATACAGTATTTCATGGAGAATTGATGGCAGTTAATTTCAAATGCCTTGAAGGTTTTCTACTGGGCGTGGATACAGGTGACAAATCTCCTTCAGTCCTTTCCTTTTCTTATCGGACTTTCTTTCCCTCTGTTCTCATATGTCAGATTTGACTGCACACCCTCCTTTCAGGTGGAAGTTGTTCTGATGCTCATGCAGTATCCTTGGGAGAACATAACCCTCCACCATTGCTTCATGGGGAGAAATGACCCTTTGTTGAGAGGGAATTGTAACTGCTGGAGGCTGAGAAAGTACACTTTCCCCATTTTCATGTAAGGAGTGTAGCTTTCCCTAGCTGCCTTTAGGCAAGCTGTTGTTCTTGCCTTTCCCAGTCAAAAAACTTTGGGATTGAAACAATCTGTTTACAGATTCAGGACAAAGCAAGTGCCAAAGGTATGCCCGGTGCATGTGCTGGAGTGTAGAAGCTGTGTAGTTGTGCTGTGTGTTATGTTAGTACTTAGGAGAGCTGGGTAAAGATATTTTGGAGAGTATTTTATTTTTGCCATAGAAATAAAATACACGCTTGAGGGCTTGGGATCCCCTCTTTAGTTTAAGCATTCTCCCATTTTTTAAGAAAGCTATGCAAAAGCCAGGGCAAGCGGCAGGAATTGGAGGGGAAGAATCCTGTGTCAGTGAAATCAGTGGATACACAATGTTAAGTTGTGGTGTCCTGCTCCCAGGCAGGTGCTGGTTCCAGACCTCGGAGTTCACGCACAGTCTCGGGGACACTGAGCTGTGACAGCCTGTGTGATGCCTGAGAATGCTGTAGCACAGGGAACAGGGGCTGCCCGGTGACCTCTCCCTGCATGGAGGGGAGAAGAGAAGTGCTGCTCCATTTCAGGCAGGGACAATGAAATGGCAGAACTATTTGCTGGTTACTGCTTAAAAATATACTTGTACCTCTCAGGCATGAGAAAAGGTGGTTAAAAAAATGTGCTATTTTCAAAGTTGTAGGATTGCCACTGTAAAGTCAATTCAGGAAGACTGAAGCAGAGCTGACTAGGTCAGTATATCTGCTATGTATCCTACTAAGTGTCCATCTATTACTTTTTAAAGTGTAACTTTACAAATACTTTAAAACACCATTCTTGCCCACACTCTCACAGGGGAGTGTGGTTGGGGATGGGGTTTTTTTTTGTTTGGAGTTTTTTGGAGGGTTTTTCTGGTTGGCTTTTTAAATTTATTTTGCCCAGCATTAGTGTTTGTGTGTTTACACAGTGAAAATTAACTTTATATTCTTTTTCTTTCTTATCTGGCTAGTTTCCAGACACACCGTTTCCCCACTCTGTGACATAATGTGGATTCTGGAACCACTAGTGCCAGCAAAAGGAAGGAGTGAGTGGCAGGTAGGGCTAGAGGTGACGTCTGAGTGCCCCTTTGCTGCTGGATCCCTGATAGATCCCTGCCTGATGAAGACAGCTACATAACTATGGCTTAGGGCAGCCGTGAAAGAAATGAGAAACAGGGACTTACAGCAAAACGATGAATCCCAAGTTTGACTTTAGTTCCATAGCTCTCTGTATGCTTCTGTCAAAGTCTGCATCTGGCTCTTATGCCTGGTAGAACCAATTTTGAAGGATTCCCAGTTAAGTGTTATTAAGTGGGTGTTAGAGCTGTTGCATGAACTAAGCAGGAGACTAAACCAGCTGGGGAGCTAAATGCTGAGGTGAATTTTGGTCTGGTCCCTTGGTAGCTGTGAGGTTTGGATGGGATTGGTGTGACTGCTGAAAATAAGAGCAGAATGTTTAACAGGATGGCTCCGTGTTGATGCTGGGGGCTCTCCTTGGCTGTGGTCACTGCCTGGTTGTGCCCAGGCAGCTGCGGGCGGCCAGCCCTGGCTTTGTCCGTTCTGTCAGAGACAGATCAATGCCGGCAGGGGATCTGCCTGGTCAGTTATTCCAGCAGTGTAAGGACAGGGATGGGCAGTAGTGCTTTGCTGGCTGCTGTGTTACCTGTGGCTGACAAAGGTAAGGCTGCCCAGCGGGGCAGCGGCTGGGTAAGGACAGGATCCTCCTCCTCTCCTCAGCACCACTGCTGCATCTGCAAGGCCCTGCAGGGAGCTGGAGCAGGAAACAGGGTCAGTGGGCAGCAGCAGCTTGCTTTTTGCAGGATTCTGTTTTTTGGTTGAATTAAAGTGGGCTAAACATCTGTCTGCTTACTAATTACATTTTGTTTGCCTTAGTGTTTAGTTGCCAGTGCTGGTAATGTTGAAAGCTACTTCCGGCCACTGTGGTCTGTTTAGTGCTTCTCTCTCCTAGTGTGCTGCACCTCTGCTTGTTCCCATTCTGCCTCTCTTCAGGAGGGCTCGGCCAGGACAGCTGTAGCTGTGTTAATATGGGCTATCTCATCACAGGGGTCACCACTAAGAAATGGAAATCCGCTTTTCACAGATGTTCCCCAAACAACTCCGTAGAAAGACAAGAACATTCTTACTTGTGAAGATACGAAAGCAGTATTTTACCCTCACAAACAAAACAAAGCCCAAACTTTTCATAAATGTTTCCAGATGGCTCAAGTGTTGAATGTGCTTTTACCATGCTAGATACATATTTTACCTTTGGCAAAAAATAAAGGGTATATCTTTGTTCTGGCAGTCACAGAATAAACCACTCAACTATGTAAATTTAACACATTCATTTAAGCAAGTGTGGCCTGATCTTTGCAACTAAACCAAAAGCATTATTGCAACCCTTTCCTAAAAGTTGCCTTTAGCTTTTCTTTTACCTTTTTTATGTCTTTCCATTTCTTTATGTACCAGAGTCTGGCCATTGTGAGTGCCTTGTCTGCTGAGGCATACAATTTCTTTTATTACCACAGTTCTGCTTTGAATGCAGTCCCTTGATACAGTGTCTTTATGTGGATTTGGTCAAGTCTTTGCCTTTGATCTGCCTGGGATTATTAATTCTCTGTTATAGTTAATGACCACTTTGACTTTCTCCCACAGTCCCTATCAGAAGATCTCAGAGCCTCTTGTAAATGTGAAGTGATTAGTAATGCAGTGGCAGACTGGTGAGTTCTGTGTGCTTTGTCTCCAAAAAAGAGTCACAGGCAGCACCACGTTTGGGCCTAGTTTTGAAATCCTTCAGTACAACAGTTTTTATTAGAAAATGTGAGACTTAGTAAAACTGCTTTTTGTTAAATGTTCCTAGAAGGCTTGCAGTTTTGAAGACAACTTTTTGTAAGAGTTTTACCTGTCAGATGAAAATTCTGTGTGTGCATGGCTGCCTGTGTTGGTCTGTGATAGGCAGAGGAGCAAGTGAAGCACTGCAGGGTCTTCAGGGACTTGTTGCCTTCCGGTCTGACACCTCCCATGGGAAGTGGGAGATCCAGCTGAGCCCTGATCTTTTATGCAAAGGTTTGCTGCTTAATCGGGGGGATTTGTCCTATATCCATACCTCACCTGAACTGCCAGTGAATGAGGCTTGTGTCACTGGTCTAAAAGGGCTGAGAATGGTCTTGAATATGGGCTTTCTACTTTGCATATGATGATCTGAACTATAAGGATATGAGTTGCATGCAGGTGAGTCACTGTCTGAAAAGTGCAGCCGGTCACAGTTTTGTCTCTGGTAAGAACAAGGAAACTTGGGAAGCAGTAAGAATTTGGGTGCAGGAAGGGAGCTTCCCATGCAATTTGAGTTGCCATGGGCATTGCACATTTCCTGTCTGTGTGCTGCTCCAACCAGAGAGATGACAAAGTTGATTGAACAATTAATCTGTAATGGAGCCAAGGGTAACAAAGCAGTCTGATAGCTTCCAAAGTTAGGATTGACTAATGAGATGAAAGTATTTCATGTAAAAGTTGTGGACAGGCAGCACTACTGAGCCAACTCAGCACTGCTTGAATGCAAAGGAGAGCACTGTATCCAGAAACCTGGGATTACTGTCACAACAGCTGCTGCTTTCTGCAGGATGGGATTCAGCCTTGAGTCAGAAATAACCAGAGCTAAAATTAAGTTGCATTTACCATCTGTTTTGGTAAGATGCAGAGACTTGTGGTCAGTTTTTTAATAACAAGGCTGTGAATGGCAAAGCCTGAAGTGAACTGTACTGTTGTTGATACCTTTTGAAATTACACTGAAATTATTAAGAGTGAAGGTAGAAAGGATCAAACTGTTGACACCAGCTTGCTCTTTCTTTTAAGGAGAAAGCGGACATCTCGTCTTCTTATAGTGCTTCTGCTGACTTTAAAGGCCGTTTCCTGCTTTTGAGACATCCTTGACAGCTCTGGTGGCACGTTCAACTTTCTGCATCTAATTGCTTGTGTTGTGTGCAGTTTGCATGTAATGTCGTGCTCTGAGACAGCCTTCCTGGATTACAAATGTAGTGCTCTGTGTGTGTGTGTGAGATCTGCTCATTCTATTAATTTGTTTGAAAGGCTAGCACAGCTTCCAATGTAACTAAATCATGACACTGCCAGGAGATTGTCAAAACAGTTGGAAAGCTGCCAGGAACCCTTGCAGCTTTCCTGGGGACTGGTAGAGAAGTGACCTTTTACGTGTGAAAATAAATTTCTAGTTCAGGGAAAAGCGTAGAGTTTTTGTGAAAGCCTTGGCCACTTGCCCATCCCTTGTTACATTTCGATTTTGGTAGTGCAGGCTGATGGGGTGCTGCAACAGTGCAGAGGACTGGTGCTGCTTGTTAATTGAGGATCTGCTTAGAGAGGAGATCTCCAGGCAGAAGGGAGGGAGGATCTACAGATATATGGTAGAAATCATAGCTAATTCTGCCAGGTACCTTTCCAAGGCATCATCTTTCCGTGCCTGTAGTTACATCTGACTTGTCCTGTGTAAGTTCACAGCTGAGTCGTTTGGGCTACTGGTGAGTTTTATGTTAAGGCTGTGACCATGTACTGGTGTCAGTGTTGTGGCTCAGGGTAGAGACAGGCTGTCGTCATGGGCAGGAGAACATTCCCTGGATGCTGCTGCTGCTGATTTCAGTTCTGCTGGCACGTTTGAAGGAGGCCTCTGCCCTGACATTGCCTGATGTGGCATGACGTGCCAGCGGGAGGAAACAACCAACCCAGGCCAACGGGTTCTGGAAAGGTTCTATTGGGTGCCAGCCTGGACTAAGTGATGCTCCTTCAGCCTGTTCTCAATTTCCTACCCTTTCCTGCGTTCCCCTGCTGCAGGTTTCCCATGACTGGTCTCCGAAATGGCATGATTAGGCTTTAGAGAAAGGTGTTTTACACCAGTCTCAGGTAGAGAGCAGAGGAACTGTGCCACTGCCACAGGGGAGCATGTTTCCTATGGGGAAGGGAAGGGGAGAAGAAGGAGACCTGTGACTGGGCAGGTGGAATGCAGGCAAGGAGCAGTAATACCTCATGTGGGGACCTACCATGACTCTGGCTTGCTGTGCAAGCACAGCTCTTCTCTGTCAAACGCCTCTTGCGTGGGTGGCTCTGGTATAAACCTTACAACAAAGCCACTGTTGCCAGTACAAAGTCAAGGAGGTTGGCACTTGCCAATCTTTAATATCCATAATCTTTTACGGTACCTTTGGTTTTGCGAAAGCATGGGCTGAAAGCCATTCTTTGTTGTAAATTTGTGTTAAAGTACCAGTCAGGTTGTTCTCAGAAATATACCTGTTGCTCCATCCTATTATATTAACTACCTCTGCCTGCTCGTTTGTGGGTTCTCTTTTTTTTTATTCCCAGCATTGTGGCTCAGTTTCCTTTTCCTGCTTCTGTTTCTTTGCTTGGCGGTGATAAGGGAAAAAGTCCTCAGCATTTGTTCAAGCACAGTGTGAAAGGCTTCTGGAGTACTGCACGTGTGGGGAATACCCTGGCAAATTCATGTTTGTGAGTGCAGTTACCTCTCTGCATGCTGGCTCTGGGAACCCACGTGTTCCTGGGGCAAGCTGTGGGAAACCCAGCTGCGCCCTCACCAAAGGGTGGAGGTGACTTTCTGGGAAGCTCCTTGCAGAGAAAACACTATCTTTGAGGCGCCTGCTCTTAGGCAGCCAGCAGGCTGGCACTTGGCCAAGGCAGGCACTTGGCGCTCTGCGGGATGGGGAGGGATTCCTGGCTGCAAGTCCATGGCCAAGCGCTGTGTCCTCCCTCCCGGCCCCCTGTCCCCAGCAGCTGAGAGCTGATCTTAGTGCCTGCTCCTGTGTCACCATGCCCGAATTAGGGGGTTTGGCAGTCTGGAGGTGGCAGTCCCTTATCCAGTTGCTGCCACTCTGTCAGCGTTCAGACACAGGCTTTGTCTGTGACCTCTTTGTGGTGCTGGGGCCAGGATGGCCGGACTCCTGTGCAAGAGGCGCAAGAAAGGAGGTAGGAAACATTTCCTGTGTAGCAGGATTCTCTTCATAAGGACCTGGAGTGCCAGGCTCTCCCTGGGCAACAAGCTTTGGGAGGTTTTCTGTTGGCAGAACTGTGCTTTGCTGGCAGCTGTAGTAAAGGATGTTTTGGTCCCATGGGATCTGGCACAGCTACACAGGGTCTGAATACAAGCAGGAAGGTTCTGTGTGGTTCTACGTGTCATGAGGGATGGGGGCTCAATACACAAATTTGCATTAATTTTTGCTTTCAGTTAAGTTGCTCAGAAACAAGGTATTTGTGTTAGTAAGAGTAATTTTTATATTAAAAGAGTTAAGTGTACCACCTTAGTTGAACTTTTGAGAATAAAACTAATTTAGCTGCATTTAAAAGTATTCCGGCTTGAAATGTATGCATCATTTTGTTCATATACGTACACTGTGCCATGTATTCACTGCCCAGAGGAACTTAGCAGCTCTTCTCTGCATTTGCAGAGCATTGGGAACAGTGATACCCTGAGCTTACTGAAAACTTGGCATTCCCAGAATGACAGCAATGCTGTAATAATGAAAAGAGTTTTAAATCTAGGAATAAGGCTGGTACTTCCAAAATAAGTCTGACTTAATTGAAGTTTGAGCATTTATAGTCCTAGCAGGGTTTTTAAAATCTAGCTTCAGTTTCCACAAGAATCTTCTTGTGCCTCCTGGTGGCATCACTACGTAGGGGCTGTTAGGGTGAGAAAGCTCTAGTTGGGAGTAACGCAAACAGGGCTGGGTAAGACATGTTGTTAGAGCTGATTTGATCTGTTGCATGAGGCCTGCTTGCTCCCTGACTTGTTTGTGGAGTTTTTCAAGAAAATGAGAATGAATGCAGAAAAGGAGTACTTAAAAATTTCTTTAACAGCATCTTTATTCAGGAGGTTAAATCTCAGCCTGCAGACATTGCATTCGGTTTGCATTGGAGAACCATGGATCATAAACCATCAGGTCTCACAACACAACCTGGGGGTTTGTTGAAGAACTTTAGAACAGCATTTCATAATGAGAATCTTAGTGGTGATCAGTATCATGCTGTGAACCAGAATTAAGTGACTTCTTGGGATTGCAATTAAGACATGTGAGAACTTGTTTTAAGCACCTGTTTCAATTACCTGTGAGAGAAGGCGTGGGGATTGCAGTATATTCTTCCCTGTCCTCCTCTGAGGTGGTAGGATCTCTGTGTTTTCCACTTCTATCAGGCAGGAAAACAGCAAGTCCTGATGCAGGATTTTGTAGTCGTTGCAGGCTGCATGCAAATGACAAGCCTGTGGTTTGTTTTTCCAGTGTGAAAGGGAAATAATGACTGCTCTTGAAAGAAGAGCTTGCTGGGGTACTGTGACGATTATTTCGCTGTTCCTCCTTTTCTTTCCTGAGAAAAGTTTGTCTAGCAAACCTTACTTATTTGGAAGTTCTAGCTTTTTCCTGAAGAGAGTATGGGACTTGGACCCCTCCCAAAGAAGACTGCACTACCACAGATGCTGCCACAAATTATTTTAGTCCATGCTTACACAAAACTGTCACTGAAAAGATGGGACTGTTATGGTTTCTTTGTATCTCCTATTTCACATGCATCTAGTTCCATATCATGCCTTATAATTGTTACCTGAGTTTAAGGGAAGATGTGCTTTGGAGAGTATAAAAGTGTTACAGCAGTGCTAGTGCTTGTCTGACTGTCAAGCTTTGTGAAGATCCTAAAGAACAGTATTTGTTTAGTTCCTCTTATGTGGCAGGAAGTAGTGAAGTATTTTAACATCCATTTTTTTAATGAAGAGTACTTTACTGGCTTTCTGAAATAAGAGTTGTATGTTTATTAAGACTAGAGCTTGAAATTAAGAAAAAATAGGTTTGTGCTCACCATATCATGGCACATCTATTTTATCAAGTGGCAATGCTGGAATTAAATACATTTTCATGGTTTTTTTGATAGGTCTTCCTGGGGTTCTCTGAGGCTTTAATAAGGTCAGTACCCAGTTGCAGTTGTTCTGCAGCTGGAAAAGGTGATAATGAGTAGTAGTTGTGCTATCAGAAAAGGAGTTTGTTTTTACAGTTTGTCTGCTCTAGGCTGGGGCCATCTTGCAGGCAAAGCTCACACCCCTTCCTTTTGGAGAAACAGGCACTCTGAGCTTGTTCTTACCACAGAATTGGGTTTCTTGCTAAAAGTTTCCAGCCAGTTGTGTGGTAGCTCTATTTAATAGGAAGCTGTAGAAGAATGTTGCTTTGATTTTAATTTCCACTGTGGCTGCAATTCCTCATGCCATGAACTGTCGTCCTGTTTTGAAATTGATCTACCAGATGTTTTGTGTTATTATGGATACTGTCTCCAACCCCTATATATCCACCAACTTTGTACTTATTATACTCTCTGGTTTTTTTCTCTATTTAGTGAGTGACCTCCAAGAAGAAGGTAAAAATGCTATCAATGCACCAATGAACCCAAGCACTGTGGACATCCATCCAGAAGACACACTATTAGGTAAAGTTTTTGTGCTACAGACCTTGACTTAGACCTGGTTTGTGAAGCTGGCCACTCTGGCCCGCACATTATTGCTTCACTGTTGAATGTAGATTGCTCAGTTGAAACGGAGAGATTTGGATGTGGCTATTGAAAGAGGTTGCATGTTACACGTAGAGTAGAAACTAGAAAGGCTAATTGGAATTTGAAAAGCAGTGCCAAACGAGATAGTTTATGGACTCTCTCCCGTGTCCATCCCCTCACTCTGAGTCCTTAGAAGAGCAACAGCATAATTTAAGAGCAAAAAAATGTTTAAAACTTGTTGAAATAAAACACGTTTATCTTTCCTGGCCATATGTCCCAGTTTGAGACAATATAAGGAGGAAAATGCCCTCCTGGGGTAGGGTAGGCTATTAGCCACCTCTCCCCTACCAGGTCCAAGAAAAAAACAATTCCACGGAGGGAAAATGAAAAAAACACTGATTTATTTACAAGGGACACACACACAGTGCCGCACAGAAAG
>WBMZ01012662.1:767-109360 GCA_013400975.1 Atrichornis clamosus | reverse complement strand
AAAAAAAAAAAAAAAAAAGAAAAAAACCTCTCTCTTCCCTGCTGTTTGCGGCAGAGCCGAGAGCACAAGACAAGAAGGAAAAGAAAAAAACCAAACCAAAAAAACCTTCCCGAATCCCAGAGCGGGAGTGTCTGTGTTTGTCCTTGAAAATTCCTGGATTCAAATCAGAGGCACAGAATTCATGGTTAGTATAAAGTGGCGATATGAGATAAACTGGTATCATACAGTCACCCCAAGACACCATATATCTCTTAAAGTACAGAATGAGCTGAAGCAAGCTGTCATCAAGACAAATAATAAAACAGTCATTTGGATTTTCTGATTAGGAGAGAAGTAGGAAATGCAAAGTACTTTTCTTCAAAGATGTGGGCAAAATGTTGGTTGTTCTGTGTATATGAATGGATCAGGAGTGTCTGCAGTGATTTCTTCTGGATACCACTAAAGCTGTGTATGACTTTAGAAGATGCAGGACCACTCCTGAAGGCCTGTTCTGCAAAGACATGATCACCAGTGAATGTTAACCCGAGTTCTGTGGTGAATCATACTGTTATGGGTCAAATCTTATTCAAGGTTAGTATTTTGGGTGTGTAGTGGGTGTCACTTCCTTATGATGGACTGCCTGACTCACCCTGGACAGTTATGAGGAAGTAAAGGAACAGGGATAAAAAAAGCAGCAAAAGAATTAATGTTTTTTTCATCAGTTCATGGAAATTTTTCAGGTGTGTTCAGATTGCATGGTCTTATCTTTTTAATAAAAATAAAAATGTGTGGGTGGAGTCTAAGGTAACCAGTTAGGTACTGGTTACTAAATACTGTATAGTCAGTCTTGTGTCCAGGATGTGTCACGTTTCCCATGTGACAGCAGTCAAGTCTGGCACTGCAGTGGGCAGTCACTGTAGGCTGGTCACTGTCAGGTTTTGAAGGGTTCCACTGCACAGTGTGACAATGGCCGGATCAGTGATGATACCAAAACCCCTCCTTTGTTGTCCTTAGGGAAGGAATTGAGAAATCGGTAGGAAAATAGGATTTCGTATGGCCTGTATAGGCTTGGTTAAAGATAAATCCATGGGGTTCATTAATAATTATTTTAGCTGAAGAGATGTGGATCTCCCCACGAAGCTGTACCACTGCTCCCCGTCCTTGTGTTCCTGTTGTGTAGTGGTCAGGGCTTGCTCTCCACTGGATGGAACAGATCTACCTTAGATCGCCGCTCCCACTTGGCTACTCAGGCTGCTGAAATGAAGGGTTCAGGGAGACATCTGCTATTTGAAAGCAAGCACCAGATTTAAAATATGAGATTTTCTCCTGCTGCATCCTAAATACTTGCATCCATATCTACAATAGCATATAAACATACACATGATGCACGAGTCCACAGGTGCTGTTACAAAAATGACTCTGCCTGAGGTTGTTTGGTTGTTGGCCTTGCTGACCTCAAATTGATTTTGCTACCAACACTTTATCCCTTCTCAAAATTGCTCTTCATGTTCATGCTTGTCCTTGAGCTCTTCTCACATATCTTCATCTCATCAGCTGAAGAAATAGAAGACTTCACACCTGCAAAATCTATTTTATGTTCTTCCCTATGCACAGGCACAGCTGATAGCTGAGCTAATTTTATTTCTCAAGCTTAACCAAAGGTGAAGGAGTTCCTGCACTCCAGGACCACAGGTGTGACCAAGTTTCAGGGAAACAGATGGTGGAGGCACAAACTCAGCCCAAGGTTCAGCAGTTGCAATGAGTGTAGTGCGTAAGGCTCACCATGTTCTTCCGGATGCTGTAATTTGGGACAGGTGTTTTCAAATAGAAGTTAAATAGAAATTGAGGAGAAGGAGAAAAGTAGCTCACTGTACTTTTTGATGTGTTAATATTAACATGTCCTGCACGAGTGATTTTCCTGAAACATTCTGCATGTGACAGGGTCCAAGCTGGGGAAGCTCGGTGGAAACAATCCTAGTTTAGGGAAGTGGGGCTGTGTTATCTTTCTGTGTGTCTCTAAAACTGCCTGACACTTTTTGGTCATCGGACATCCCCTTTCTAAGGCAATGAGTAGGCACTGCCATTGCTCGATCAGCTGACAAGCCCCTTCATGATTAGGAGTTGTTGCAGTTTCAGCAGTGTACATTTGAAGTGGATCTCACTAAGGTTTCCTATTTTACTTGAACAGAGGAAAATGAGGAACGCACTATGATTGATCCTAACTCAAAAGAAGACCCCAAGTTCAAAGAACTGATCAAGGTAGGAAATTAATATTTTGTCCTTCTCCAAATCTTTAACAAGTGAGATGGATTTACATTTACAAACTGGTTACTCAAGAACACAGTTGAGGAATGGCGACTTGTTACTGGAGTGTAGCTGTGAAATCTGAGATAAAGGTCAACAACAAGGTAAGGCTGAAAGCAACAGTGAGAGAGACAAGAAAAGGCTGAATGTCAGTGTGCTCGTGCTAGTTATGGAGTAAATTTAGCTCCATAGTCCATTTATATCCTTGTGATTATCACAGCAAGGATCAGCATTTGAACCTATCTGCAGTCCCTGCACGTAAATGTAGGTTCCTTCTGTTTATGAAAGCAGGGAAGGAGCTTTGGAAAGCATTTCTGAGGTTCCAGGAGAAGAAAGAGTAGGACTGAAATGAGCCCAAGGGCATCTTAGGGAACAATGAAGGGACCTCTTGTGTCATGGGAAAGTTGGAACTGAGATTCTTCTTGCCCTATATTCTGTCCTCAGTTTACCTGTGTGCTGGGTCAGGGACAGGTAGTTCTGAGTCTGTCTTGTCACTGGAGACACCTGCCCAGTGTGTTGAGAAGGTGTGCCCAGATGTGCTGATGTTGAATGAGGCTTCCTGCCTCAGCACAGCGCATAGTTCCTGCCTGGTATGACAGAGGATTTGATCTTGAGGGACTAGTATTTAGGAGAACCTTTTCTATGCAGTAAGTTGTTGTTGTTGTTGTTTACACAGTGCAAGCTTGAGCAGGAAGAGAAGGGATGGTGAGCCTAAACAATCGTGATATCTTTCTAAAAAAGTATTTGTGCTGCTGTTACATTTCCCAGTATGCTTTCCCTTTATTACCTTAAAAAAATTGTAAAAATCGTTTTTGTTAGAAATGACAATACAGCTATATCTGTGGATGTGAAAGTTTTGGATTGTGTATACCATTTCCAGGCAGGGGGTTGAGCTGGTGCATATTCCCTTCTGGAAATCTGGTGCACCCTGACTGCACACATTTGCTTCACAGAAGCAAACTGCTTCAGCAAATGCCTCAGCAAGCTGCTCACCTGGTATATCTTTAAACAAGCCCAGTGATCTGTCATTATCACTGCAACAACACAATTAGGTTAGGATCACAAAACCACATCAAACTGAGTTTAGCAAGGAGCTGTGCTCAAGTTTCTGTTACTCTAATTCACCAGGAGTACATTGTGGTTTTAAATTAAGTGACTGAGCGTTCTTTCTTTGTTAGTACCTAAATCCATTAATTCTCTCAAAGGCAGAGTGGTCTTGCATCACTCTCTTAGAATGTAATGTGGTTTCTTTGCTAGTGGAGCAGTGATATTATCATGTATAATTGAACTGAACAAGTTATAGCAGTGAAGGAACTGTGTGCACTCTGTGCTGCAGGAGACTTGGTACCAATTGCTTGACACAATTGCTTTAAAATTGTGAATTTTCCTGTTGAGTTTAATACAAGTTGGTGAGTCTTCCCTAGATGTCATAGACCAGCAAGGTTATATTTTTTTCAGATTAGAAACCTGAAAACCTGCAGGAGGAATGAAAATCGGGGCAAGAACAGCACTTGAGGATGTGTTTGAGTGCTTACAGTGCATTGCAGGATCAGGTTCGGGGACGCTAGGCCAGTTAACACTTGTACCAGGACAGTGTCCACTGGAACTGGATTACCTGGTGCAGGGAGCAGCATGGAAATGGAGATTGTTTCCTTGGGATTGTCCTCAAAGGAGAGATGTGTTCTGTAGAGTGCCTGTGTAATTTAGGTAGTTGCTAATAACTTGAATACCTCTCAGCAATTAAGAGCTTTTGCAGAGATTCAGTGGTGGTGGTGTGAATCTGTAAGGCAGGGAGAGGTTTGAATTATATTGGCAAAACTTTTTTATGCTGCCGAGTTTGGATAATGCAAAAAAATGAGGTATCTATTCCTCGTTTTCTGTTCTTTGGTGGTTAATGGCATTTTCCAGAGCCCCAGTGCTGGATGAGAATTGCTGTGCTAAGTGCTTTGGAGAACCAGCCAGCAGAAAAGTGTCTGCCCCACAGAGCCTGAATGAAAGATTTCCACAGACTAGGGAGGAGTCCTTGAAGAGATGAGAACTTGAATAGATGTAGGTTGTTATAGTTCCAAGTGGCGCTCTCTCTCTTTCCCCTCAGAGAGGAATGTGCCAATAGCAGCAGGAGAGCCTCATGGCTTTTGAAAGTTGGCAGCATGACTCAGTTTCGTTGGGGCCAGCCCAGATCTCTTTCAGCACCAGAGTTAGACATGCCAGTGGTTTGCCATCACTGATGCTGAGTGTTTCTGTTCTGCTGGTCATATGCAGTTGGGTAAATGGATCTCAATGCAAAGAAACAGCAGAGAATGTATTTGCTGATGCTGCTTTAGTACCTCTTTGTCTCCACAAAATGTTGTTTTAATTTCTGCTAGCCTCATGCCATAGGAATTATATGCATTGTGAATTGGGCATTTGGAAGTGATTTTGACAGAGCTTTTGTAACTCTAAAGGGATAGACTGTACAGCATTGTGGTAATACAGAGACCAGCAGAAGAAAAACACAACAAAAAGCCTCATTCCTCAGGCTTAGTAAGGAGTTGTTGAAGGCTGCTTAGTTGGAGATGCAAAAATACCTGCTTTAAGTCTTCTTGCACATATGAAAAACATTATGCCTGAAATTATGCCTGGAAATGTTATTTGTTATATCATGGACAGTGTTCTAAAAATAGTCAGCCATAATTTGTCCATATGAAGTGTTCAACAAAGTTCCCTCTGTGGCCAGCAGCCTTTTTTAACTCACTTTGTTTGCTCTGTATGTAACCAAAATTTGGTGCATGGCTGAACAGACCTAAAGCTGAAAATTCAGATCAGGGAAACAGAGATAAGTTATTGGTTTTGTTTGTATGTATATATAAATATTTTATTCACAAAATACTCTATTTCTACTGTCTGAAATGTGTGAGCTTCTTTTACTATTTGTCCAATATTTGCCAAGTGCACAAGTAACTTAAAGTAAACTTTTGAATTACAAGTTTGGGCTTTCTTGTGATCAGATACAGAGATGTCCTGTGATATATTGTTTCTTCTTTTATACTTCAGAGTGAGGTTTCTATTCTATATGTTATTGTGAATCTGATTAAAATTCAGTTTTCATTAATATAATTAATTTTCCCTAGCTGACCCATGTCACTAATTGTAAATAGTGTTTGGGGATTCTTCTAGCTCTCTTTTGAATACCTAAAAAAAAAGGAGGCTAATCTATGTGTACTTTCCTTGTTGTTCATGTGTGTTTCTTTGTGAGTTGTGTATAAAGATGGAAGGGTAGAAGTTTCAAAAGCTTCATTGCTGGTTGTTGTTTTAAACACCATTACAGTCAACAGGCTGTAGAAATTGAGTCACAGACTTTGAAAAGACATTTTAACATTTCACAAAAGTGGCAGATTTCCTAGGGGTTTCTCATTTTCAGTGTTTCAGTAGGAAAAATATGAAAAAGAGCTGCTACTGATTGAATACTTTTAGAATAAAAGAATAAAAAGAACACAATTTTAGAACAACAGCTTGCAAGAATTGGGTTCTGTCTAAAAGTGCCTTGACAAAGGGCAGCAAGTCACAGTTGTAAGATGGTTTTCCTGCCTGCAAAGACTAAGGTTGTCTAATATTGCAACAACTTCTAGCCTTTAAAGCTTCATCTAAACTTAATACAGATCTGAACATTGCTGCTCTAGATGCTGCCTGACAAGAGTAAACATTCTCATTTGTAGTAAAATATTCACTGTCCTAGAAGGTATCCACTTTTTCCCTGTCTAGTTTTATGGCTTATTGAGATTTACTGAGGTAAAGAGAACACCAAAATGAAGCCACTGATGATATGTGGTTTCACATGTGACTAGATGAAACTGAGCTTCCTAAATGCTCTGTGATCTGCTTTTGGAAACAAGAAGCCTTTTCCTTGTTTAGAGGACAACTAACTTGTGCTTTGTGCTTAGTCAAGAGGCCTGAGTATGAATTTTTGTTATTAATTTTCATGCTCAGCCCTGAAGCCAGTTTCATACCTTTGATCTCTGTGCTCTTAATTCTCCCAGAAGTTGAGGGGAAGAAGGTCATTGAAGTTAGGGGGATTTTTTTCCTGTTTTTGGTGACTGGGCTTCCTGTTTTCCTGTCATCCCAGATGTGTTCACATATTTTGTGTTGTTTTGCGTTTTTTTCACTACTGTATTGTGGTGACTGTGAGGTCCTTCTGCCCTTGAACTCTGAGTTTTTACAAGTGCAAATGCATGTGTCTGAGCATTTGGCCTAATTCAAAAACGCTTTATATGAGTACGGATATGCACGAAATGTCAGGCATGGTTTTGAGTACATCAGAATATTGGTTTAAAGTTTAAAAACCACGCTACTAGCCCCAAATACTATAGAAGGCTATAGAAAAATAGCTTTTTATGAGCCTAAAATGCGGTGTTGAACTGCAGATGTATGAAATGCAGGCACAGAATTGAAGGAATGGGTAGAGGAGTGTGAGACCAGACAGATCAAGGTTAAGCATATTTTCACGCACAGGAAAAGCTCTTGTCTGCTTCCCACCAGTGCGCCTGTATCAGGCTGTTTAAATTTTTAGACTTTCAGATTATTGAATATTTTCTTCTTCTGCCTTTTTATAAAGGAGAAATTACAAAGAACTGGAGAGCTGGCTTTCCATGAACAAAGTCAGAAAGTATTTCTGCATATTCGTCATTTCAGTAAACAATGTAACTTTGTAAAAGTTACAAAAAAAAAAAAATCCGTGCAGAAAAGCTTTTCCAGGCCCCTAATTAAGACACAATCAAGAAATCAAGAAAGGTTTGGGATTTTAATTACAACACTCGCCAGTCTTCAGCAGCCGTTAAAAAACACACCTGGATTTTTTTTTTCCTTAAATATAGTGTTGCAAATTCATTTTTTCTAGTGAAGCTGCAACTGTAGTCCAAATACTAGAGAAGTTAGAATGTTCTTTGCGATGTTTTCCTTTGATTCAGGTGCTAAACTATTAAAATAATAACTATGACTAGACCTGTTTAATTTGTATCTCTTTTTTGTACTTTTTTTGCCTAAAATTGTTCAGTGCTAATTTTTTGTGAAGCATTGAATTCGCACATAGTGTAAGTATTTCCCTTTCTTAAGACCCTGTACCTGTCATTCCTGTGTTCCTGCACTCTTGGAAATGGGATGTTGGATTCTGCATTAGCAGGTACTTCCAATGTTTCTATTTTATTTATAATTCCTTGGCATTTTCTAGATTCTGACTTCAATACCATTCAGCACAGGACAACCAAATGAACAACCAAATGAAAATGTTTATTAATGGTTTCAAATAGTTTAGCATCCTGAGTCTTCCTGTAACAAAGCTTTTGAGGATTTTTCAAAGTCCAGCCTCTTCTGATAGGGACTGTAATGGGATCTGATTATTAAATGATATTTTCAGCTGAGCTTCAGATAAAATTTGCCACTTACATGCTGTTACTATTTTTAGAGCTAATTTTCAGCCCTGCCTATTTTCAGCATGCTTTGGAAGCACTGAAGATACGGATTAGAGGAACATGAAACATTAGTATTTCATGTTTGCATTGTAAACTTCGTGGTCACTAAGCGTAGCCAAACTTACTTGAGGTTTACAGATTGAATGAACATCAGTAGCCAGGCTGAATGATTTAAATGTGCTCATGACCAACATGTCCAAATGCTCTGTTCCCTAGGATTCCCAAGGTGGGTGTTTTCCACTGCAAGCCTGTCTATATTTTGTTTATTTGCTTTTGTGTCACAATCTCTTGTATATTAAAACCCCAAAACTTTCGTAGCCATCACAACCACCAAGAAGAGACAGAAATATGGGGTCTAATCAGAAAGTGAACTTAAAGAATCCACGATTTCACATGATGCAAATGAAAAATGCAGGATCTTTAAATGAAGCTTATTGTTTTAGGTGGCTTTAGTTAATGGATTTTTCATGTCTGTGATTGACAGTACTCTTTCCTTCTAGAACCAGGGAAGTAGCAGGAATTTACATTGTGTCCCTTCCTATAGGACTGTATTATTTTTGTGAAAACAATTTAATTTTCCAAATAATCAATTGGAGGAAAGCACTACTACCAGCTTCAAACAGTCAAGGCTTGTTTTCCCATAACTGTTTGGAAATTATTATCTTTGGCACTTGGAAAACTTAACTTAGTTCCTTTTCTTTTTAAAGGTTCTTTACGCTCATTCCTGTTTTGCAGGTGGCCAAATGATTTTTATAGTTATGTTAGTCAGCGTACAGGGACTGTTAAAATTGTAAAATGATTATCAGACCCGTTTGACCAAGATCTTAATTCTTGACTTCTGTATTCTGCAATAACTGAAGATAAAATGCCTTGTCCTGTTGACAGACATCTATCTCGTGGTCTGTTTATCTCCTGTTTGTAGAAGCTTTCCCTCTGAAGCTCTTCTTTTCGGCACACCATTCACATCTATGCAGGGCAGAGATCATAAGAGCACGTGACTGTTGTCATCTGTTGACAGGTCGTATAGAAACAGGTTTTTGGGACCTGGGGAACATATACACTGGCAAATGTTACTGTTGCAGAGCTGCCAGTTGCTACTTGCTTTAGAATTGGTGCAATGAGGAGGTGTTTCAGGGAGGAAAAACAGAGCGCACTGAAATTGCCATGCTGTCAAGACCTGAATTAGAAACAATAGGGGACAATGAGATGCTTTTACTCTATTTTTTTTTTTAAATTCAGGTCTTATCTCTGCAACTTGGAAATACATAAATACAGTTACACTTCACCTGTTATTCCTGATTACTGCCTTGAATGCAAGGAACATATTTGAGTCAGTTTTAGACATTTGCCTCCTTTTTCTGTACTTGCAGGTTCTAATTGACTGGATTAATGATGTGCTGGTGGAGGAGAGAATCATTGTCAAACAGCTTGAAGAGGACCTTTATGATGGGCAGGTGCTGCAAAAGCTGCTGGGTGAGTTCACACAAGAGAGGATGATCCCAAAGACTGGAAGGACCCAAAGTTAACCTCTTCCAAAGCTTCAGACAGCAGCAGGTCTGTGCAGTAACTCATCATTACCCCAGGAAGATGCTTGATTTCACTAATAGCTGCAGCCTCAACTTCTCCATCTATTCTTCTCAGGTTGTCTGCTGAAAGGGGAGAAAATCCAGAGGATTCCTAGGTATCTGTTTCATGGACTAATTATACCAGCCAGCTGAAATATATGGTAAAAAAAGAGTGAAGAAGTTCATGTTTACAGTGGTGAACCAAGTAGAAGCTGTGTGGTCCAAAATTTTGTCATTGTAGTTTGCTTTTGAAAGCATTCAGGCTGCAAGCTGTTTTGGGGTCCTGATAGTATTACTTTTAGAGGGTGAAAAATAAGAAAAAGAGAATGCATGGCAGCAGGCATGTACTCAAAATGTGCACTTCTGTGTGAATGGCTCATGAAGGGATACACTCGGTTGAGCATTTGGGATTTTGCAGCCCCCTTCTATCTTTGCAATGTGTGTGTTGATGCAAGAACAGTGGAGAAGACTTACGATGATGCAGTGATTTATGGGGGTGCTTTTACCAACAAAGAAACTTGAGGCTGCAAGTACCATGAAAAACCACACTGTTTCTTCGCCAGACTGCTCTCAGCTCACTTCTGACATGTTTTCAGGAGTGGGTTGGGCTGTGAGATGTATGTGTCACATAGGGGCAGGAGAACCTAGTGCTGCTAATTCCACTGGTGCTGAAGGATGCTGCTTGCTGAATCTGCTGCTTATGCCCCTTAAATGACAGATGTTTTGATGAATATTCACAAGCTTTTAAAACTGGTTAATGACAATTAGCTTTGTTTGCAACTGAAACCCCTCAAAAATAATAACTTGAGAAATGAAAGTCCTTTTAGCACTTCTTGGTTAGACTGCAGCCAGGACCCTCCAAATATTGTGTGGATCAGGGTGTACAGTTAATTTTAACTGGGGAGTATTTCTTTGAATCCAGTTGTACTTCATAACATACTTGATAACTCTGTTTCTGCAGCTGGCTGTGCATGTCACTGTAGCTCTCTCAGATGTGTGACTTTCTCACACTCCCTGTGGAGCCATGACTCCCCTGAAACCTGCAGACATTTAAAAGGTGCTTAGTTGTACCTACACAGGTCTGTACCTAAGACATTGAGGAGCTGGAACGTGTCCAGAGAAGGGAATGGACCTGGAGTAGGGGCTGGAGCACCAGAAGTGGCTGAGGAATCGGCAGGGAGCTCATGCTGGAGAAAAGGAGGCTCAGGGGGAACCTTCTCTCTCTCCACAACTCCCTGACAGGAGCGTGCAGCCAGGTGGGGATTGGGCTCTGCTCCCAGAGAACAAGGGGCAGGACAAGAGGAAACAGCCTCAAGCTCTGCCAAGGCAGATTCAGGTTGGATATTGGGAAACTTTCTTCACTGAAAGAGTGGTCAAGCCTTGGCACAGTCTGCCCAGGGCAGTGGTGGAGTTACCATTCCTGGAGGAGCCCAGAAATCACGCAGATCTTGCACTTGGGGACGTGGTTTAGTGATGGACTTGGCAATGCTGGGTTAATGGTTGGACTCAATGGTCTTAAAGGTTTTTTTCCAACATAAATAGTTCTATGATTCTCTGTGTAGATCAGTCAGACTTAGCATATCTTACAGGAGGAAAGATGGGCCTGTACATCTTGCAGCCTGAGCTCTTTACCTGGACCAGCTTTTCCTCATGTTCTTCCTTTTGGGCCTCTGACTGGAGAGCAGATGCATCTCTCCTGACATGAAGCTACCACAACTCAGCCTCAGTCTTGTGGTGTCTTTGTTTCTTCACCAAGACTTACGTTACTGAACGTCTCCATCTTTGCGCTGTCTCACTGATGCTAGAGCCAAGCTCGGGTGGTCTCCTGTTGCTGGAAGCCCCGGAATTAAGATAGCCCTGTGTTGTGCAAGTCTTCTGGTGCCTGCAGGAAAAACTAACAAAGTGTGGTTATTAAACTTCAAGTAGTAGTTGCCATTCGTTGTGAGTGAGAGGTGTTTTATCTTGATAGCCAGGCCCAAAAAGAAGGTGAAAGACAGCAGCTTGTCACTGGGCTTATGCAGAAGCAGTTTGGAATAAGATATTAGCAAATGACTGTCTGACTGATCGAGGTAGAGCTCCTTGTTTAGTTAATTTTATCAAGGTACAAGTAGTGTCACTCAGAGAAGCTGGAATGGCTTGGTGCACATGATGTCAGTGTGAAAGGAAATATATTTGTTTGCTGACTGAGAGCTAACCGGAGCTGAGAATAGGTAGGAACCCTAACATGTGACCAAAACATTAATTTGCATTATTTGGTAGTATGTTTAGAAAAGATTCAAAGGCACTTTGGCTAAAGAATGCTTTTCTCACTTATGTTCAAATATTTATAAAAATTTCCTGCTTAAGATTGCTAGAAACAGTCAAGATGTTCAAAGTATTTCTTAATTGATAACCTGCAAGTCTTTTCTGTTTGGGTTACTAGAGTACTTTTGTATTTTTACCACTTTAAAAGAAATAAATATATATTTTCAGCTAGATAAAATGTCCAGAAGAAGCATACTCTTGAAGTTGAGAGCAGAAGTATATTCATTATTGGAATACTAGGTTTTGACAACTCTGAAATGTTTCTGTGACTCTGGAGGATTTGAGGATGCAGAGCGTGCTTTAGCTTAAATTCATGCCTTCAGCTAACTGGAAGTAAAACTTACCAAGCTGAAGTAAATGTTCACACAATATTTCCCACTTTTTGTCCTAAATTAACTTGTTAAAAAAGTCCTTTTCACCTGTGCAGATTCCTGGTGTAGTAAAGGCTGTGTTGTGCCAAATGCTTTTTGGCACTGAAAGAAATCGAGAGGTATAATTAATATTGTTGCTAACTTGATGTCTAGCTGAAAGTTGTTACATATTTTGACACCTGATTGATGAGCATGTTCAGCCAGAACCAGTTTTGTCACATTTTTATTGGGATTGACATACTTTGATGAAAGTTTTGCTTTCTGCTGTTTTTCTTTCCAAGCAAAATAATTCTCTTAGAAAACTTTTAGTCAACTCCAGCTCTGCCCAGCGGCCTATGCTTGTAATTTCCACTCAGTTTAATCTGGTTTTGCCTGTTCTTTTTGATTTTTTTTTTTTTTTCCAAATGCAGAAAAATTGGCTGACCGTAAACTGAATGTGGCAGAGGTGACACAGTCTGAAATTGGTCAGAAACAGAAGTTGCAGACAGTCTTGGAAGCTGTCCATGATTTACTCCGACCCCATGGCTGGACAATCAAGTGGAATATTGACTGTAAGGACTCTATTATATAGTCTTCTGTCTCAGGTTCACAGGCAAGGAGGGGATGATAATCAGTAGGTTGTTTATATTCACGGTTATGCACTGTGTTTTTAAAAATTATTTCTTTCTTTGTGGTTGTTACCACATCCTTGTATGGACTATAACTGTTACCTTCTTCTGTGGTCTTTGTTAAGGGATAGATGTGCGTGGCTGTAGCATAATGAAAGTAACTTCTTCCTTTAAGGATATGCTTTCATTAGGTAGTTTTTGTTTGCTTTCTGAATTTGAATCGCTGCAGATATGGGAAATGTTCTAGTCGTTCAAGTACTAGAGGGTGATCTAATCCTTCAGGCCACCACAGTGAGCGTGAAAGGATCCTCCGTCATGCTTGAGGATGCAGCTTCTGCCAGGCTAAGCAGAAAGTGCCCTCTGCTCAAGCATGGTCTGTTAGAATCTGAAAGTGAGAATGGAATTTGAGAAGTCCCTTGACCTAGGTGGTGGGTGGGTTTCATCTCTTACAGACAGGAAAGCTTGTGTTATCACTTTCAAAGTCTTCTAAGAGCAGTTTTCCAGTGTTCTCCAGTGTGGTGAAAAACAAGTGATTGAGTCTGCCTGTCTTTGTTGAACAGAGAGGAAGCCAAAGGATTTGGGCTTGTAGTTAGGCTTAAAGCAAGGGTTGAATCTAGGCTTTGTTACCTGTGAAGTTATATTGTAGGCCCTACTAATTTAGGAAAAAGAGGAAGAAAGATAAAAACAACCCCGTGTTGACTAAAGGCATTTTTCACTGTGTTTTTCCCAGAGCTGTTTGTTTAAAATAATACCTCAGTATTCTTTCATTTGCTTCATTTTCCTTGTTTCCTGCAGCAATCCATGGCAAGAATCTGATTTCCATTCTTCACCTTCTGGTAGCTTTGGCAATGCATTTCCGGGCTCCCATCCGACTGCCTGAACATGTGTCTGTACAGGTGGTAGTTGTACGGGTGAGTATGAACTCTAGGAGAAACAGATCGGAGCAGTCATCATTTGTCACTTGAATTTTGCAGTACTGGGCTGCTCTCATCCATTGCCTTCGATCTCTTGTCATTTAGAAAATGTCTGTCCCAGTTGTTTAGTGAGTCCCAGGCCTGGGAATGCATTTTTGCATTGTATGTGCTTAAATGTGACCCCAAGAACAGCATCTCTTTAGTATGTTTGGGACCACCATTTGCTGTTGGAAGAGCAAGCTAAGAGTATGCAATGGGGTTTTTGTATAAGAGGGCATTGGGCCTGTGATTTCTGTCACTCCAGTAAATTTTTTTTGCCATGCATTTTTTGTAGAAAAGCCATTGAAACACAACCAGCACAGAAAGGAGTTTGAGCACATAGAATCTCCCTAGTCTGGAATGCCTGTTACCAGTGTTGTTTCTCCCCAATGACTTAAAGTGCAGACTTAGACATGTTGTTTTCCTTGGCGTGCCTAATAGACCTCCATTATTTCTTTCACAGTCTTGTGTTTTTGTTAGTTTTCCTTAGATATGGAGAAGAGATCTGACCTAAGAAACCCTGACTGCTTCCCCCCTGCCCTAGCTATTTCTCTAGTTATGCCTTTTTCTGCTTGGTGTTGACTATTTCCTTTCCCTCTACAAAGACTCTACTTTCAAGCATCTGTACTTTTGCTTTTTCCTCACCTTCTATCCCAGTGAAAGCTCCTGTGGCAGAACAGTCTGGGAACCCAGCTTTTGTTCCAGCTGCTGAACCCCAGGCAGGTGTGTTCCAGCTGGCACTCTGCTCCTGCTGTGCCTGTTTGCCGTGGCACTCACTCTGCAAGTGCCATTTACTGTTCCATCTGTCAGGCTGCAGTAGGTTTCCTTTCAAGAATAAAGAAGATAAGGTGGTCTCACACTCTGTTTTGCAAATGTGGATCCCCTTACAAGATGCTGGGTGGCTGATTAGGTGAGCCTCATTTTGCTTTATATTTAAGTAATGGTGCTTTCCAGGCTTCCTGTCTGGATGCTCTAGAGGTAGAGGGTGTGATGTAAATGAGAAATTGATGGATACTCCCTGGTTCACAATAAATGCGTGTATTATCTATAGGAGGTGATTTTGAACTGTTTTCAGGCTGCTCTGATTCTTTCATGTTAAGAACAGTGGAAAGATAAAGAGGAATATGTAAATATTAACTGATCAGCAGTTCTCTCACACCCTGATGCTAGAAACCTACTTTTGCCCAGTACAGTGAAGTGTCTTTTGTAACAGCTAAGTCAGAAAAAACCATTAGCTCTTCCTCTCCTTGTCCTTAGTTCAAGCTTCAGAACCCTCCACCTGTATACCAGAGGGAAGGCTGTGGAGAAGGCTTTCCTGTTGGAGAGATTTAGAGGAGACACCTGCTGAGACCATCTGGTTCACCAGAGTGCCCGGATCTTGAGACTAGGGAGGGCCGGGGTGAAGACAGGGGGAGGTAAAGGCTGACAGAAACTAGGGAAGAGAGAGAGAGCAACACCTGTGTCCTCAAGGGAGTGCTTGAAGGTGTCGGGTACCGTGAGAGTTAAGTTAAATCCTAGAGGCACTTGCTCCTGGACCTAGAGCCTGGAGTCGTGGAGATGTCGTGGCCACTGCTGGCTGTGAGTTGGCCCTATGCAAGGGAAGGCTTGTTTCAGCTCCTAACCCACTGCTAGGAAATGCTTGGAACTCTTCAGCTGTGTTTATTTAAATGGAAAGCAAGGCACAGTATGAACCAAAGCATATTTGTTCTGGAACAAGAACTTTTGCCTTATAGTTTGGTAAACTGAACTTTAGTATTTCAGCATCCATAATCTAGTCTGAAAATACATGCTGGTTCAGTAACACAATCTCTTTAATTTATTTAGCCTTTGTTATACTAACGACAGAATGGTAATGAGGTTAATATTGTTCCTAATCCAAGTAAGAAAACTACTATTAAGAAAATTATTACTATTACTACCAATTTATTGTTAAATTACCTCTTGTTACATATCCCAGTAATGATTAGCATTCTGTCAAACTAGATCACAGTTATCATAAGATGTCTGCTCTGAGAGGTGTTCATTTAAATGCCTCTTCTTGCTTGGATGTGCATTTGAGCGAGTAAATAAATAGTTTGTCAAGTGACTTCTGTGTAAGTCTTTCAGAACTGATTCTGCAGCAAGAAAACCATGCAAGATGCTGTGGGAGTATTGTGCAAGAACACACAAATTTTCAAAACTAGTTAAGTCTTATTTTTATGGATGACTTTGATTATCAGCTTTGTTGAGCCGTCCTCACACTGTGCAGATCCCTGAGGTGCTTCTTGCACAGAAGGATGGTCTTTACACCATGAAAATGAACTGGTTTAGCAAGTTACTGCTTAGCCAAATTGTGTGCATTTCCATAGCCCATCCCAGAGCTATGCAGAACACCTTATGAAACTTGTGTAAGTGTTGTGGGTGCTTTCTTCTCTTACTTCTACTGTCCTGATCCATAAAGTGAGACAATATTATGACAGCACTGTGCTATATGGAAAATATTTATTCAGATCTCCACAGTTTGATGGTGATCTTGCCCTTCCATTAAATTCTTGCCTTCCTTTAGCATCTTGAGGTGACAGACTGAGACTTTCTTAAGGTGCTGTAATTTTTTAAAATGAAAAATAGTTGATTTAGAGTCTGAGAAAGATCTGTAGCTTGATCTGAATCTTTCAAACAATACACTATCCTTTTTTTGGTCCTTCACCGTTGAGTTTGCTCAGAAACCCACAAGTATTTTGGAGAGGACTTTCTATTTTACTTTTCTTGACAGGAAGAACCTTTAGCTATCTGTCTGTCTTTACATGGAACAACTACAAGACTAACCCAGCAGAAAAACCCTTCTGTTTTTATTATTTCATAATGGGCTCTGTGACATAGCCCCTCTCAAGAGCAGAGCTCCTGAAACCTAGTTACTTGAAAGTAACGTGAAAGCCTTTTTGAAATCAACCACCAGCATTAGTTTTCTTGCTGGTTTCTGTGTGAAATGGGAAATGGTGTAACCATGGCAATATATGCCCAAGTTGTTCAAGAAGAGTCCCAGCAGACCAAGGGTTTAGGAGGGCCTTCTAGTTAAAATCCTGTGAGTAGCTACTCCAAGTGCTGAGTTAAGAGTCTAGGGTGATACATGCTTCAGTGCTGGTGTCACTCCGCATATGCCTGTCATTCCAGCCCTCCTCAGTGAGGGCAGGGAGGAGAGAAACTCTGTTGGTTTCAATGGTGCTTCCAGAGAGAACTGAAAATACTGAGATTTTCCAACTGACTCTACTGCCTGCTATTTGAAATGTAAGCTTGCATGGTGAAGAAATACCCTAATTCAGGTAAACAAAAAAGTTCTCAGAAGTGTAAAAATTGTCCTTAGGCTCACTGTGTTGGTTATTTTTACAAGGCTCAGGATTTTTCATCTTTTATGCTTAGCTTTCTTCATCCTCATTTTTAAATTTGCAGCGCGTCCCACCTTGGTGCTGCTGGGAGAACTGGGGTATTTTTACAGTAATTCCCTTTTAGTCTAAGTTGCAGACTAAAAGGTCAGAGGTAAGGCAGGATGAAAAATAAACATGTCTGGTGCCAGTGGTGGAAGAAATCAAAGTTTTTTCAAGGAATGACATTTGCTTTTGGATTGCAAGGCCAGGGGACCTAGCTTGCTGTGAGAGCAGTATGCTCAGCTGCCTCAGAGGGGGAGAGGGCTTCCTTTTCCACCAGCTGAGGAATCAGTATTGGCATCCATTTCTCTTTCATATCAGGCATTTGTAGGCATTATTCACTAGTCACCACTTACTGAGCTTTTGTTCACAGGTTATAGCATCTTCTCTCTGGGTACGCGGTTCCTGGAAGGTCCAGAGCCCTGTGTTAGTAAAGCAGAGACATGGTGGAATAGAATAAAGACAGCATTGTCTTGTATGCAAGAAAATACTGCCCTGTCAGATGCTTTCTCATGTTTCCATTCATGCTGTCATCCTGGCTTTTTCCCCAAACCTCCTGGCACCATTCCCATGGCTCCCTCGGGGGAGCAGGGTGGGGTGTAAGTGTGATAGGGAAGTGAGGGCTGTGAAGACACGGCCAACTGGCAGCACCCAGCCCAGGGCCCTGTCAGGCATGGAGCTGTAACAGCACAGCCACGTGAGCCCAGGGCTCCTGCCGTGCCTCCAGCCAGGCTTCCTCCCTTCCAGCAACTCTGCTTGCCTTCATTGCTTGAGTAGGGAATGGAAGGGCAGGAGTTCTCACTGGTTTTTAGATTTCAATTCTCATTTCTTAGATTGCTTCTGGGGAAGGATGTGTTTCTCTACAAGACTGTTCTCCCTAATAAGTTCTTGCGTGGGGTTCAGCTGGTGAAAACGATTGAGGTGGTAAATGTGTACAGAGCTTGTGCTTGGGGGTGTGGTTTCCCTGCTTACCTAAGCGAGAAAGCTTTATTAACCCTGCCCTAAGTCATTCTGCTAGACCTGGTTCCTAGATGGCTACTGAGCTTTGAGCTCTTCCTCACAGTTTTTTGAGCACAGAGAAGGAAGGAAATTAATCCATTAAGGCGTAATGGTATATACCATAGTTTTGAAAGGAACCCATAGAGGTGTTGAGCAAGTTTTTCACTCAGGTAAAAGCACGTCCATCCTCTGAGGTGTTTTAAAACTGAGTCTCACCACATGCTATCTGTCTTGAGTAGAGAGTCCTTATTCATGCAGAGAATTTTGCCAAGGAGAGACAACCCCGCATCAGGGAAATACTATTCATTGTGAAATCATGAGCTGAGCTTTTTGTGCTCCCTGTTTCCTTGGAGGATGTATTTCTGTCAGGTGTGTGGCGGTGGCCCCAGTGACATGCCTGCTCTAGGACAGCTGCCCTCATGGCCAGAGAGCTGTGCCAGCACTCTGGGGCCCTGGCCTGGGAACAGCCATCCATGCGATTTCAGTCCCAGAGCTCTCCAGAGAGTCAGGCAGCCAGGTGTATCAAACTGCTGGTTGACACCGTGACATGAACAAGTGCCCCGGGGGGTTTAAGGTGGGACTGACAAGCTCTCTGTAAGTTGTGTTCCAGGCATGATGTTGACTCTGGTCTCAGGAGGAGAGGTGTTAGTGAGGTAGTTGGCTGCAAATACAGGTGTATATATACATTTCCCAAATGTCCATTTGGCTGTCAGCCTGATAAATGCCACTGTTCTGGGAGTGAGGCCTCCTGTGTCAGTTTTTCACCTCTGCTTCTACAAAACTCCGTGAGCACACTTCATCCAGTTCTGTCCTCTGGTATTCTGAAAGACGCGGAATGCTGCAGAGCCCCTGATGAGCTTCTCCTTTGCTGATTCCATCTTCCTTTCCAGAAACGTGAAGGCCTCCTTCAGACCACTCATGTTTCAGAGGAACTGACGACTACGACAGAGTAAGCACAAAATATGTCGGTGCATGATGTGAGACCATTTCTACAGATGAAAAAAAAATTAATCTTCCCCCTTCTTGCTAAATTAACAAAATCCCTTAAGGTGGTGCTTTTTTAACTATATGGAAATGACTTCATCTCTGGAAATACACTACAAAGGAGAAGTGTCCTCTGGAAATTCTTTTACCACAGAACTTTTTGACTGAAACCGACCTTTGTGAACCTTTTGTTCCCCCTGTCTACTGGAGGTAGCTACATGTATCTGCTTTCTGCCCAGTATGTTTTCTCTATCAAGTGAAGGGCTAATATAGCTATTTTGGGGAAGAATTAGTTTGACAAAAGGCAATTCTTTGACGTACCTCTCAAAACTGAAGTGCTACAGTTAAAACTGTAAGGAGAGAAGAGCTCAGTAAAAATACATTAAATAAATAAACCTCTTCCCTCTCCAGTTTTTGCACCAGATTACTTGGATTTATGTTTTTACAGTCCTTTTTATAAGGAGAAGGCTAGACATGCATTTGGCTGCCAGTAAAAGCTGAGTTTTTCCTTCAAATGGCCTGAAGGCAGCTCTTCTAAGAGGGGCTTACATGAGCCCTCCCTCAGTTTATCAGTATATTGGCGCTCTGTAGATTTGGCTCAGCTTCCCACGGCTTTGAAGATAAATGAAGCACCATGTGGTGCTCAGTGGGGAAGATCTTTCAGATGGAAACGCTCAAAAATGAGATCATAACATCTCTGTGTGGACATTAAAGATCTCATAGGGGTTTTTGTAGGATCAGAGCACTGCCTCAGGTTTGTGGGCCAAAATTCCTCCCCACATTCTTATGTTCTTGAACAATGCAATGAGCTTCTCCTCTCCTCCAGATGTGGTTTGTAAGATGTAATCTACAGACTGGGGCTTAGACATTTTTTAGCAAGAAGGATGTTTGCAGATTTGCCTGTGTGTTTATACATATATTTTATGAAGCTATTTAATATTTCACAGTATTAAGAGGTTTAATGTGTTGCATATCCAGACACAAGTATACCTATTGAAAACGCAGTGATCAGCAGAATCCAACATTAACTGAATACTTTCAGATTCCTTTGTGCAAAATCAGAGGAAGATTCTCAGCTGATAAACATTTGCATATATCTGATGATGTCACTGGCTATGTATGTATTTCTTATGTGACAGTTTTATTTACATGATAGTTACATACAATGTATGTTTCCTTCAGAGAAAACAGGTTAAAGTGAGATGGCTTTGCTGCTTCTAAGCTGTGTGGTTTAGCATCTGATGACTGTATTTGTGGAAAATGTACACACAAGTACATTTATTCATTTACCCTTCATCATAAAAATGGTAATGGATAAAAAGTCACAATTATGTGTAAAACGTAATTAAGCATTTCCGTTAATTTCTGATGTATCTCCCTGACATCACTGGTGTTCTGCTGGGGGCATTCCTGCACACGTTTGTTCTGGTCTGTGACGTGCTCAGCACCCTGAGTTTGTGCAAGTGGTTGGCCCTCGGCATACTGCAGGAAAACACCTGTTAAGGCCGGGCTCTTGTCTTCCCAAACTGATTATTCGTGAACTAACATAATGTTTTTGAATCTTCTGACTTGCAGGCTGATGATGGGAAGATTTGGTAAGTAACAAAGTTGACTCTGAATTTTACTTTTTTTTATGTCAGGCACAGAAATCTGGTCTTTTTTCTTTCAGCAGATCAATACAATGGGTTGAGCAATTCCATGGGGTTGGAACATACTGCGGGAGCAGGTTTGGTTACTCCACACAGATGTGGAGCAGAATGGGTAGAACCAGATCATCCTGTGAACTACTTGAGCTCTTTACACTGGTCTGTGTTGTTTTGGGTAATTTGTAAATAATGAATAGTAACCCCCACCACAAGAAAGACCTTGAGGGGCTGGAGCTTGTCCAGAGAAGGGAACAGAGCTGGGGAAGGGGCTGGAGCGCCAGGAGTGGCTGAGGGAGCTGGGGAGGCTCAGCCTTGAGAAAAGGAGGCTCCGGGGGGACCTTTTTCCTCTCTACATCCCTGACAGGAGGGTGCAGCCGGGGTGGGGGTCAGGCTCTGCTCCCAGGGAACAAGAGGAAATGGCCTCAAGCTGTGCCAAGGGAGGTTCGGGTTGGATATTAAGGAAAATTAGGGAAAGGGTGGTCAAGCCTTGGCATGGCTGCCAAGGTCAGGGTTGGAGTCCCCATTGCTGGAGGGATTTAAAGCCATGAGAATGTGGCACTTGGGGACATGGGTTAGTGGTGGCCTTGGCAGTGCTTGGGGAACGGTTGGGCTCAATTTCAGAGATCTTTTCCAACCTAAACGATTCTGTGATTCCAGAGCTAACATGCTGCACAGGGCAGTGTTTCCTAGTACTGTTCTTAGTGGTTTTCAAGTAAAAATCTTTGCAATCCCCAGCAATAAGAGTTACACCTTTCTCCGTATTGTAACCATTTCATTTATGTATAAATGGATACGTGAAACCTACTGAAGCAAAGGGCTATAGCACGAAGTCCAAGGGCTCTGTTTACCCGTCCACCTTCAGCAAACAGTCAGCCCTCTCCAGTTCCTTTGCATGGAGTATCTTACCTCCTCTGTACTTGCTAGACTCTAGAGTTTAGGCCTTACCAACTGTATGTCTGGTCCTCTAAATGAAAAACTTTCTTTTTCATGTTGTTGCCAGGAGAGTTCCCTTTTTGCATTTAGTTTTTTTAGTGGCATTAAGTCATTTCTCACTTTAAAGATGTGGCGTTCTGCAAAGGATGAAAAATAAGTAATTTATTTTCTTTATTTGCCCAGTATAATATGTGAACACTATCATTTCCCCTCTTGCAGTGTATCTACATTAAATATTAATAAGGCACTTGAAAAATAAGTAATGTCAGGTAGCTGTAGCAGCTAAACAGCATACCTTCAGATACCAAAGGAATTTAGATAATAAATATTTTTGTTTATTTAACAGTAGAAAATTATTAAAATGTATTCTGTAAATAAAAAATATTTCATCTTGGAAAAGCTGTTAAAAACTATGTTGAAAACATAGATTGGATTAGATATTGATGGACAGTGCTTTGAACGTAGGAAACATTTCCAAAATCTTCATACTGTATATAAACTTTGCTTTTCATACACTGCTGAATCAGTATTCACTTGAATTCACTTCCAGGCTTTCTTGATGTCAGGGGTACTACCAGTACTTCTAAATTAATCAAATTAATATCTGAATTTGATGCTGAGTGTGGATGCAACCATAGCTATTGTTTAGGTTAGGATTGGGGTATAGTCAGAATTTGTGTTTCATTTTTCTTTCACCCACATATTTCGTGTACCAATTATGAATGGCAGAAAAGGGAGATCACTGAATGATATGTTTATTTTCAGTTACTGATACAATTTCCAGGGTAGTTTGCTCTGGCATGTAGCTAAACACCAAAATAGGATGCTGACTTTTAGTTTGGGGTCTCTGTTACGTGACTTTCTGAGAAAAACCTTTAAGCTTTGGACCCAAAACCTGCTTCCCATGCTTGGCTATTGGAGGTGTATTGATTTTAATTTCTTTTCCCTAAAACCAGAGCGCGATGCCTTTGACACCCTTTTCGATCATGCACCAGACAAACTCAGCGTAGTCAAAAAGGTAAAAAACAAAATTCTAGTTTTATTTTCCACATGGCATTTTTTTCCATGCTTTTGGAACGATATTTAGAAACATCCAGCACATAATGGAAGAGGAATCTGAAGTAGTAAAAAGGGTGTTTATTCCCAAAGAGAATAGTTTCAAAGCTAGGTGATATTTTCCACAATACCCTAAAATGTGATTCATCCGTGAAGAAGCTTGCTATGGAGAGCTTCTACAGAAGAGTTGCTTTTGTCCAGGGTTCTTCTGCTTAGCACTAATTCATATGGTTCCCCCCTCCAGGACTGAGCATCACTGCACAACATGCCCATCCAGACATATTTTTTGACATGGCTTTGTGTTAGAGCAGAGGGGTAAGGTAGCTGTTTATCTCTCTCTGCCAGCTTTTGCTAGTTTTAGGGAACATGAGAGACTCCGTGTAGTTCCATCAGATAGTTCCAGTGCGGCTGTTAAGCCACTTACTAGAACAGTAGTGAAGATCAGTGTTGTAAATTGTCCCTTCCCCTTGTATGAAATCGCTGATGTGTGCATTTCAAATAATGCTTTGAAGTCTCAGGAAGATTTTATCTTTACAGTCTGAAATGTCTTCTAGAAAAGTGTTTTTAAGTTGATAAAGAACTAACTTAACTCCTTCCGCACAATAAAGATGGTAACACTCAACTCTGTGTCCCTCTTGGAAGTGGTGTCAGTGGGCTGACAGATCTCTGTGCTTCAACACGTTAGCACAGATCTGGCTTGTAGTAGCAGGATCATCTTGCATCTGGAATAGAAATCCCAGACTGGGGTTACATCCTGACTGTAATTTGTGTGCTGACTGCACATATCCTTCCAGGAACAGAGGTGTGTGCGGAACACTGCTGCTGGCATCTTGGCCAAGAACCTGGAAAGATTAGTAAATGCACCTACTGCTTGCTTCATCTTCAGGCACTGATGCCATCACAGTGTTTTCCCAGGGCACTAGAGTTTGCTTAATGTGCTAGGAAAACTAATAGTAAACTGTAGGTAACAGCACCATCTGGTGAGTTATGGCATCTGGTGCAACAAAAATGGCAGTTCTATTTACTTGTGCAAAAGCAGACAGCACACTCGCATATTTATAATGTTTTAAAATATGTCTTTAAAGGTTATGTTAACCCTTCCACATCAGCACTGAGAGTAATGCCTGACATCACTGTTTCTGGTGTTTTCTTTTATAGTCCCTGATCACCTTTGTCAACAAACACTTGAATAAACTGAATTTGGAAGTAACAGAGTTAGAAACTCAGGTAGGAGACTTTGTCTTCTTGAATGTAATCTGTGTAAATTGCAGATTTTCAGACATGGGCTTGACTAAGCCGAAGCAGATCTTTTTTCCAGAGTTTACTGAATTGTGAGAGGTGGTTATCTTATTGTCTCGGCAAAAAAATAAGCACGGCATCTAGAGAATTATACCAGGAGTATGGGTAATTCATTTCAGCCTGGCTTAGTATAATACAAGTCATTCATTCACTGCTATTTTACAACTTTGCTGAAATAAATGGGTGACTGGGTCTGATCTGTCACAAAAAGTAGTTGCTTAATGCCTTAGAGATACCAAACAATTTATTTTTTAGAGGATGTCACATATGCCATATGAGGATCACAAGTGAGAAGTCTTAGAACTGCATAACGTCACCCCCCCAGCCAGTCAGTAGTCATCCTGCCTGGTAGTAACACTGAATAGTATGGCTGAAAAGATGTAGGATTTTATTTAGTATTTGCTGAAACCGTAAACAATCTATTTTAACTTGGACATTGAATTCTATAAAAGAGGTTTATTTCCTACCTGTGACAGGGTAGACTTAATTTCAAGTTCTGGTTAAGGACAAAGATTTGAATGTCTAGCACACACGATTTAAGAGGGATTGTGATTGAAATGACCAGGTACTGTAGTAGTAGGAGTAGGAGTAAACGTGTAAATGTGTTTTCCAGGAAGTTTGGGGTTTTTTTAAACTGTAGTGAAGTTGGCAAGATTCCTCAAGCAAATAAAATTAACGTGAGGAAAGCAAGAACAGACAGACATACATACTCTAACCTTACTCCAAAGTATGCTGGTAACCTAGTAAATAGTTAACTGGCTGGAGATGTTTTTTTCAGTCCCTGCCTATTCAGACCAAATACTCTGCACAACTGAGGGATACAAATTGTGGATCACTCTCATTTGAATTGATTTTAATTTCTTCTGCTTAGAGCTATTTACTGGATGTAAGTAATTCAAAGAAACATTGGCACATGATCTTGCAAAGGTCAATGCTGTAGCAATTGCTGATAGGTTTCCTTGGTTTGCTCAGGAAATGAGAGTAGGAGAAATAATGCTACCAAATGTAGAGAGAAAGCATTGTATGCTGTCTTTTTTCCCCTTTCTTCAGGGAACAGACAGGAGAGCAGCTATATATCAGTAGGTTCTCGAAAAAAGACTGATTTAGCTTAGTTAGCTGCACTGGTGATTGCACCCTGGACAGGTGAATTCAGGGAGCAGATGAATTAAAGCCCTAAATGCCTGTTACACTCCCTGTCAGTTCCTTGCTGTGACTAAAAGGAAAGCTCCATGAGTCCTGATCCATCTCACACTTCTGTGCTAGCAAAAAAATAATCAGAATATATAATTTGGGTCAAGCATTCTTTGTTCTCCTTGTTTATGAATGCGTATTTACAAACAGATGCTCTCTTCTAGTATTTCTCTTCAGTTTGCAGATGGTGTTTACTTGGTTTTGCTCATGGGTCTCCTTGAAGACTATTTTGTTCCCCTTCACAACTTCTACTTAACTCCTGAAAGTTTTGATCAAAAGGTGGGTAGAAACTCCAGGTTATGTTCTTTTTGCATTATTATCACATGATACTTCCCAATTACTGAATGCTTTCTCCTTGTGCCAGGTAAATCAGAACCTGGTATATTCTCTTCAGGAGCTGTAGCAAAGAGGCACTGGCTGTGGCACTTGATGGTTAAAACCTCTAAAAGCTGTTTGTGAAATGAATGGGTAAATTCCCCATAGTTAAGGAAGAAAGGTAATCTGTAACTAGTATCAAACAACACATAAAGCTCATTAATATCCAGGATGAATAAAGAGTAATGAGTGCTTTGTACTGTATAGTATTTTGCATAGTCAGGTAATTTTTTGGATTGTAGTACTGCCTGAAGTGTTCTTGTGTAGGGGTGCCTTCTGAACCAGACAGCAGAGCTCGTGTCTGGCCTTGTCTTGTATGTAATGTGTAAATAGGCAAGAGAGGCAAAAGGTGAGAGATGGGAAGCTCATCTTCAGCTGCACCGTGTTCTTTGGGACTGACACAGAGATAAAGCTTCCCTAAGGTCGCAGGATGACATCCCCAAAAACTGTCCCCTCATCTCATTAGGGTCAGTTGCCTACTGCCTGTTTTTTTCCTGTGGTTTATTGAATGTTCCTACAAGCCAAATGAATAAATACCATTACTTGATATGTAAACGTATGATGCTGTAGTAGAAGAGGTGGAACCTGGGCTGTGATCTTTGGTTGATCTGGGATTAGGAACTGCATGTTGAATGCTTACAGGTATCGTGCTTTGAAGCTGATCCTAAACCAACACGGATGCCCTCATCCTGCCAGGGAGGGAACGTGCAAAAAATTACCTGTCTGGAAGTCAGTTTGGGAGCACAGACATCTGTTTCTGTGTCCAGTTCCTGGCAGGATCGTTGCCAAGTTGACAACTTCAGCTTTTGGAAGAATGTGCTAACTTGTTTAGTTTGGATATCTTTGTCTTGGTAAGGAGTGAATGATGTGTTGTCTAACAGTGCCTCAGACAAAACAAACTCTGAGGAAGAAGAGTGGATTCTTTGCAGTCTTAAGATTGTCTTGCTCATAGGGTATTAGAGATGGAAGGAGACAGAGCAAGTCACTTGCTCTCAGCCCCACACTTGTCCAGTATCCCTCCTTGTGTTACAGATGAGAAGTGTTTAGCCTGTTTTAATGTCATAACCAAAAGTTTGCCTCTGCCTGCAGTTGTTCCCAGATCTGCACATGCATCTGTGTATATTTGGTTTTGGTACATCACAATACTCTGAAGCCTGGTCCTGCTGGAGTAATGCCTGTGCCCCCTGCTTTTTATTCTGCCAGGTTCCACAGTGCAGAGGACAAGTTTTGTGTTGGCTGAGCCTGCAGCAGGAGCAGGTTAGGTCAGGAGTGGAAACATTGGCAAAAGTTAAAAGATGAAATGCTTTGTAAGGCGAGTGCTGTTTAAAATAGGGTTCATGACGGCTTCAGCACAGATTGCTGCTGTCAGCCCCTCGACAAAGGTACATCTCTGGGAGGGATGGTTATCTATTATGTCTTACACAAGTTCTCCTTTATAGCTTTCTCTTGGTTTTTTTATCCCAGTATCTTGAATTTTTGCCCTTGTAGAAATGCAGGGTGCTGAGTTGCAGCCAACACCTGTTCAGTTACAATTTTGTTATTAATGGTTGAAATTCATAAAGATTATCCAGTATTCCTGAAGTCATGTTGTGGTTTTGTGTGGAGACTCTTTCTTAAGGAATGGGGATTTGTAAATTGAAGAAGGAGAGGTATGCTCTGTGTTTTGGGGGGAAAAAAATCATGTTGTGATTGGTTTTGTCACAATGAATGAGGAGGAACTGCAGCAGCTAAAAAGAGATTAGTAAAGTCCTGAGTAATAAGATATGTATCTCCGGAATGTCATGTGCAGTAACAAAACTGCACAAAATTCATAATGTTAATTACCTTGCCTAAATTTCAGTAAGCATGGACAAGAAATCTGCTATGCAGATCTCTTTAAATCATCATGTTTGTTCCTCAAAGGAGTGACTAAATGAAGATCCCTAATTTCTTTTGCTTTTCTTTTTTGTCCATTTTCTTTCCTCTGACTTCATGTGTGATCCACAGGGTTTTGTTCAGGAAGCTCTTTCTTCACAGTTGTGTGTAGCTTGTTTTGCAGGTTCTGTGCACAGGCTGCCTAGGAACTGCACCTATCAGCCATTTTATAAAGCATTTACTTCATTAGAGAAACTCAATTTGATTTTTGTCTCGGTTTTAGAGGCAGCTAAAGCTAAAGTCTAAGGGATTAGCACAAAATCATGCAGCAGGCAACCTGGATCCTTGATGATACGATGTTGTGGTTGCTTGCTATGCAGTTGATACTAACGCAGAAAAGACTAATGTTGTTTGAAAATAATTCTGTGTGGTGTCCTCATTTCTTCTTTCTTGCCCAGGTCTGTTTTTCATCTCTGCTCAGTTACATTGCCTCTGTTACATTCCTTATTGCCTGGATGGCCAGTGACGTGCTCTTGTTGATCGTGGCTTCAGGCGGGAGGAACAAAATGCAGCTCTAATTGTTACTTGGAGCTTTCTGGCCTCGGCCCCAGAGGCTGCGGTCGGGGTTTAATGGTGTTTCGTAGTCCGTGTAGGACCCAACCCCCTTCTTACACTTGAATATTTGGAAATCTTGAATTACTTTGTATCAAAGAGTGAATATTTACCCTATAATGATACAAGCTTTCATTTCTTAGTGGCTCATCTTTACTTTCTGCCATGCTTAAACATGTAAATGTTTAATATTGATTTAAATAGAATTATCATTTTCTGTGTCAAGTATAGACAGAATAAAGCATCTAAAAGGTTTGATTAGAGGTTTTTGATGCCTATATAACTCTGAGATTCTAAACACTTTTACCTGTTTCAGGTGCACAATGTTTCTTTTGCTTTTGAGCTGATGCAAGATGGAGGACTGAAGAAACCAAAAGCTCGCCCTGAAGGTATGGACGTGCCATGTGGGTTTAAGCTGTATATAAAGACATAATAGCAGGTGTATTTTGGGTGCAACTCCATTAGAAGACAGTAGCAGTGTACTGGAAAGTGGAGCTGTCAATGGGCCCCTTGACAGTTTTTCAGAGGATTCACTGTCTGTGTCTGGGGTATATCATATGCTTGCTTTTTGTCTGGAGTGGATTCATTGAGGTGTCCAAGTCTAGCATTAGTGAGTCATTCAAGAGCTGTTCAGGGCTATATTATAAATTCAGCTGGTGTTCTCAATAACAATCCAAGCAGAAAGCTTTTCATGGTCTAATTCTCATAATTCTTACAGCAAGTGCTAGTCTGCAGTCCTGTGATCAGATTTCAGTGGCAGATAACTGGAAGGCTTTAGGGGTTTTTTAGGAGAACCAGTAACAAAGTGTCTTCTGGATGTATGTGAATGTGGGAGTCAGAAATAAAAAGTGTAAAAAACAAGTTTTCCCATTAAAGTCTCTGAACTTTAATTATTGATGAAGTCTGCATTATTCCTTGCACTAGGGATAAAAAGAGGAATTAAAACTTTATGACTGCTAAATGAGCAATTTTTATCCCTGGTGTTACAAACTATGTATGTGTTAGAAGCTTTTGCAGAACAAAGAAAAATGAGCCCCCAAGAATGTTTGGTCTGACTTAAAATAAGACAAACTGGATAGTAAATAGATTAACAAACTGGATAGTAAATAGATTAACAAATAGTGAAGCTGGTTGTAGAGGGAGAAGAAGGCAAAAGACAGTATTAAATGCCTATATATCCTGTTAGTACTGTTGTTTTAAATTGAGGGATGAAAAATGTTCCTGAAGAGTGTGGTGAAACAAGACACTAACTTGGGAAGGCAGTGTTCTGAGTATTGGAGCTGAGTCAGTGGGTTGGTGAGGAGGACAAGGAAACTGGAGAAACACGAATGCACAATCAGGACTGGCAGTTTGTTGAGTGAAGCGGTTAAGGAGGTTGTAGCAGGAGACCAGGTCAGCTAGATAAGCCTCTTGAAAGAGAGAAAATGTTAGAAACCTAGGGGAAGACTGATGTAGTTGTAAGTTTGTCCTTTTTTGTTTTGTATTTTCATCATTTGATCTAACAGAAGAGGTTGCCTTTCCATAGGGCTTTCTTACATCCTTACGCCATCATGAATGGTTAAACGCTACAGCAGATCTTTTGTTTGCTTGGGACAAGGTGTGTAGATTAAACAAGCAGCAAAATAGACTTTAAGTGTTTTAATGATGGAAAATTTAATTATTAATGCAAGCTAGATAGCCAAATTCACTCATAAACTTTCTTTTTTGCTGCTGCAGGATGTACAGTCTCTTGAGTGTTTTCCTTCCTCTTTCTATGTGTGTGGCCATTCTTGGCAGCAGTTCACAGCTGTTGGAGTGAGTGTGCTCCTGTGGTGTCTGTGTGGCTGGGACTGCCTTTAAAACTCACTGTTGCTCTTGAAAAATGGCTCCCATGGAGAAGACATCAACATCTTGGGAGTGGCTTGTCACCATAGTTTCAACTGTAAGATCTTGACAGTCAGTACTCTCATACAATATGTGTTTCATAGAACAATAATTCATTTTTGACAGAGAATCTGAAGCTCTGCAAAAAAATTTTGTGCATAGTATGCTCTGTTAATGCCATACTGACCCTTTGTTTGTTCCTCAATAGGCTGGAAAACCTGTCAGGTGAATCTGTGTCCTTTAGCATGAATTGGGTAGTAAATGCCTCTTGAATTAGAATCATAGAATTGTCAAGGTTGGAAAAGACCTCTAAGATCTTTGAGTTCAACCATTAACCCAGCACCATCGTGCTCACCACTAAACCACATTCCCAAATGCCACATCTACACAGCTTTTAAATCCCTCCAGGCATGGGGAATGCACCACTTCCCTGGGAAGCCTGTTTTGATGCATGATAACTCTTTTGCTGAACAAATTTTCTCTATATCCAGTAGCAGAAGCCCTTGCAGAAGAAGTTGGCTGAGGAGGAGTAGAACAGGCTTTTGCTATGTGGTCCAAGGCCCATCTGTTTATCAGAAAAGGTAGCAGAGGACACTGTGGGAACAGACACCTTTGTTCTTTCTCACTGGAGCTGTTTCTGAAGTGCATTCCTTTACCATTAGGAGATAAGAGTACTGTGGCTGCGCTGACCTTTGATATGCGGGCAGCGAGGCTGGGGAGTCGAGTCCTCTCCAGGGCACTGTGCGCTCATGGAGACAGCCTGAATAAACCTGTAACACCAAACTGCAGCTCTGATCCCTGATTTCACCTGCGTGTATCTCTTTGGCAAATACTTCCAATCTAAACCTCCCCTGGTGCAACTTGAGGCCATTCCCTCATGTTCCCTGGGAGCAGAGCCCAGCACCCCCTGGCTGCACCCTCCTGTCAGGGAGCTGTTGAGAGAGAGAAGCTTGCCCCTGAGCCCCCTTTTCTCCAGGCTGAGCCCCCCAGCTCCCTCAGCCACTCCAGGTGCTCCAGACCCTTTCCCAGCTCTGTTCCCATCTCTGGACACACTCCAGTCCCTCAATGTCTTTCTTGCCATGAGGGCCCAGAACTGACCCCAGGATCCGAGGTGTGGCCTCAGCAGTGCCCAGCGCAGGGGGACAGTCACTGCCCTGGTCCTGCTGCCACACCATGGCTGGGACAGCCCAGGTGCCATGGGCCTCCTCCTCACCTGGGCACACCTGGGCTCATGTCCAGCTGCTGTCACCAGCACCCCCAGGGCCTTTCCCAGATTTCCAGCCCCTCTGGCCCAGCCTGGAGCTGCCGGGGGTTGCTGTGACCCAAGGGCAGGACCTGGCACTTGGCCTTGTTGGCCCTCAGGCCATTGGCCTCAGGCCATGGATCCAGCCTGTCCAGATCCCTGAGCTTCCTGNAGAGCTTCCTGCCCTCCAGCAGATCGACACTCCCACCCAACTGAGTGTTGTCCGTGAACTGACCGGGTGTGCACTCGACCCCCTTGTCCAGATCTTCAGTAAAGATATTAAACAGAACTGTCCGCAGTACTGAGCCCTGGAACACACCACTTGTGACTGGTCACCATCTGGATTTGACTCCATTCACCACCACTCTCTGGGCCCGGCCGTCCAGCCGATTTAATTAGTTGTAGGATTTAATGAAAAATGTTGTCCTGAGCAAAATATAATTATTATTCCTATAGCCCATGCTTTCTGCAGTGCTTGCAAGAAAGGTCTTGTTAAATCTTTTAGTGTGTCTTCGTACAGGTGTAAACAGAAATAGGACTGTACAGGTCATCTCCTCATCACAGTTCTTCCAGCCAAATTCAGTAGATTAAGCCAGCAGCAGAACTTTATGCTGAGTTATTGCAGCAGAACTATGTTGTAATGCATTAATTTGTTAACCTCTAACAAGGTTGTTATGAAGTATGAAAGTTTTAAATTAATGGAATATTTTAAACTACTTTTAGAATGTATGGCCACTTTCAGTTAAATTTCATTAGTTGTTGATAATGTTATGACTGTACATGTTTTATCTCATAATAAGAAACAGGAGGCTGAGAATTTGCTTATTCTTGGAAATATCTGTTAGACACTGATCAGTAAAGGAGCACTGTAATCGCCCACACAGGGAGGATGCATCTCACACTCTGTACTCTTTAATGAAGCAAGCAAAGACATAACAACATCTGAAAGTTAGGCAAATGTCAGACGGGAATTCCAGTATAACTTTTGCGACAGTGAAGGTAATTAACCATTGGTCTGCATTGTCAAGGTATGGAGATGGAATTTCCACCACTGGAAGATGTAAAAAGAAAAAAATATTAAGAAAACATGCAGTGTTAAGCTTGTGTTTTAATTCGGGTTGGTTCAGAAGGTTAGTGCAGGCTTTCCAAGGTAAAGTTCTGTTGTACATGGAATCAGATCTTGTGCCCACAGTAGTTTCTTCTGGCCCTAACTTTCCTTATCCTTACACTGCCAAATAAGAACCGAATCCATTCCTTATTTTTGTGATGGGGCCTCTGAACTGGGGCAGGATCTGAACCCTGCAAGACTTGACCATTTTGGGCCATGTCAGCTGACAGGGAGGTTACAATGGTTCAGGGAAGAGACCCATCCTGCGTTTGGTGAAAAGCTCAGAATGCATCCAATGCATAGGGAAAAGAAAGTCGGTTGAGAGGAATGGGGCAAATACACACTGTGAATCTCTGGGACAGGGATGACTGGGACAGCTTAAAAAGCTGGCATTTTCATAGTGCCAGCATTATTGAGTTTAATTGTTTAGCAAGCAAAAGTGACTGCCAGCATCAGTGGGACAAATCTCTTGGTAGTTGTCTCTTCTCCAGGTACTTGCCTTGATTTCCCAGCTTTAGAAATGCATGGCTGTTGCAAAGTGTTGTTTCCCATGGCTAACTTTACATTTTAAATCCATCTCTGAGAGAACTGGGTGTTGTTACAGAGGAACCAATGCTGATTCTGGCTCTTGCCTTGCTGAGAACACTGTGGTAGTAAGCAACTTCCTATGATACCTGGAAAAATTAGAAATGTGTTTCATATTTCAGTTATCTGGATAGGACTTCTCTTGTTTCAGGGTGTATGACTTCACAGCAATTAGGATCTTTCTTTGGGGCAGGAGAAGATCCTTTTGCAAATGCAAATTAAAAATAACAAATGAAATATGTAAAATAATATAGGAAAAAGGGTAGAAAGAATGTTTCAGAGATTACTGAAAATACCAGATGAAGTATGGGGGTTAGAGTGGTATCCAGTGTGGGGTGGGAGGGAAGGGTGGAGAGGTCCTGACAATGATTCTTCAAAACAGACAGTGGGTGTTTCCCTTGAACCTCACATTAATTGTACTTGGGCTGTTAACTGTTTGCTGTCTTCCTACGTCTTTCAATCTGTCTTTAATTATCTGTTCTTCCTTACTTCTGCTTTCATATATATTGTTTACTGTATATTTTTTGCTTCTTGCTCCTCATTTCTTACATTTTATATCCAACCTTTCTTTCTATCTCTTCAGCCTACTCTGGGCTGTGCTTCCCTCCATAGTCCGTGGATTATGTCTGTGGTATTTCTTGGCATTTTATTATAGTGACAGGCTGGGAGGTGCTAACAAAAGCTTTTTCTTGAGAACTGTTCCAGACCTGTTCCCTGGCCTAGCCTGATAAGAAGGGGTATTAAATTATAGAAAGCTTGGAATCTGCTGAGGATTCAGGCTTTGTTTTTTCATGAACTGTATCATTGCAGAGCTATGGTTGTGGTTCAGTATCTCATGAGGTGTCTGACTACTTATTGCTGCTTCTGTGGCCAGGGAGGTCATCGGTAATATTTCCCAAAGCCTTTATCCCAGGTCTCTGACAGAAGTAGACTTTGTCTGTAACCAATTTTTGATGAGGAGGGGAAATATCTTCTGTTTCCCAGAGAAGTTTCCTGTAACTGTATGATTGTGAAACTGTTCTGAAGCACATCATGTGGGCCATTTAAAAGTCTTATCCTGGAGAGATCAGAACTCCGTGGGGTTTTTTTAATTCCTGATTCCACCAGCTCAGAGACTTGGGGACTTTTGTTTTCCCTCATTTGTCCTGAAAGGAACAAAATACAAATGAGGAATGTCTCCTTTTCTTCCACAGATGTTGTCAACTTGGACCTGAAGTCTACCCTCAGGGTTCTGTACAACCTGTTCACGAAGTACAAGAACGTTGAATGATCCTGGAAGCTGCTGAGGTCTCGTCATCCTTCAACCTCATCAGGCAGAAGTTACAATAAACATGCCCCCTGCACGCTCCCGTGGTTCCTTATGCTATACTTCATGCATTCTTCCTACAGTTGATGTGTTCTCTCTGTAGCTGTTTAAGACAATCCGACTAAAAATAATGCGTGTGTATTCTCTAGGTCACTTGAAAATGTGTAGGTATTTCACACTTTTACCAGATGGATCTGTTGTTTGCTATAATCGGTGAATGTTCTTTTGAGAGAGGAAATATACCACTAACTGCTTTAATAAGCAGGGAAAACATGAGAACTTCCTCATGGCTGGAGATTCTTTGCTTCTGCAGTAGGCTTTCTTTTGCATACTCCTTGGTTGCAACTGCCATTTGATGATTTTCCAGGCTTAAGTGTTAGGAATAGAAAATCAGCTTTGGAGTTTATTTAGAAGCTGAGCCTTTTCTGTTAAGGTTTTGTGTGTTCTGTTGGGTGGGTTGGACTGAGGGGAATTACAGGCAATATCTGAAGCTAATGGCAAAAGCTTCAGTTTTTGAGTTCACGTCATTCTACTCAGTGTTTTTTCCATTCAATGTTTACGCAGAATAAGTCTTGCAATGGGATGACCAACTAATCTTTGGATGTCTATTTTTATTAAATCTCTTTTCTAGGAGAAATTTAGTTACTAGGGCCACTGTCACCCTTTAAGCAGGCTGCTTCAGTCCAGTCAGTCAGGACCTGGTCACACAGGCACAGGCTGGATTACTGCATTTGCCCCCAGTCCTTTCTGAAACCAACAAGGGGAATAATGAGCTTGATTTAAAGGTTGATTCTTCATTTCACGTAGCTGAGTTAAAGGGTCACACTCATTCCTGCTGGGGTTGTTGGGAGCTGTGTGGTTCTTTGGGTCAAGCTTTTAGAAACAGAGCTTTATGTATTTTCTTTCCAAAAGAGTAAAACTGAATTCCTTAATAAATAAGAGCTTGCTTGTACTTAAGGGTTGCACTGTGCAAGCCATGGTAAACATAGTGCAAATCAGTAGTTAGCACTGAAATGATAATTCAGTCTTCAATGATCAATTATGCCTCACATTAATTGCATTGAGTTTGCTCCATGCCATCCCAAGAAATACTCTGCTAGGCTCTGACCTAGTCCTGTAGTCTTTTAAGCTGCTGTGGTAATCTGTCTTGAAAAAGCATTGCTAGGTTTACCTGGTAGACTGATTACCTCAGAGGACTTAGCAGGTGTCGTCTGTAGAAGTGCTCCTGCCTGGTGACGTGCTCGGCGCAGTGCTGTGCACAGGGGCTGTGCTGGAACAGGAGCCAGCCGAGCAGATTTTTGAGGAGAACTTTGTGGAGGAAATGGGATTGTCATTTCCAGAGTAAATGATTTGTGAAATATAAGTATAAATCACTCCTTTCCTTTGAGCACACAGAGGAGAAATTTGATTACTGCTTTTATGTATCATGGCAGCAATTTTTGTTTTATGGACAGTCATTCCTTTGGGTGAAACATTAGACAGAGTGCCCTGAAGAAGAGCGGGTAGAATTGCTCTGCTCCATGGACTCACTGGAGTCCTGTTGTAAGTAGGCATCTTCTTTCCCTAAAAATGGATTTCTTACACCAAACATTATTTACCTTTGAACTCAGGTTCAAGAGGAAACATGCTATTTTGAATGGTATAATTTTACAATTGGCATTTTCTCCTTTCCTTCTTAAACATTTTTTCATCTCAAAGGGAGAGAAATGAGCTTCTGCTTCTTTGGTTTGTATTTTTGGGTCCTGAGTTCTAGTATTTGGATTACTTGGGTCACTTTCCCTCACACCTCTAAAAAAAAAGATGGAAGGAGGTTGGCTTTTCTTTACTTGAAAAGTTCAGATCCTATCTGCTCTGTAAGGCTCTCTGGGGAATCATTGCTCGCCTGTACTTTAGGAAGAAGCTGACCTCTCACTGTGTATACTGAGCCTGGAACAAGTGGACAAGTTCAGATGGGGTCACTAAACTGCCACGACACCAGCAGTTATTACAGAGATTGGCACAGGTGCTGAGGCCTGGTGGGTCGACTTTCCTGGCAGGTTAATGAAATTGGTCTAACTTTCGTGCTGTGAAATAAGGGTATCGTGAGGCTGGAAGGTGTTTGAACTGAAAGGTCTCTCAAACTTACAGTTTAATGCAGTGTTATCTGTGGGAAACAAGTCTTAAAGAGTTGTCATTCCACCCCCCTCCCTTCAGGTATCGTGGAAGTGCCAACTCTGTTTATATTCTCCAAGTTGTTGGGAAAGACCTCCAGAGAGTCTAGTTTTTGAAATTGCAAGCAGTATTAATATCAAAAGCAAACAGAAGATAAAACGAAGAGATTAGTAAGAGTGATTTGGCTTTGGAAAGGGGAATGTTTCTGAGCTGGGATCATACAGCTGGTATTTTCATGACATGTAAGCAGAGGTGAACAGGTTATGACAGGTTATTAAAGAGTTTGTTTTGTTCAGTTATGTGTTTCTGGTCCCTCTGCAGAAACCAGAGTCCCCTTGCTACAACCATGGGTCTCCCTTAGCATTCCTTATGTTAATATCCCTGTCAGCCAGGACTGCTGCCTGGATCAGTTTGGGGGCAGGCGTCACACCCCGTTCTGTTGTGGTTTTGTCTGTTGGTAAATGTTGCACAGGGAAAATACTTTTTTCATTCCTTGGCTCCCTACTGTCTAGCTAGCTCACTGTTCTGTAGACGCTGTATTAACCAGATTGTGAGCAGGGCAAATTTAACTGAACTGTAGCTTCATTCCAGTCAGTCCATTTTCCAGGAGGAGCAATGTAGGTAAAGCTTCTCTGAATGCCTGCTTTTGTCATGCCTTTCTGTTACACATGCACGCTACTTCCTTGCCTCTCAAAAAGCTAAGTCAGTGTTAAAAATGTTATTCATGATGTCTTTGTGTTGCTGGGTTTTACATATGGGTACCAGGCGGGTAGATCTGAATCCTGTTGAGTTCATCTGGAATGCTGAATGCTCTGCAGCATTAAAGCATCCACATTTGTAAGTACTTAATGAATGTCTGTCTTTTCCAGTCCATGCAACTTGACCTTTAGGTGCATCTACTTGACGTACTCGGTTACAGTGAGCTGAATTACCGCAGAAGAAGCTCAGATACTCCTCAGCTACATTCAGTTTCTCAAGATGAAAAACCAACAGTGGCAGATTTTTAAAAATCAATTTAAATCTTAATAGGATTTCTTACTCCTCATCCTCACACCCCCGTGCTTTCAGTATTAATATATTTTAAGTGTTTTCTACTGTTTTTAACAGTGCTTACTCTGGATTTCTAACTATTAAAGGTCAGCCTTGCAGATAAAATTCTGGACTTGTCATAGTTGGAGATATCCACCTTAGTGATAAGAGTTGTGTACTGTAAGCAAGTTACAATGCAATGCTATGTTTGCTAAAATTCACAGCAGGAGTGTTATGCATGGTTTGTGACAGTTGTACTATTTATTCAAATAAATAATGATCACTGTGTTTTCTATTTTTTTTTTTTGTTCTCTACATGGACAAATCTGTGGGAAGAATTTTTCAGTGGTGAGCTTCAGCTGTCTTCTTCAAGTGTCTTAAACATACAATGTTCTGTGCACACCTAGAAAAGCAGTGATAGCAGGTTTCTGGCCCTGGTACAGGTGATGAGATGATACGGGCAGACACAAATGACCTCCTCTGTAGGTTTTGTAAGCATTTCTGTTTTAATATTGCTCAACTACTGGACCTGATCAATTAGTTTACCTTTTTCCTTCCACAAGAGAAAAGTAAGTGAATTACACTCTCTGATACTGTTTGAAGAGTTGAGACCCAGTTCTTGCACAGCAGCACGGGGGGAATCATGGCATGCCAAAGCCAGTACCAGATGTGCCTGCAGAGCTCTTGAGAAGACTGCAGCTCAGGGAAGTCTGTAGTGACATTGAGAATGGCTGTGTGCTTGCCTTTGCTCTGATATGGGAGAGCGTAGAGTGGCTCTCCAATACAGCAAGGCTGTATGGAGAAGCAGAAAAATGCATTATCAGAACTTGGTGTTGGTGGGACTGCTGTTTATTCCTTGAATTGTTCTTCAGTGGCTATTTTTGTGTGTGGTGGGGTGTATGCATGCTTTGAGAATGCACAGAAATACTTGGGGTGGGGAGATAGGCATGACAGGAAATGCAACTCATACAGAATTGACTAATGCTGTCCTACAGAAGACTGGATACTCCAGGCACTGGTGGAAATACCAGGTTTTGGAGGAAAATAGATGCTTGTCCATCATGTGTGTTTCAGACTCGTTCTTTTAGCACCGATGCGCTGTGTTGTGAATGAGACTTTGAAGTCCTTCGTGTTGCCAGTTGAAGTAGGGAGAGACCTAGTAACTACAGAAAGATTTCCCAGCATTTAGTTCTGCCTGCAGATGTGAAACTGCAGATGTTCCCCATAACATGTCCAGTGATACCTGGTTTTTGTTTTTGACTTACTACATGTCTAGGCTGCAGCATGCACTTCAGAATAGGTAAGAATGTACTCTGTCTCTTTTCTAAATGGTTGTTATTGTTGTGCTTGTTACCTGCTTAGAAAATAGTTACGTTTGCCCTTTGATTCAAGATTTTGGGTTAAGTTCATGGCAGCGAGAAGTCTGTTTTCAACCCACTTTCGTTTATTCCATTTAGCTCTTGCCGAACTGTCTATTCTTGTCTTTGGCATGGAGCTAAACAAAGGAGTCACTCCCTTAACAGTGTTAAATCAGACCAGCTTAATTAGTGTGCCTGGATGCTGTCTCATTAATGGAGGGCTGCAGAATTGCTTTTGCTTGCTGGGAGAGTTAACAAATGCAGCTGGTACCTGAAGGAGATGTCCAGGGAAAGTGGTTTCTGTAGGAAGCTTTTCCTCTTTAATCAATGATGTGAAAGGGGAGGAGGAGCAGCAGCACTGCCTAGTGGAGGTAACCCTTGTCTCCAGCTGAGGGTTTTGGGCCCTGGTCTGGCTAACTACATCTCTAAGGACAAGTGAATTTTCTGCCTAGATTTCTCCTTCTACCAGGTAGGTAGAGTAGTCCTGATCTGCTTTATAAAATGCTTGAAGGACCGTGAGTAAAAGGTGTAATGGAGCATGATTTTGTCTGCTCTTGGCTGTTTTATTATTGTACGCAAAGCAGAAGTGCTCTGTGAGTCGCCCCAGAGGCAGAGTAGCCCAGTTGTGCTGGGCAGTGCCATCCAGGAATGGTCATATCTTTTCTAATACTTTCTGGTGTTTCAGGAGCTGCGGGACTGCATGTTTCCTGCATTTGTATCCCTGTTTATTTTGGTCTGCAGCAGGGACCAGCACATAGACAATTCAGTTCCGGATGGAACCGTGGTTTCGTTTTTAGAGCGGAGCACCCAGCACAACTTCCCCTCACGCGCTCCGTGTGCTTTGCGTTGCTCAGCGTGGGAGACCTCGGAGCCAGGGTCAGCCCCTCTCCCCAGAAATGCCATCCTGACTGCTGGGAGAAGGTCTTGAAAGAGCTTCTGGAGAGTTACTGAAGGAGAGAATAGTAAGTTTGGAAGAAGGGACTCCTTTGGGTGCTTTTTTTTCATAATTATTGTTCTTAATTGGAAGACTTTCTGCAACTATGTGAATTGTTCTTACTAAGATAACATCTCTTCTGATGCTAATGAGCAAAAATGGCTCCTGAAAAGTCTGACACTAAACAAGGAAGTGAAATTAAGTTTTAAACTGGGTGCACAATGTGCATTCTCTTTTTTCTCTTACTAGATTTTTAAATCTGGTTTTCTAAAGGCAGAAATACTACTATTAACATTCCCAGTTGGGGTTTGTTCCCTGCTTTGTGTGATGTACTTAGGCAACTATTCCTAGGAAATTTGTTTGAGTAAATGCAGAGTAGGGCTTTTGTCTTTTCAAAGAGGAAGTAAAACAGTTGAAACAGTTTGGTAGCATTGGTAAGTGCCTTGTGTATATTCTACAGCTGGTTTGTAAGCCAGAGACCACCGCTCAGTGCTTTATGTTGTATCTCAGGGATATCTGGGAGCCAGACTCATGGAGGAAAACTGAGCTGCTCTGACCCAATTACAGAATTAGTTGTTTTATCGGTAGTTGTGGCATTGCAAGGTTGTACAATAGCCTAGCTCTAGCTCCTGACCTAAGAACATTTCACTTCTTGGCAGCTGCTGCAGGTGGCACACAAGAAGTCAAACTCTTCTTGGCTTTAAAGCAGACAAGCCTATACATCTATGACATTCTCAGAGAATGAGCATTTCATTCAGAGAATACCATTTCCTTTGAATAGCTGATAATTAAATGTCTGTTTTATTTAAAGATGTCATAATGAAATGTCTGTACAGTCAGTATGCAAGCAGTTGTCTCTCACAATGTTCTGCTCTCCAAGTACTGATAACTTATGCAGAAGGATGGGGGCTGGAAAAAACAGCATGTAAGTCACAGCTCTGAGCAGCAAATTTAACTGATGGGCGGCAGAGGCTGGTTGCAGTAAGTATGGAAACCTGCGTGTGAGAACCAGCTATTTCGACATTTCCTGTTTCTCATTAAACAGCTCACCCAAGAAGGTGTCCAAACACTGACATGTTCCGTTTTATATTGTTCCTACAGTATGTTATCCTTCGAAAGGCTGTTACCTAGGACCAAGCCTCACCAATATGCAGCAGTGCCGCATGAAGGACTGCTTGTGAATTAATTATGAGTAATAAACACTGAGTCCATTAAATGCTAAAGAACTGCAGTTCTCAGGCTCTGAAATGCCTGTGGGAAATCAATATTGATAAATGCGAGCTGAAACACAATAAATGGTGGGCTCTGAGAGGCATGTTGCTACTTAGGAATAAGATCTTGGAGATCTAATAGATAGTTCCATTAAAATGTCAGCTCGATGCTCAGCAGTGATCAAAAAAGCAAACAGTGTTAGGACTTAGGAGGAGAGGAGCAGAGAACACCGTGAATGCTGCAGTGTACCTCTAAATCTGGGCAAGTCTGGTTCCTAGCACTTCAGAAAGGCTGTGATCCTGCTGGAGAAACCTCAGAAAAGAGCACTCAGGATGATGAAAGTACTACCAGCTGGTTTCCCAGGGAGGGATAACTGTAGGCTGTACTTCTCAGTTTTGGAAAGAGACCAACATTGAGGGTTTCGGATAGTAGGACAGTAGTAACATGGAGCATTAACACAGTGATGTGAAGAATGTAAATCAGTTGGTCTTTGCATGGTGCCTTCAGGGGAAGCTGATGGGTCAGGGCAAGAAACTGGAGATGTAGGAGCACGCTCTTCGCCTTCTCACTGCTGAATGCTGAGAGAGATGTGTTCGAGGGCGGAATGGGAAGTTCACGGGGGGCGGGTGTGTTGACAGCTTCTAGTGACCAGGTTTTGATTTAGGAAGGCTGAACTGCAGGTTGTTGAAATGTTTGGGGGAAGTGTCTCTATATTCTTACACAGCTTACAGTTCTTGGGGTTCTGTTTTTTTTCCCTAAGGTTCTGCTTCTAGCCACTGAAAGGGAGTGGATATCAGGCAAGTTAGTCTTACCCAGTGCAGCAATTTTAAGACTCTGACTGACACACAGGACTAAGGCCCTAGAGGATATTGTGCTACGTTATTGCAAATTCTGAATTTCAGGCCTTTCCTTACAGGTTTCCAAATTTTAGACTGGCTTCTGATGTTTGTATTTCTTGGCAAAACAGAGCCCAAAGGCTGAGGCAGGCAGCACACACCACTTTGATAGTCAAAGGAAGTAAGAGATACGCTCACTCAGCTTTGCAATACTGAACTTGTGTAAGTTGTGGTTTACAGAGACCATTACCATTATGAGCAGGACTTCCCAAGGCATAACAACTGTCAGAAACCTAATTTAAAAGTAAGTTGTCCTCAAGTTGCTCTGTATTAATTAACTTTCTCAGTTCATTTAATCTGGGCAGACTTAGATAGTTCAGTTGTTTCTCAGGCAATAAATCACTCAATTTCTCCTATCTTTTTAATCAAGCACCTTTTTAGAGGTAGCATTCTGTTTTGCTACCAGCATAATGAAATTAAGTACCTTGTGACCCTTTCTCCTACTGCCTTGCTGGCAATTTTGTGCCAATTTGTTGTATCAGATTGATGTGCAAAAGCATCCAATTACTATTTTCTACCAATATTCGCAACTTGGCAAAATCAGTATTAAAATACATGTTCATAACACACTTTGGAGCCTTTAATAAATTTGTAAGAGGGAGCCTGCAGAGCAGCATTGTGCTGTTGGGTGTATAAAGCTATCAAGTAGAGAAATGTCACTTTGGAGATGTTTTGTGCAACAGCATTTTCAGCAGAGGCCTTGCTCTGGGTCATGCAAGCATCTCACGTTAGGCACCTGCAGTAGCAGCCAAGGCTGTCTCTGGTAACAAAATGGAGGGAATTCCATTCCTAAAACTAGGACTAGACACTCATTTAAATGCTCTGAATTGCTCTTTAAAAGTGCCATTCCCACTCATTATACAGGAAGCCTTAGGAGACAGGATTCCTGATGCGGGCGCCCTGGGTAGAGAGTGGAAGTCTTCCCCTGTGTGAACCTCTAATGTGAAGCATCTCATTTTCTGTTAAAAAACCCCACAAAACCAGTCAGCATCCTCTCTTCTATGGTGGCCCAGCAGCACTGAACTTCAGAGGGGGCATTTCCAGTCCACAAACAGCAGCACTCCCAATCAGAGAGCCGAGCCTTGGGTACCCTGAGCCCAGCAGCAGCTGGGACTTGACTCAGAGGACTGTAAAGTTCTTCCTGGTCATCACATCTACTGTACTCTGACTTCCGTAGATTTTTCGACTGTTTGGAAAGATGTCTCTTACTCATTCTAGAACAGATACGGCACAAACCATGTGCTGCCATGAGTATCTAGAGCCCTGATCCTCCTGTAGTTTTCTGCACCTCTGCAGGCCACAGTACAGTTGCAGTATGTAACTCTGATTTACGCTTAAGTGTGCATTTAGTTTATAAAGAACCATCAATGTGCATTTAGTCTATAAAAAAACATCTTGCTTCTTGCATGTCTGGACGGCCGGGCCCAGAGAGTGGTGGTGAATGGAGTCAAATCCAGATGGTGACCAGTCACAAGTGGTGTGTTCCAGGGCTCAGTACTGGGGACAGTTCTGTTTAATATCTTTACTGCAGATCTGGTCAAGGCGGTTGAGTGCACACCCGGTCAGTTCACGGACAACACTCAGTTGGGTGGGAGTGTCGATCTGCTGGAGGGCAGGAAGGCTCTGCAGAGGGATCTGGACAGGCTGGATCCATGGCCTGAGGCCAATGGCCTGAGGGCCAACAAGGCCAAGTGCCAGGTCCTGCCCTTGGGTCACAGCAACCCCCGACAGCTCCAGGCTGGGCCAGAGGGGCTGGAAATCTGGGAAAGGCCCTGGGGGTGCTGGTGACAGCAGCTGGACATGAGCCCAGGTGTGCCCAGGTGAGGAAGAGGCCAATGGCACCTGGGCTGTCGCAGCCATGGTGTGGCCGCAGGACCAGGGCAGTGACTGTCCCCCTGCGCTGGGCACTGCTGAGGCCACACCTCAGATCTTGTGTGCAGTTCTGGGAACCTCAGGACAAGAAAGACATTGAGGGGCTGGAGCGTGTCCAGAGACGGGAATGGAGGTGGGGAAGGGTCTGGAGCACCTGGAGTGGCTGAGGGAGCTGGGGAACCTCAGCCTGCAGAAAAGGAGGCTCGGGAACCTTCTCTCTCTCTCTCTCAAATTCCTTGATACGAGGAGGCAGCCAGATAGGGGTTGGGCTCTGCCCCCATGGAACAGGGGACTGGACAAGAGGCAATGGTCTCAAGTTGTGCCAGGGGAGATTCATGTTGGATGTGAGGGAAAATTTTTCTGCTGAAAGGATGGTCAAGCATTGGAAGGGGCTGTGCAGGTCAATGGTGGAGTCACTGTCCTTGGAGGGATATAAAAGCCATGTAGATGTGGCACTTGAGGACATGGGTTAGTGGTGGTCTTGGCAGTGCTGGGAGAATGGTTGGGACTCAATGATCTTGGAGGTCTTTTCCAACCTAAATGATTCTATGATTCTATACTAGAATTTGTAAAAGAGACTATTCAGATTTCAATATCTAGAAATTTTTACCGAGTTTCAGTCTTTGCCAAGCTAAAACATCCTGGTTTTTTAGGCTTGTGGACTTGACTGAAAAACCTTTACAAAAAACATTAAGAACACACAACCAGGCACTTAAAACTGAACATTTCCCTCCATGTAAGCTGCCTCTAGAGCCTGGCTCTGTCTTTTGTGTTGTCTCTGTAGGCAGCATCGCAGAGCCTTACACATCCATGGTTTAAAAATCAGATTCATCTCTGCTTGCAGTGTGGTTTGAGTCACAACTTCTGGAAGAGTGGGAGATACTGTTGCCAGCCTCTTATTCTTAGATAATTGCTGATGGTAGAGATGATCTTCAGTGGGGTGTTTGGCAAGACAGCACCTGTAGGTGGAAGTGTAGCCTCCCCACCCAGCTCTGACAACTCCATTACTTTCTCTGGACTTCTGTTGTCCTTCAAAATGACTCCAAACTGTTTTTGGAAAACCTTGCCTGCAGTTTTGTGCTTATTGACAAGGCGTTTTCTCCACTGTATTGTGTAATCTCATTCTGCTTTCATTTGAGGACATCTGGGTTGGAAAGGAAAGTTCTCCAATCTGTGTTAAAAATAAAAAAGATTTGAGAAGCCACAGCTTAATGTAACATGAAGATGGTATTGTGCACCCAGAAACATGTCCTTGTTTCCCCACAGCTGTACCAGCTGGTCTAATAAAGGAAGCTGCATATTTATAAACTCCCAGTAATTTAACTACTATGTTCTTGATTTAATACTCCTTAAGTATTGGTAATTTTTATATTTTTTAGCACATATCCATTTAATACTCAGAGACTGAAAGCTTTTTCACTTCAATTGAAATAGGATTTTACTTATCTAATACAGAGAAAAAAGAATTATATGTAATTAAAGCAAGTTTTAGTACTTCAGGGCTTTTTTTTTCTTGTATTTTGATGATTAACAGAAAGAAATGAAAATTGTTTTTAACTTCTTTGCATTTAAATATATTTTCAGATTTTTTAAAAGCAACTGGTGATGAAATAGTTACTGATAAAAAACCCCTTCAGTTTGTTTGTTTTCTTCTTAGCACTAATCTTGATCTTTACATCCCTTTACTCATGTTCCATTTCCCCCCATGTTCTTTATCAGTTTACCAGGAGTGAGAAAAGACAATGGATCCAGACTTTTTAAATGTGTTTACACAGCCTTCTACACTTGATCAATTCCTAACAGAGAATGTCCTTGCTAAAGGTATGTACTTTATGAACCAGAACAGAAAAAGTCCAAAGAACCACCTGAAGGACCAAACAGAAAATGTGCAGTACAAATGAACTGTATATTTTTCAGCAGTGATCCCATGGTTGTATCAGCAGTGAGTAAGCTCTGTGTGTATAATTTGGCTGCTGACTCTTTGGGGGCAGATCATGAAGAAGCAACACCTGTCTGGTTCTTTAACTGAAATTTAAATTTCACACTTAAGGATCTGACCAAGTTTGTTTTCCTCTTTCCAGAACTGTCCATCTAGATCTTACTGATTTGAATGACACTGAAGCATATTTTCCAACAGCATTATTAATAGTCTGATACACGATTTTCTTCCTCATGAGGAATTGGTTAAAATAAAAAATGACAGTGTTTCTACATATGGCAATTAGCCATATTGGGAATATCAAACTGATAGCACATTTTACTACAAGCTTACACGAATCATATCTGATATGTGTAATGGATCTTGTTTGCTTCCTTCCATAGGTGAGAAGAGGAAACTCATAAAACCGACCTCAAACTGCAATCCCAAATTGGAAGAATTAAAACTGGTACCACTTCTTTTACTATATTGTTTAATCCTCACCTCAAGTTGTTTTAACCTGTTGTCTTAAAGGAAACAAGGACCCTGGTTCTTTGACCTCTTTCAGCCCTGTAAATTGCCCAAGTCTTTGACCCCAGTCCTCAGCCTCTACAGGTGGGAATGAGCTCTGCTTTAGGCATTTGGGCTCCACACAAGTAAGGCAGAGCTTTTGTTTAAGCACAGTGTCAGGATGGCTGGGGTCATACAGCATCAAGCTTCAAATGCAGTGACCACTGCTGGTTGTGGAGTACCTGAGTGGTTTGTCATGGGATACCGCTCCTAACCTGGGGTGTATGGGTGAGCCACACCAGAAGTACCCCGTTGCTATTGCATGGTAATGATGATGTAACAGCAGCGAGAATCCAGCTGAAATGCTGGAGTGGGACCACAAGCAGACCCACGTCAGCATTTGCCGTGGACTAGAGAGAGGTGTTCAGACAGGTGCAGGTTTGCTGCACTGACCCCATGATAACTTTTAGGATTGCTACACTGATTTGCAACAGTCTTCACCAGCAGCTAGCTCAGCTGGCAAGGTTACCATGGAGCAGAGGGGGGTGGGACGGAGAGTATGCAAGTCACCAGGAATTTGGAATAAAAGCTTTCAGACTGTTGTATGGTACATTGCCTGCTTGAGGTAACTGTGAAGGATGAATCCTGCTTCACAGGCAAGTACTTTATTTCCATCTAACTTTGGAAGTCTCCCTGGTGTGTTCAGTCACCGTGTTCCTCTAATGGCACAGCCCAGGGGAAGGCTCACATACTGAAATTTCTTGGAAGAAACGTGTCATGTGTTTTATGAGACCAGCACTCCTTGCATTATGGAGATGCTAAAATTTTTATAAATAGTACGAAAAGCAGCTTAAGATATGTGCTGATGTTTGTATTTTATAGCATTTATAAATCTGTAGGTAGGTGCATTTCTTTATTATGCTTTTGTGCACATTTGATCAAAAGATTTGATTTTGTGTCAGGCTTTCACAATGTTGTTACACAAAAGAGAAAAACTGAAAGGTGGTGCTGCAAAATGCAATTATGTTGTCTACAGAAACACTGGATTTGTTCTTTCCAGATTGCCAAAAATGAAGAGTTTTCCTCAGTCACAAAGATTTCTGTGAGCTTTGGTGCTTAATCCATTTTCTGTCAGAGATTCTTGAAGCAATGTTCATCACTGTCTAATTTCTTTTCTTTGGATGATGAGGAGATGAAAATTGTGTCCTGAGGGAGGCAAAGTCCTCTGGGTGCCCATCAGTGCCCCTTGATTGCCTTCTTAATCTAAAGATTTGATGGCTTCTCTAGAGAAGCGGTTGGGATGGAGACACGGACAGGGAGGAATCTTCAAGGGAAGAAAAAGGGAAGCAAAGAAACTCGCTTGGGAGAGAGACTATTTTACTGCCTTTTCATTTTGAGGTGGCTTTGGAGAACTGAAATGGCTCCCTATAGTTGCTATAAATACCAAGCTGCATGTAAAATAGTAGATGGCTACATTTGGAAGCCAGCAGCAAACTTCTTGAAGTATTCCTTTTCTATTTTCCCTGTTTACTCATTTTTAGACACAAGGCTCTGCTCTGCAGCTGATTGGGGCCCCCATAACTGGACAGAAAGCAGAGCTGTGTGAGCTGCAGGCTGTGGATGTGGTTGTCTCCAGCTGAGAGAACAAAGGAGGGATGTCATAGGTCTGTGCTCAGCAGTACTTGATGCTTTTCTTACTTCCCTCAGGTAGTACTGTTGTGTTTGGGGTACTGCTCTACTCCTCGCACGTCTTAGGTGTCCCCAAGCATCAGCTGAAGAGCACAGATTTCTGCTCTAGAAGGTTCTTGTTACCTCTTAGCAGAGGAAGTGTATTACACTTTGACGGCTTCTCAGTTCAGGCCTTTTTATTTCTTGTGCAAGTTTCAAGCATCTCAGAGATTTTTCTCTTCAAACCCTTTTTACATTTTTGTTAATGTTGGCTAACTTACAGGGATCTGCTATGAATTTTCTCCTCTGTTTACAGCAAGTGAGAAGGATATTATCCACTCCAGACACTCACTCACAGCAATCATAGCAATACAAGCAATACCCTTCTCTCTTTCAAGAGGGATGTTCATGTAGGAGCCAGCTGGGGCTACTGCTTTTGTTCTGCTTCACCAGGTCATCTTGCCTTTCTGTCAACACATGTGAATAAAACACATGCTTGGAAAAGTACTGATCGTCTCTTTTATTCTCCTGTATAGGAGCACATGTGATTCCTTTCCATTTGTAGCCAGACCTTGGCTTCCTGAGCAGCTTCCCTTGCAAAGGCAGAAAGCATACTGTAAGGCCAGTGGGAGGACTGCCATGTAAGAAAGTTCCAAGAAGATATTTGGGGACCAAGTAGTACAATATTGCAGAAAGAAAAAGAAAACAAAAATAGGAGATGAAAAGTAGGAGTGCTAGTAATGTGGATGAGTACAAGAAACTACTCACAGAATGAGCAAAGCCTCTTTTCTTACAAACTTCTGCCTGGCAGTTGAGTTTGTGTGAGTTGTGTGATGTAGGATGAACGCAGGGGATGGGAAATGTATTGTGCAGCCTCTTCCTTGGCGGAAGTGGGAATAGGGTCTATCTCCCCAGCTGTATAACCGTTTCTACGGAATTCATAGGAATATAACTAGTGATATATCCATCTCACTTGAAAATTAGCAAGAACTAACCCTTTAAAAACAACCAAAAAGCACAAAGGAAGTAGAGATTGAAAGCAAACCAAGATGTGGGATAAGGGACTAAAGAGAGAGGTGAAACAGAATATAGCACCAAGTGCTATATTGTGTAAACAACAGGAATGTAATTGCCAGATGCTTTGTTTTCCTCTGCAGTTCTTGACTGACTGGATTAACAGAATTCTGAAAGAGGAACACATAGTAGTTAAAAGTCTGGAAGAAGACCTGTATGATGGGCTGGTACTTCATCATCTCTTGGGTAAGCTGCTGCTTTGAGTTTAGTTCTAGCAGACACATCTTGGAGGGACTTTAAAAAACAGAGAATAAACCTCAGGAATCACAGTAGCAGTGACCTGCCATCACTTCTCACTGCACTGGGAGCCAGCTGTGATAACCACAATTCGGAACAAATGGCCAATCATCCTCTATTGTTTTACATGGTTATTTTACTTCTAAGAAATTCTTTTTACCTGCTAGGTGACATAATAAAAAAGTTAACTTTGAAGTGTGAAATTCAGTGCTTCTGAAAGGAGGGAGGATTTCATAAGCAAGGAGCTCAGAGGTGGCTTGTGGTGCTACCAGAAACCTTGGATGGAATCAGCACTATAATATATGTTTTCCTGCCTTGAAAAAAACACACAAAAAAACCCCCACAAAAAACTGTAGGTCTTAAGAACTGGTCTGATCTGGAACTGGTAAAAATTTAAGAGGCTTTTGGCACTATGCAGTGCTTGTATAAAGATATGACCTCCTGGAGCAGCCTGTTGATCTGTTTCTATTTCTCCATCTCTCCTGTCTCTGCTACATTTTTTTTCCCCTTTTCATTCTCTTTGGGGATGTCTTTCATATCTATCTGCTTTCCACCAAGACTAAAAACAACAACATGAACAGGATTGACTTATTTTCGTAGTTTACTTGCCTGAGCAATGAGCTGGCATTTCTTCTATATGTGAGTTGATCCTGACTTTGTATACTATCTACAGGAAGGATTCACTTGTTGGATTTCTGTAGCATCCACAGGAAAAGAAGGAATGTAGAGTGCTGGGGCTGGGGGATGATGCTGCAAGGACTGACTTGAGTCCTCTCCCTTTGGCAGAGCTACTAAATGGTATCAAACACTTAAAACAAGACCGTGTGCTTTGCTCTCATTTTATGTTTCTGATTTATTTTTATCCTTTTTCCTGTGGTGGTGTTAAAATATATCCTTCTGCTTCCTATGGACTCTCTGTCCCAGAAAACCTAGGCTCTCTCAAGCTGGATGTTGACAAGATTGCCTTAACAGAAAAAAAGCAACGACAGAAACTCTCTGTGATTATGGAAGCTGTGGCCAAGTGTTTGCAACTGGAAGAAAATCAGCTAAAATGGAGTGTGGAATGTAGGTGCAGAAGTGAAATTGAAGAAAATTATCCATCACAGGCTTCCTCTGCTATAAGACCGCTGTGAGATGATGTGCTGCCAGAACAGTAATTAAACAACCTGTTTTCAATTACTAGTTGAATCAAAAGTGAGACAGGAATATCTGACCCTGCCTGGGTCTGTCTGCTCTAAGTGTGTGGCTTGTGGATCTTTTAAGAGCCCGCAGTGTCCCTCTGTGTTTCACAAAAAGGACTTTCAAGCTTTGCTATTGCTAAATTACGATATTATATACACCCCAGTCTGATGTCCCACCTGTGTTATGGCCCTCCATGACTTTGGGGTCCTCTGCACAGGGAAAATTCATGATGTTGGAGTGAAGTTCGCTTGTTTTGCACACTAAGCATTGTTTTCTTTCTTTGCACGGAATAGCTATCTTGACAAAGGACTTACTGAGCACACTGCATCTTCTGGTTGCAATAGCAAAGCACTTCGAACCCAGCCTGGCTCTGCCTCCAAATGTCCAAGTGGAAACAATCACACTCGAGGTATTTATAGTTTCAGTATTTGTTACAGTAGGTTCTAGAGTACTTTCACAAGGCTAATGTGCTTAGAATTAGGGAGAAATGTGTGTGCAGCTGTGAAAGAGATACTTGTATTTTCTGCGAACCACGCCTTTTAATTTCTCAGTTTGTTGGGTTAGATTTAGTTTTCAGTGCAGATACTCTGTCTTTAAAAGGGGCGATGCTGTCTTTCTTCCTCAATCAAACAAAGGAGTGGGCCAAACTGAAAACAGCTGTTGATCTCTGTAAAGAAGAAAATTAAGAAATTCTGCTGTAGGTATCTCTATATGTTTTGAAATAGAAGCCTGTATTCATAAGTAATAACACTGGTTTAATGCTGCAGATTTCTTTCTTTAGGGGGAGGGAGTTTTTACTCCCCTTCCATTGGGGTCACATTTTGGTATTTTTCTCTACAAACAGAGATCTACATGCTTGCTTCCTCTGTACTGTTTCTTAAAAGTCCATTCTGGGTTTGTAGAAGAATATCAAATATCCTAACATTTGGGATATAAGTGCAAAAATTAGCACCACTATGCCACAGTTTTAAGAGAGGGTTTGGAATTCAATGGTGCTGGGAGCCTGGCACATGGTCGATATGGCATGACCTAGTGCTGTTCCCACCTTGGAGCACCATAACTGGAGCTGAAACCCTGCGAGAGACAGGAGGGGCAGTGGAGGCCACGGGCTTGGGGTAGTGAGCTGACTCCTGCAGAAGTTCGTGCCCCTGATGGGAACTGTAGTCATTAGTTTAGAAGTGAGGAAAAGCCATGAAGGCACAGCTCAGAAGAGGGACCGAGGGCAGGAGGGGGGAAATGCTGGGGAAGCTCAAGGGAGACCAGAGATGGCCTGGCCTTGCTGTGACACAGGAAGGACCTGCCTTTGCCCCCGTGGGTTGTGTGGACTCCTCTTCAGTGATGAGTTGACTCAGTATGTAAACAGAGAACGTTTTTTACTACCCGAAGAGGAAGAGCAGCAAACACCAAGGACTCTTCTATGGTATGAGGTGTGCCTGACTAAAGCAGCAGGCACACCCATGCTTCAGGCTGTCAGCTGGGCAAAGCACTATGTTTTTGATGCTACGTGGGGTTCTAAGAATAAGGATGTAAGCAAAGACCCCAGGTGGCTTCAGAAGTGGTAAGAATTGTCATCCTAAATCTAAGCATCCCAGTGAAATTACATCTTCTGCAGGTGGGATTCATCTGTGGGTGGCAAGCCATGGCATGAGGTTTTTATAAGGCAGAGGTAACCGCCTCCAGTACTTGTAAAAGTGAAGAGTCCTTAGTGCAGGGAGGTGCACAAGGAGATCACTGCCTGCCCAAAGCAGCTTTATGCATCATCAAGACTCTAGGAGAGACACTACAAGACAGGATCCCTCACTGCAGGACAGACACTGAGATATTGGAGCATGTCCAGAAAAGAACATGGAATCTGGTGAAGGGTCTGGAGAGTAAATAATACAAGGAGCAGCTGAGGGAGCTGGGGAGGCTCAGCCTGGAGAAAAGGAGACTTGAAGGGGGACCTTCTTGCTCTCCAGCTCCCTGACAGGAGGTTGTAGCAAACTGGGGGTCAGTCTCTTCTCCCATGTAACAAGCAAAAGTGCAAGAGAAAATGGCCTCAAGCTGTGCCAGTGGACATTTAGATTGGATAATAGTAAAAATTTCTTCATGGAGAGGGTTGTCAAGCACTGGAACAGTCTACCCAGGACAGAGTTTCAGTCATCATTCCTGGAGGGATTTAAAAGATGTGTAGGTGTGGGGCTTAGGGACGTGGGTTAGTGGTGGCCTTGGCAGTGCTGGGGGAACAGCTGGACTCGATAATCTTAGAGATCTTTTCCAACCTAAATGATTCTATATATCTATGGTTCTATGCCAGTTTCTGAGCTTCAACAGCTGAGGGACCACAGGCTTCTCCTTTGGCTTCCTCTGATGGGGAAGTAAGTGATTTCCTGTTGAAGAGTGAAGAGAGGAGAAGAAAGCAGAAAACTCTCAAAGTACCTGTACTAATTGTACTGGAGTTATTGAATAAATGCCTTCTGATAATCACTTAAGGCAGAAAACAGGTTATGAAAGCCTCATTATTGCTTTTGAAATTTTTTTTATGTGACAAACCCAGCATTGTTTATTGTCCTTTCAACAGACCACCTCCAGAGGATTAAAGACAGAAAATGCGGTGGAATATATCACAGAAAAAAAGTAAGAGGGGATATATCTGGTTTTTACACTGTCAATCAGAAAAGAAATATTGTGGGTGTGTTGCCCCTTACAAAAAATAGCTGGGATCATGATGATGACAAAAGGTGTAAGCACAGGCATGCATATGCATGTGAGTTGTTTTTCTGATTTAGTTCCTTTTTTTTGTTCTCCTCTTCACATTCAGTATTGTGGTACAATACCTATATTTATTATATATATAAACTTCTCTAAAACAATATGCATGATTATTTCTGAAGCTTAGCATTTGTCATTGCCATGGAATTTCATAGTAAATATAGTAATAAAATATAAACTAGGTATACTTACCTGTGCTGGACTAAACTGGAAATTTTCTAATGCCACAAAGGTTTAAATCTAATTTGTTGCTGTTGTGTCATTAAATAAAGAGAAAGGAGACAGTTCTTTTCTTATTTTACTGAGAATTAAATGTTTTAGCTTTCTGAGTGTGTGAGGTATTGTCACTATTAAAGGAGTTAAGTAGTAGGATACCATTTATATACTGAGAAAATATGAACATCATTCCAAGAACTAGAAACAGATTTTCCTACTATAATTTTTTATATGCTATAAACTCTAATATCAGGAGCACCTTATTGGAAGAGGATATTAAGGATTATGCTTATAAAATAAATGTTCATTGGTCTGTGGCCCAGTTAAAATTCCATATGCTTCCAAGATCCTACACGGATATACAGTGTACTTAAAAATGTCTGTTGGAAAGTCACTGTGACATAAAGTTAATGGCACTTTGAACTCCACCTCCTGCTTTATAAGATAGCAGATAACTTTGCTTATGAATAAGATTAGCTCTGCTGAATGATTTTTCTAATTCTTGCTTTTTATTGCACTTTTAGAGAGAATATAGAACTGCAGTCAAGTAAGTGCTGGCATTGCCAAGTTCAGTGTTTCTTTATGTGCTTTTATACACCATGTCCTTATCCATTTTTATGGCATGATAAAATCAGTATGCTCCCACTAAAGTTAATGGAGATTCATGGATTTTTCCTAGTGTTTTTCTCCAAATGTCTTCTGTTAATGTCTGTTCATACCAAGACAATACAGATCAGAAATTGGGTGGTCGCTTTGCGTGTGAACTACAGGCAACAGATGGGAGGTGAGACAGGAATTGAAGGTGGGTGGATGATCCAAAAAAGAAACCTGCCTGGGGGCAAAATGCAATCTGGATTTATGCATGGACCTCATTCACTGTTGGAACTATTTATGACCATAAAGTCTTCAGAATTGTGCTTCTTGCTGCTACCAGTTTAATGTACTTTCCTTCCCACAGTTTGCAAATAAGATTTTGAAATCTACTGGTACACAGTTGTGGATGGCAGCTCAGTCAAACAAATGTCCCCAGAGTTTTTGCCCTTAGGGCTTTTGAGGGCTGTGAAACACGTGAGGTGAAAAATGTCCCGGTGTGCAGAGCCTGCAGAAGGTCAGGGCACTGCTCAGGCTTCAGTGTAGGCTGCTCTGCCTTGCTGCAAAGGAGCACGTTGCATCCCCAGAGAACCAAGGCAACTGTTTTAATTCTCTGCTATGCCCTTTATTTTAGCAGTTTCATCCTTTGCAGAGGTGCAAACTATATTATTTATCATGTATTTATCACTTATTCCACTGAGTGTTCTCTAGTGTGGGCTGAAATTGTGAAAACGCCCCCCCCCCCAAAACCCCAACACTGCCCCCCCCACAAAAAAAGGAAAAAAACCCCAAACCCCTCAACCCATAATTAGGTGTTTCTTTCAGTGGGCTAATTCTGCTGGGAAGATAAATTTGCAATTCATTCTTCAAGATGCTCCCTCTCTATTTTTGACACAGCTTTCTTAGCAAAGAGAGAAATCCCAAAGCGTGGCTCCAGAAGAGGGCTCTCTGTGATTTGTTTGATGGATTCACCTATTCCATGACATTGCTCCTGCAGCAAATCCCAAACAGGGAGAAGAGAGAAATCTGAGGAAACCCTTTCACAAAGGAGGCTTCTCTGTCACTGTCTTTTGGGAGGAATTTTCCTTAAGCAAAGCTATCTTTGTTTTCCTGCACTATAGAAACTGCTTCTCCATTTAATTGTGCTGCCAGACTGCCTTTCATTTTTCAGAGTGTTTCAAATACTTTGCTCATGCTTGAACCAGACCAGTATTGTGGCAGGGTGGGGATCCTGCGTTTGCTAAACCTGGGCAGAAAGTGGAGGTGAGGGTGGGCATTCACAGAGACTTGGATGAATCTCATTTCCTTGGAAATCTTTAGATTCTTGCTATTTCTCCAGCACAGCACTGTTGCCAGCTTTCAACTGGATGACAGGACTGGCCATTTTTGAGATCTCTAAATTTTCAGAGGAAGGGCAGTGTCTCTAATCTCCATTTCTTGCTTGTGGTTTTTTGAGGGAAGTGGGCTGGTTTTTTCTGCAAATTTGGTGTAACTGACATTTCTGTTTGGGGAGAGCAGTAAAATGTATAGCTCTCTTCTGCTCCCTTTATTTTATCCCAGAGGTTCAGGGTTAAAGAACCATAAGTGAAAAGAGATAAACTGTAACGATGCGAAACTTGGCCATTGCTCTGCCCGGTGGCAGCACAAGCTGAGAACCTCTGCAGGTGAAAATTACATATTTGAATGAAGTAAATTATTTTCTCTGATGTGGTCAGACTGAAGGGAAGCCTGTCACCCTGTTCTCTGATAAATATAAAAGCAGCATCTCTTTCTGTCTCCCTACTACTCTTTTCCTCCTTGGCTTGTACATTGCAAATACATTTCTCCTTCTGGAGCCAGCTTAAAGCTCTGATCTGTCAGTTATTCAAAATAAAACCAATTAATGTTGTTTTGATACAGAAGATGATGCCTTTGATGAATTATTTAGCTGTGCTCCAGATAAACTGGATGCTTTAAAAAAGGTAATTTACTTTTTTAGTAGACATCAAAATCTGTTAGGCAGAACTTAAAAACTGAAAAAGTTTCCTCCCCCCCTTTCTTCCCCTCCTTTTTTCTTTAGGCATTTTTGCAATTTGTCAACCAGCATGTTGGAAAATTAGGATTAAATGTGAAAGACATCGAATCTCAGGTAGTGTGCTCTAAGCTGCATGTTAACCATATTTTGTCAGCTATTTGAGTGTTTCCTCTCACCATTAGGAATCCTCCTTTTTATTATCGTATGAAATTTGTCAATGTAATGATTTCCAGGTTTAGGTTAAGATATCAAGCTTCAGTCTCCGAAGTTTCTGAAGCTAATAATTAGTGCAAAAATACAGCCTTTGTATTGAATGCTGCTCTTGTAATGCTACAAAGAGTAATTTTTGGAGTCTGCCCAACTCCTAAGGATGCTGTTTTTGTCAGGATGGAAATAAAGGTGTTCTGAACATTAAACCGAAAGCCAGACTGATTCCTGTGGTGATTGTTAATGCTGCACTTGCTTCATGGTATGAAGGCCTTATTTTCATCACATTTCGAAGTCCCATTCTCTGAATGTAGAGTATGGAAGTCTTTATGAAATTGCAAGAGAAGTACTCAAGAGGCACCTCAGGATCACCTCCCTGGGCTCTGGTGAACGGGGAGCTCTTCCGGGTTTTTCTGGTGGGCAACTGTGAGAGAAGGTTTTCAAGTGTTTTGTCAGACGTCACTAGGCACAATTTTCTTTTATTTATAGCTATGCATTTGTGCTCATCTGAAGTCTTTTCACATCTGGAATAGTTTGCTTTAATAGCTGTCCTTTTACAAGGTTATTTCTTCACAAGTATGAATTTGGGAGCCCTATCTAACTAAAGATGAAGTTCACTCTGGAAGAGGGTGAGGGAGCTGAGTCATTAGACTGCTTGCCAGAGTAATATTTAAATTACTTTATTGTTAGAATGGCATCTATTGGAATAGTTTACTAAAGTCAAATAATCTTCAGATCATTCTTATCTAGTTTTCAGATGGAGTTATCTTACTTCTCTTAATTGGACAACTGGAGGGTTACTTCCTGAATTTAAGGAATTTCTTCCTGACTCCAGCCAGCACCACGGAGATGGTAGGTTGTTATATAATTACTTAGGGCTTGAGCCATCAAACTTGTTGTATGTTTAATGCTCCTGTATGTCAGTGAGGAGCTCTGCCTGTTGCTTCCACTGCGTGTGAAGTCCCACGCCCACAGAGTTTGCAAGATGGGGGCTTGGGACAGTACAAACACATGTACTCAGTGCCGTTAAAATACCTCGGAACAGGTCGGTGACCTCTTCAAAATTATTATCTCGTGGGAGGCAAACAGTGGTTACTCGCATTTGTTTGGCATGGACATGATTCTGCAGCCTTCTGGTGAAATCCAGGGCTCTGTGTGTTGGCAGCGAGTGTGTCATCTCCTACCAGTCTGTCCTGCAAACAGCTCTTGCACAGCAGAACTGGAACCCTGTGAGTCTCTTTATGCTGCCCTAAAAATATACCTTAATCAAGACATGACCGGAACATTTTGAAGGACCCTTCTGTGGTTGGAAGGCTCTTGAGAGTTTACATCCTTTCCTTCCCAAAGGCTGGAGGCTGTAACATATCCAGCCAGACCTGCTTGACATCTTTTTCCACCTCTGCCAGGCAGATTTCATCTGTGCTTTAAAAGTAAAAGCTGTCACCAGCCAGAAGGAAGTGTGTGCTGGGCCACCTCCTCCACAGGTCTAGAATGCTGATATATTTTGAGATATTTGAGATATTTTCAGATTGTCTCTGGTGTGAATAGGGGTTTTTCATTTGGGTCACTGAATAGCTCTGAAAGTCTTGAAACTGTAGCTGTTTTTCCTGGTTTATACTCAGATCTCTGAAAGTGAAATGTGTCAGATCCTTTTTGCTTGAGATCTGCTTAAGAAGAAAATCTGTCCTCTGGCATGGTTTGCATTACAGCTTCCCCACACAGATGAGACTTTCATCTGATTCCCAACCTTACCACAGTTAATGTTCCTGGCCAATACTTACTTGTAATGAAAATTTTCAGGGGTCCTCTATTAAATAAATAATCCCATGGAGCTTTAATCAAAAAGTTGTTTGAGAGCTAGGTTCAAATGTTATCAAAATTTCATTGCTGTCAGGTGGGAGCTGTTTAAAGTATTACAAAAAAATAGATTTTTTTTTTTTTCTATCTAAGATCAGGGAAAATATATTTTGAAGGGTTGAATCAGACATAATCAAAGCATTTCCTTAGAGTTGTTTTTCTTCCCTTTCTCTTCCACTCAGTTTTCAAAATTCTCTGGTCTGTTCCATTGACTTGGACAGAAGTTTTTAACATTTCCATTAGCTTTTTATTCAGCAGGAGTCAGTGAATACTTTCTTAATTAAAATTTAATAAATAACCATTTTCTTTTTGGTCCAGCCTATTCTAGCCTCAGAAATTTCTTTCTAGAAATGCGACAGCCCTAAAAGTCTGGTACAAATCAGAGCTCAGACTTCCTAGTTCTTATCCTGCATGTCCCTGTCACTGGCATCAGAGAAGAATATGAGGGGATTGGGTACTGCTTCAGTACAATTCTTTACACTGTAGTAATTTCATTTTTGCAGTTACTTCCAAATACTGAGCTTACTGTTGAACCGTTTGCCAAGGTGGACTTTACTGTTTGTTTCTCCTCTGATGCTCATTACAAGATGAAAAGTGGAGTGACACTATCACTACAAACACTGATCGACCATAGTCCATTTGTACATAAAATATGTCTTTCAATTCCGCTGTGCTTTCTAACTGCCTGTCATTTTAGACACTAATTGGTACAGTAAAGTACAAAGATGTAACCTTTGCTGAGATTTACAAGATCTCATTTGTTGTTAAAATGGTGAAAACTACATGCACTGTTGGGATCAGTGCGATGCGTCCTCTTCCACGCAGGCTGAGGCACAGCTGGGTGTTCAAAGCTGTGCGTACACTTTGTGGCTTGCAGGGAGGCTGGAAGCTGTGGTACTGAGGTGGAAACAGGCACAGGAAATCGGGAGGGCATGAGCCCATGTCAGAGGGACAGGTGGGGTGAGGAAAGCAGGAGCACATGATCCTTACAGTTCCTTATTACCCAAACCATTCCGTGACTGAAATTCAGGAGCTGATCAACCTAGAGGTGCAAGAAGACAACACTGCATGGGTTTGCTGCAGAGTTTTTGGGGTGTTTATTGCCAAAAAAAGGTGTCTACAAGCAAGTGTAAAGAAGCGCAGGTCTGGGTGCTCATGAGTGTACAAAGGTGTGTGTATTCTGTGACAAAGAATACGATCACAGAATAGTTCAGGCTGAAATTAGGGGTGAAATTTGTGCAGTCAGGAGATGAAGATAGTGATGAACGACGGCTTGTGTGCTTACCAAAAGAGTATGAGCTTGGTACTTTTGCCAAAACAGGCCCAGTGCTGAAAGACACCAAATGTCCTGACTCCTGTCCAGTTGTAAATCCTAGAGAATTGTCCAGCTGTTTTGAGTCTGGAAGCACAGCTGGACAAAACATCTTATTTTTCAAGTCTTCCCTTTCTTTGGAAATTATCTCTGGTGTTTCTGTCTGAAGATGCTTTTTGAAACGTGCACGTTGTCATTCCTGGAAAGTCTCCTGTGCATTAGAGAGAGAGAAATGTGCCCTTTTTGCCTATGCTGGTTCACTAAGGCAACACTTGATTTATTCATTCCAATCAGGAAATTGTGTAGAACTGTATGGTCTTAAGCTCTCCTGGCTGCTGACTATGAGAAGAAGAAAACAAACCCGAATCCTAACAGTCAGTCTCAGTTACTTATAAACCAGAGAACCAGGTAAAATATAAATCTGTCGCTTCACTTCGGAGCACATGGGTTTTGCTTGGCTAATGAGTGAGGAACTCCTTTGTTTATTGACAGAACATAACAGGGAACAGCCCAGCAGCCTCCCAAAGGATAAATTGCTCAGTAGCTTAGGGAAGGCAGGAAGAGACAATCTCAAGTTCATTCAGGTCTTGTTACTTCTTTAGAGGAGGGGAATTTGCTAATTACCAGCCAAGTCCATAACTGTCCTTGAGATGTTAGAATGGGATATTACTTTTAAAAAATCAATTACAACTACTGCTTATGTGTGTGATACTGCTTTTATGTGGGTAAGGGAAAGAAAGACCAGTGAGGAAAAATTAGAAAAAACCCTCAGCCTTCAGTCACAGACATGTTCTCAATTTCCCGTGAGTGTTACTAAGTATCATCACTCGCTCACATCACTACTGTTAGTGTGAATAGACGTCTTTAAAAGTATAGCAGAAACTCCTGGCACACAAGTGTACCTGATCTTTGCAATCCTGAATTAAATATAAAGAAATTTTTCCTTATGTACTACTTTTTGTTTGTTCCAAATGTGGTAAGCATATGAGCATTGTTAAAAAATACCCAGAAATAAACTCCATGCATCTATTAGATCCAGTTAGGAATCTAGCCTGTTTTCCCCATGGAAACATCCATTAACACAAGTCTTTCACATGCAAGGTCTATTTTTAAACAAATGGATTATTCTGCCCACCTCATGGGATATGTTTTGCTGGAGATGGATTTCACATCTAATTTTATATGATAATTGGTAGAAATTCTGAAGAGCACTCCATCAAAACTAAGGCGACGAATATGAGTTCATATTTATGAATCAATATCTTTAGCTATTAGAGAAATACTTTTTAAAACCTTCTGTTGGTTAGAAAATATTTTCTGCTATATTAATCTCTCTCTCTCTTCCCAACAGCTCCACAACGTTAACCTGGCGTTGGACTTGCTAGCGGATGGAGGTCTTCTGAATTTTTCTGTGAGCTCTGAAGGTGAGTCATGACATGCAAACTTACCTGCAATAGAATTGCTAATATACTGGGTAAGCAAAAGTTTGGGTAATTGCAGAAGCAGGTTCTGAAAATGGTACTGACACATTTCATTTTATGGCTGCCCCATAGCTCCTCATTCAGAATGAATAGTAGTGGTAGTAAGATTTTTTTGAAAAATCATTATTTCTATATTTAAAAAGTTGGATTGTTATAAGTGTAGTAACTTTAAACTAAACTTAAACTGTTTAATAATTTAGTATTTGTTAAAGATTTAAACCAGTGACAGCTCCTAGGGGAATTGCAGCAACTGAGCTGGAGGCAAAGCTATTTTCCTGTCTCATAAAAAGTTTCAATGCATTAAAAGCAAGTTTGTTTCATGTGGGAAGATACCTTGCAGAATATGTCTTGAAAATCAGAAACACTGATCGCTCTATTCAAACCCAAGAAGAGTGGTGGGTCAGTCTCCTGAGTATGAAAATTACAGGTTTTAAGTTGCTATTATGCCTGGTTCAGACCTAGGAGCTAAATCTTGATCTCCTGCTTCCCTCACTGAATCAATGTACATCCATGTTTCTCTCTCCTGTCCTACCACAAAAATAGCTAAAAAAAAAAAAGCTCTATTTGGACGAGTCCAATTTTCCAATTAAAAAAATACTCCAAAGAAAGATTATGCACCAGCTTCTGGTGGGACAAGGGATGTGGTTAATTAATGGGCGGTGCTGTGGTTGCATAGTCTGGCCTCTTGCAGGGCACATAACCCCATCATTCCTCTACAAGCTTGTTGTTGAATAAGGCAGTCAAATCTTTATTAAAATAGAAAGCATTGTCCCTGTTCTAGCTCTCTGTTAGTTACTTTTAAGTGAGTGGGTGCATGTGTTTGTACATAACACATGGCATCGTGGAGAGGGAAAGAGGGAATTTAGGGCTGCCTTTGTTTTTTCTTTTGTTCTCTTTTCCCACTAATGCTTTGGTGATGTCAGCAGTTTGTGTGTTGGGCACTCATAAATTGTGGGCTTTTGCTCTGCTGCACAGAGCTAGGAGCCTGGAAAGCTAAATAGCTTTTATTCATATTAACATTAACAGAGTAATCGGTGTGGGCTCACGCTGAGATCCACCCTTTGTGTAAAAAGAGATAAATCTGTGCTTTCTTCCTTCCCTCTGGCTATTTTGCACTGCCTCAAAAACAGAGTTAATCAGTATAAGAAATACTGGTGCCAACATCCGCCAGTCCTTTAGCTTCACTGGGAAAATCCTCAGCTAGTGAGTGAATTTAATATGATTTAGGGGTACTTACTACAGCTACGCTCTTTAGACTGTTCATGGATCTCATTTTACCAGTGTTTCACTGTTAGTCTTTCTCCCAGTGATTTACAGCACTGTAAGAAGAACAGTAAACCCTCTGAATCAGTTACCCTCTTCCATTGCAACGTTTAAATACAAGAGTAGGTTATATTGCCAAGAAAACAGATGCTGAAAACTGAATGAAAAACCCCCCAAAAAACCAGCATGGCCAATGGCAGCAAGACATGGTGGAAATATTACAACAAAAAAATAAAGTGTCAGGTAATTCCAATACGATTTCTGACACAGGATAATCATAAAAAACCCTCAGGATATAAAGCCCTATTGAATTATCTACTCTGTTCTCTACTAGTGAAGAATTATTTCTTACTTATTGCTTGCATTATTTGCCCTGTTCTCCAGCAAGAGAGTACAGCAAAAGTCCCTTTTCCTCAAGTTCATTTAATAAATTATTAGTTCCTAGCTCCGTAGTTCCTATTTTGCTTCTTGTTGCAATTGGATTGTCTAAGTTCACATTATAATTGGGGAAAGGTGGAAGATTGTCTTTGGCAGGTGCAGTCTCATTCTGTTCCAGGGATTGCTAACACTTCCCATCTGGTTTTGTTGTTTCTGGTTTGTGTATCCACAGATATTGTGAACGGAGATATGAAGACTACAATGAGGATTCTGTATTGCTTGTATTCCAAATACAAGACCAAAGAAGCATGAAGAACAAGGCCAAGAGCTTGAGCTCTTTTTTTCTTTTTTTTTTCTTCTTTTTTTTTTTTTTCCCCGAGCAGGTCATAGTGTGATTTTTGGATTCCCAGCTCTGTTTGCCACTGTTTCTGGGCATGCACTGGTGTTTGACACTTGCTCCATTAACATCATACAGCAAATTCATGCAAGGCTTCACATACCCAGCCTGAGCAACTGTAAATATGTGTGTCCCTGGCCAGTGTACTGTGTAATTCTGTGGCTGTAGCTCTTGTTCCAGCCCCTGCCTTTTGTTTTCTCTGAGCCCCCATTAATGCTGTAAAGAAATACAATGTGTGTTTATTCTGGTCTCTGTGTTCTTTGCTCCTGAAGGTGAATTTGGAAGTTCTTGCAACTTCCCCATTTTCCTGCTTCTAAGTCACTTCGGAAACTAGAGAGGAGAAAGACCCACCACAGTGGGAAGGTTGAGACACAGTTGTAGCTCAAAACCTTCTTTAGAGAGGTGGCCAGTGGTCATCAGACAAGAGGATATGAATTGGACACCAAATGAATAAGTAGCAAAAATGACATCTGAACTTCAGTGTTTGATAAATGTTTCAGTGCTCATCTGCTTGAATATGGAAAAGGGACTCAGAACAATGTGCTGGTGTGAGACTGTGCAGTGACAGGGTGTTCTCCTGCACAGCTGTACAAAAATGCCCTTATTTCCTTGCTAAGCCAGTGCCAAACTCTATCCAGCTCCAGTTGCAGCCCTGACACAAACTTTGACTAGCAGGAATGCCAGTTCTTGTGTCAAGCATGTAGTAGGAGAGATTCACACATCTGCACTTGCTTTGCAGTAAGAGGTGGGCAGATGCTGGCTGGGCTCTGCAGATGGTGGAGGTAGAGGCCACCACAGATGGGAGCAATGAACTCACCACCTACCACCTTTGACAGAATAGTTGTGGGCAGGGGCTCTCAAATGCCTCAGACCCTCCTAGCTGAATTTGTCCAGCCTCCATCCCATGTCATCCCAGCAGCTTACTCTGGATGTGTCAAGGTAGCCACGATTTATGTTAACTGTCACCCTTGGTCTTCCTTGGGGGATTTAAGTCAAAAACCAAAACCTCCATCTACTCCCTTGACCTTAAAATTATGTCATGTTGCATAAAACCTAGAGATCTAATTAGGAAAAAGAAAATTCAGTATTTTTTTTGCTTCTATCTAAACTGATTTAATTTCCTGCTGTCAGTAACTCTGACATTTGATCTCTGGTCTGATCCTCCGTCTGTGTGTTAATGGGAAACCAGAGCTCGCCTAGTGTGAATGCTGACATTTACAGAGGAGAATTTGTTGTGTCTACCTCCGGATCACACAGCCCAAGGAAGATCCTTAGATAGCAATGCTGATAAGTCTTTTGAAAATGGTAATACTACACAGCTGCTGGGGAACAGAGCTCTGCAAACTGCCCAGAGACCAATCCCTTCTGCATCAAGAATTAGCTCATGATGTTTTTACAGAGAAAAATATGTGTGGTGCCAATGAGCTACAAGATCACTTGATTCCCCAGCAAATATTAGTTGTGTGTGCTGTTCTGGACACTATAAGTAAAGAATACTTGTTTTTTTCATTTGAAAGTCTCCATAGGTACCTTGCTTTTTTCCTTAATGGGCTTCTAGCAATTGACTGGGAGACCTGAGAAGTTTGTTTTTGCTTCACAGAACTTTACATTGCTGTAACATGGCAAGTGGATTGTTGAATAAATTGTTATTTAGCAGATAAAACCAGTATTTGGCTTGTGGAGAGCAGGGGCGAGGGGGCAGGAGGGCCTGGGCAGTGATTTGGTAGCAGTGTGACCTTTTCCTCTTGGGAAGCCAACCTGAACCTCTTCCCCCTTGTGCTGGGGATCAGAATCCAGTTCCAGTGCATGGCTCCCTGGGCTATGAAAAAGCCAGTGCTGGGAGGATTAGCTGGTGCTGCCCTGGTTAGATGGTTATTGTTGCTTCTCAAGGAAACTTGGATTTTTCTCTGTGTGTTCTGAGTTTTGTGTTCCACTCCTCTGGCATAAATAAATCCAGTGCTTGTACTTCTGCAGATTTCTGGCAGGGGAAGTCTAGATCTTGATATTTAATAAAAGAAGCACCTTTCCCAACACCAGCTTGCCTAAAACTGTTAGAAACAAGTCATTGTTTTGAAAACATACAGGGGAAAAAAGATGGTTAATGTGCATGAATCAAAAACATCAAAAATTAATGTTTTAATCTGGTTTTTATGCTGAGAACCAATTTATAATACACTTGACATTTCTGAGCACTTTGATAAAGAGTCTGTGTTTGATTCCTAAAACATGCTATGGAATTTTACTAGTCCATCATACAGACACCTACTCCATAAATTGGTGTAGTATACAAGTGCACTATTTACATTTGAGATGTATTCACAATCTTGGCACAGTTTTAATAATAAATATAAAGTGACAGAGCTAAAAAGAATATTTCAACACCTGTTTTAGTGGAAGGTGTCTCTGCCCACAGCAGGGGTGTTGGAACTAGGTGATGGTTAAGGTCCTTTCCAAAGCCGTACAGGAGCTTCTGTTGCTTTCCTTGTCCCACAGGTAAGTGGCACGGTGGGCTTTGGGTCAAGGCAGTAGCTGGGAAGTGGAACAGATCTGAAGGGTTCCCAACTCCTGGTTGCTGTCACCTTTCTGTCATCCTGTCTTTCCAAAATACACAGACTCATCCCCAAAAGATGTATTTTCGGAGGTGGAGTGGCAGGGCTATATGGAAAGAAGTGCAGGTAGAAGGGTCACAGTTACCACAATGACTTTAAGGGAATGCAGTGCACAGAAGTTTTCATTAACAGGATCATGTCACTGACTGAGATTGGTACTGCCTGTAAAGCCTGAGAAAGGGAATTGGAGATCTGTCCCTGCTGTCAAACCCCCTTCTCCTCCTTGGGAGCTAATCCTGTCAGGATTACACTGACATTTTTGTCACCCTCCTCTTGTGGCTGCAGCCCTGTAGCCAGGACCTTGCTGATGTGCCTCTCTGGGAGTGGGGGAGGGAAACTCCAGATGGAAAATGCTGGCAGCCTTCACCTGCTTCATGGGTGAGAGTGCCTATTCTTAGTGTTTATCCTTTCCTTTCTTCTCAGTTTTCCCCTTGTCTTATTCTTTGCCGCTGGTTTCTATTGTGTTGCTTCTTTCAGGGAGACATCCCTGCAGTGGCTTCTGTAAGTCTCTTTGGCAATTAGGCTTTCAAACCATGAAAGCAGCTCGTTCAAATTCTTCCTCTCTATGAGCTCGAAGGGTGTGCATGTGTTTGTGTCTGTATGAAGGGACCTTGCTGTTCTTTCTCTTGCAGGCTGCTAAAATTTTCCCAAAAAATAAAAGCCATTGTCAATTTTTACACAAGTGGTTTATTTTTTCTAGTCAATTAATATTTGACTAAAGAATAGATGAAAGTGTTACTTTGGAGAACACAAATTAGTGTGTATGAGCCCTTCTGCTCGCTGTAGAGATGGATGGGTTTCTTGTGCTAGTCAAAATTTTCTAGGAGGGTGAAAATGTGAGCAAGATGTAAAGAGTAAGGTATGGAGAGATGAGTTTTGAGACTAGTGATAATGAAATCAAGAGAGCAGTACTGTAGACTGGCACATCTCTGTTGTCCCATCTTCTCCATCAGTCAACTGTACTTTCTAAACTTAAAAATGAGAAAAAAACCCAACAACACAACAAACCACCTCTGGTTTTTTTGTGTTTTGATCTGAACAAAGTGCATCAGGGTACCTTTGCCATTGACTTTTCCCCTTAGCACCACCAGTTTTCTAGGTCTTTTCCCCCATGTCATTCCATTACAACCAGAGTCCCCCTAAGTCATTCTGCTCCAGTCACTGACTAAAATTTAAGTTACTAAGGATTTTTTCCATTGATGCCTTCTCTCAGGCTGTACATAACACATTTCCCATACCTCAGTGAGAAGCCAATAAAATAATACAGAATAACAGCTAAATATTAGAGGAGAAGGGAGGAGCTTGGCAAAAACTGGTTCGTTTTATCTGTAGAACAGTAACTGGGTGCTTAGATGGCAACTATCTAAATCTGCTGCCATGCAATCCTGGGGAATTGCAGTCAGGATGTTTCGTGTAGTTCTCTGCACTGTATTCCAAGTGCTATCAGGATTTAGCTCCCGCAGAGAGCTGCAGTCTGCACTTAGCTCATCCTTGGGCTGCAAGGAGCACACACTCCATAGCAGTTGGGTGCTTTAGTTTCCTTTGGGGAATGGAGACCAACTAAAGAGTTCTGCACATTTTGGTAAATGGGAAGTTGAAATATATGATCTGAAATGCCAGTGATGTAATGAAAATATGTTCTTTTTCCTTTTTTTTTCTTTAAAAAAATTTTTTCCCTCCATTTTTCCCCAGTGGAAAGTNTTTTTTTTTTTTTAAATTTTTTCCCTCCATTTTTGCCCAGTGGAAAGTCCAGGGGGGAGTGACGGAGTCTGGTTTGCCCGTGGGATTAGGTATCTTTCAGGACCACCTGTCACATAGTCTATTTGCCAGCCCCAAGCCAGAGAACATAATAAATATTTTAAAGTCTGTAAACACAGCACTAGTCAGACTTTCAAGGACCACAAGCCAGGAAAAATAAAATGCATAGTGTAAAAAAGCCATAGGTACCAAAATAGTTCTTGTCATGGATGTTTTTACTAGAAGTACTATTGCAAGCATGCGATCTGACCCTAAACACATCTAAAGAACACAATTCTGTTACAAAAGAGGAAAGAATCTAGATAGATTGGGCCATATTAAGTTATGGTAATGTAAATGGTAAGATAAAGACTCTTAGAGGAGTCAGATATTTGTATTCTGTCAGGTTATTCTGCAGACACAATGAAAATTGCAGAAAAAATGAATGAACCTCAATTTACAGCCTCCTTCTAGCATCTGATTTTTCTATGTGTTCTTCCCCCTACATATTTCAGTACTTTGGCATTCTGACTCCTTGTCCACCCCAATTTTCCTCCCTCTTGTGCACTTCTTGTGCTGCTGACCCAAGTGGTCAAACACCTCCTCCACCTCTTCGTGCTCAGAGCTGCCAGGGTGTCACTGGGAAGCTATCTGGTAGAGAAGTCATATTTGAAATGCAAAAAAGCTGTGAAAAAACTCTGGAAACACCAGCTGGCTGCTGTGTATAAGAATTTAAAATGTTTCTCAGTGGTGCAAGAAGAATTCCTTTATCTTTCCTCCAACATTAAAAAAATATCAAAGATAGCAGATAACATTTTGACTGAGCCAGTGTGTTAGGGATGCAGAAGTACAGCCAGATCCAGTAATGAGCTAATTTTCCTTCCCCCTTTTACCTTTTGATGGAAGGCAGCTGGGATATGTGTGTCTGTGTGCAGTTTTCCTGGATGTGTTCCCTTTTTGGCAGGAAAATGTTGAATAGGGAGGTTTTGAAATTTTCTGAGTGTTTGAGAACTCCAGCAGATCAGACTCCCGTGGTGCAATTGTTATATCCTGGGGTTTCATGTGGTTGTACATGGGATTTCTGGATGCCAGTCCCCTGGTTGGCACTGGTAGGAATTGTTTGTGCAGCAATGTATCTTCTCCTGGATGTGTCAGGTTTGCAGTGCACAGGTAGAATTAGGCTTGTGCGGGACGTCCCTCGTGGTTATGACACCTCAGGTTTGCCTTGTGTGCACTCTGCAGGTTTGGTTCACGTTCATTTGTGTAAGAAATATTGTCATGATGATGCCTTTATTGACAGCAAACAGTGGCAGAAGCCTGGACATCTCCTAAGGCAAAGCTTGGAGGTTTATTCTGGGGCAATTACAGCATGGTCAAGAGGACCCACACCAAAACTCTGCCATCGTAGTGTGTCTTAGGGAAGAGAAATTTTTGCATGTAGTTTCTGTACCCAGACACCTGCAAAACTTACATTCTAGTAGGGTTGCAAAATTTGAAGAGCCATAGTTTTGGTGCTTTCTGAGTCATAAAAGTTACTCATGAGATCAGCAGCAAGACGGTGCAGAGTCTGTCTGGAAGGGCAGCAAAATATATGGGCAAAGGGATTTTCTTGGATCTCAGACATGAAGCCACAAGGGCAAGAACTGTTGATAGAATTTCTCGTAGGGGATCCCCACTGTAGAAATGTTGACTCTGGCTTGCTGCTAAGTTTAGAACCATGTAAAACACGTACCCTGCACTTTATACAGAGCAGATGGTCCAACCAGCTTTACTGGTTGCAGTGTGTCAAATAACAGATTGTCTAGAAAAGTTTGCTTCCTTTTGGCAGACAATTTAATTCAGCTCATAGCATGTTACCAAAGTTCACTGTGCATCTCTGCAGAAGTAGGCAGCTAACACATTTCATGTCATCTGCTATACCAAAAGTTTCTTAAATTATAAAAAATCCAGTAGAAGTTGTGTCCCTACTTGTTCTCTTGAGTGGAGGTGGGAAAAGGCAGCTTCAGTGTGTGAGTGGAAAAAGCAATCTGAAATCCACAAAATTGATTCATATTCCAAAGCCACAATCTCCTTCCAGTTGGTACAAAATTTTTTTTCATTCTTTTAATACACCCTTTGAAAGAATTCCTCCTTTATTTTGGAATCAGGAAAACATAAAAATCTCAGGCTTTATTGCAAAAAAAAGATTCTGCAAACTTTTAACATCTACACTGAATAGGCTATTAGGTGTGGTACCAGCTATCGTCAGATTCAATAAACCAAAGTACTGTTTAATAAGAAGTGAGCATATTCAAACATGAATGTTTAAGTACATTAATACATAATAAAAGTTGATCATATTAAGGATGATAATCTCGCGAGTCCTAGGAAAGATTAGATTCTTCAGGTCTCTATAGGTATGTCTTTGCGTATTTTTCTCTTCTTTGAAGCAGTTTATACTGTAGTCCAGGCAAAAGTACTCTTTTGAGCTGTTTCACCTGGACTGGTCTGTTATGCTCAGCAGGCAGGTCAAGGCTTTACATCCTTGCAAGTGACTTGCTCTTGCAATGCTCTTTTAGCTTTATCAAATGTGTGACAATTTGAAACTACTGCCCAGTTACCTCATTGCTATTTAGCTGAGCTAATACATTGAACATCCTAAAGACCTGGTCCAGGACAATGTTTACAATTATATCTGAGGAGCGTAAAGTCCTGCAGGCTGTGGTTGTATGTGATTCCAGGGAGTGGCCATGTCTTAAAAATGGACTTTTTCTCTAATAAATATCATATCTGTAGCTGTGAATCACTGTGCATGTTTCACATGACAGTCTCTGGTTGCACATCTTAACATGTGAAATCCATTTGCCAAGGTGTGCCTTCTGTGAACTCATCTGTGCCAAACTTTGGGGATGGGAGGCAGTAAGGTTACTGAGTTTTTCAGTGTGAGCCCTAAAATCTTTGATTCTGCAGACCGCTGGTGACTGCCAGTGACTGCCTTGGTCAAATGGGTGGCCAGCACTGTGTCAGGTGCTGTGACTTGTCTGTAGGTGCAAGGTGAGACTTTGGTTGGCAAGGACAAGGGTGGGGGGAGGAAGTGGCATCCTCAGTATACACAATTCCTGTAGGGCTCTAGTTTTTCCAGACCCAGACAACAGCAGGCTCCCTCCGTGCAAATCCAGCCTCGCTGACAGACGATGCTGTTGCCAGCTGGCATGGTTTTATTATGACTTTATTATTAATCACGATTTGTCAGTTTTCTATTACTCAGTCTGTCTTGTTCTCAGCAGTGGAGCTGCCAGAGCCCCCGGTGGGGTGAGGGGACTGTCATTTTCTGTGACTCTTACGTCACAGTCATTGCCATCTTCTGGGGAGAGCAAAACCTGCCTAGAGCCTACAGCTCCATGGGTGAGGGGAGGTAGCAACATCTCTGAGGAAGAGACCTGTGAGGAGAAGCAAAGACCCCATGACAGTCGTGAGTCATGGCAGGGCAAAGAGGGAAGTGGATTTGAGTTTTACCTGAAGGAGCAGAGCAAGTGGGCACAGGTAGCCTGGAGGAGGAGAAAACTTGGCTGATACTGGAGGTGGAGCTGGAAGGTGCACAGGGAAAGTTTGTATTTTCTCAACAGCCTCACAGTTTTTGTCTTACATTCCAAGAAGATGCTGACTGCAGAAGGACACAGTAACACAGCTGAGAAACCTGCCCAAAATGCGACCCTGCTATATGGTTGGGAACTTTTGGGTCTGTGTCCCTTAAAGTAAAGGGCTCAGTGAGACCAGCAGGCTGAGCATGGTCTGCTTTAATGTCGGCTCTGAGGTCCCAGCTTGTACTGCTTCAGCTGGTGCAGAGCCTGAGACAGGTGGCCTCAGAGCTGAGCCTTTGCTGGAGCCTGACTGCGTGTAAACTGTCACATAATATGCTCAGGACAATGTAATTTGGGGAAATGCTGGTAGGCAGACAATACTTCCAAAGATATGTTTGAATGGCTTGGTAATCAAGTGTATCAAAATCCATCAGCAAACAACCTCACTGAGTGCGTGTCATGGTTACAGAAAAAAGCATGCCACCATGGATGTAGCCAAACTGTGTATTCTACTTCCATCTACATCGTGAGCTGTTAATGATGGGGCGTTCACAGGAGCTGCTCAGTGCCAACCCCCANGAGCTGGGTGTTAGATAAGATGAGGGAGAAGAGGCAAACCCTGCACGACAGGGCAGTGTCTCTTTGTCTTCACAAATTGACTCAGCCGTGAGAACTGTGCGCAGCCTGAGGGCTCCTCTCTGCCAATGGCCCATCATGGACTCCATGGCCCTAGCACAATAGGCAGCTGCAACGACCATCACAGACTCCCAAAATATCCCATCATTCTATTGTGAAACTCCTCCCCCCGCGTGGGAGGTACCGCCTGAACCTGGCTGAATAAATTTGGGCAGAGGGATCTTGGGAACACACCTGCACCACCACTGGACAGATCCAGAAGAGGACCAGGCCTTCCACAGGACTGCAACCACGGCTTAATTGGACTGCGGCCATCACCCTGACCAACAGGGTGCCAGGTTACACACTGACCTTGTGGTTTTAAGCCAGCTTTTCTGTATAATCACATTTATTGCAATATTTCCATTAAATTGTAACTCTGACCCAAAATCTCTCTCAAGGTATTTGTGTGGGGGTTAATTTCTCAGCTGATTTACTTTCAAACCAGTACAGCATGCTGGAAAATTCTCTGTCCTTTGACTTCTCATTGCCTTGTTCCTTGTGAGGTTATTCCTACAAAACCAGGTGTGAAATGCTGCCAGCACATAATTGTGGTAATACACAGGAGGAAGTTACTACACAGTACTGAGGGCAGAAGGGAAAAGGTCTCAGAGGTGACTGGGTGCGAGGAGAGGTGGATTGTACTCCGGGCAGGAAATGCCTTCCCTCCTGCCTCCTATACCCAGAGAAGGCATTGGCACCGTCCAAAATTGGTGCTTTCTGTGGCCCGTGGGTATTCTTTTCTCAAGACACCCACCATTGAACTTAAGTGTGAATTCAGTGGGAGTTAAACCAAATTAGAGCATGTTGGAAAATCCTTTTCAAAATATGCAGTCTGCCATTGTGGAGATGTTGCATGGATGCCTTCCAGAGCAGCTCCCAGACCAAACAGGATCGACACCGCGTGCTTGTGAGAGTGACAGACTCCACCCGTGGTATGCAAATAGAAGGAAGGGTGGGATGAGTGTGGGCACCTGGGTTCTGAACTCATGGGGAGAGCCACGGACATGCGTGTTGGAGGTGATCCCACCTCCTCACAACTTTCCTCTGGAACAAAATCTGTTATAAACTTGGTGGCTCTAAAAAATGCATTTGTTGCTGACTTGGAGCCAGTCCAATCAAGAAACACTTCTTTGCAATCCTAGTAGCAGCATGAAATGTTCACTTCAATATTGCTCATAAGCTGTTTCTGATTAACTGCAGATAATTGTGCTGACTGTTCCGTGGCATCCTCTTTGCACACTTAGCCATATTTGCATGTAGCAAAGAGTATTGGAGCATGAAGAAGGATTACTTTCTAATATCTCGGATTTCCTCTCATCCAAGCACAGAAGCAAATCCAGCATTAGTGGTTTAAGAATTGTCTATCAGGGAGCTGAAGCAAGCAGTTTATGGAAATCCTGCTTGCATTATCTTTGGAGAAATGGCTGCAGACAGCCAGTACTTCCCAAGCAAGGTGTGTGGTTTTTAACTGATTGGTAATCAAACATGGCAAAATCCATCAGCAAACAGCCTGAATTAGTGTACCAGAAAATTAACTAATAGCCCGATGTATGCTTCTCTCTGAAATTATTCTTTCTGGGATTTGAGAGCTCTAGTAATCCTGTTGCTGTGAGTTTACTTTCATATTTGTCTTTCTGTGAGGATGTGTTTTAATGCTTGCTTTGACTTGCTGGCTTCTAATGAAGATTTTGATTTTTAGAAAAAGGAAGGTGCTTTGCCAACTAGATTGGTTTAATAGCAAGGAAGGCCAGTGTTTCTGGATGAGATGTTGCTCATGCCCTGCTGGGCAGTGGTGCCCTGTGCTGCAAGCAGGGGTGGTCTCCACAGGAACACATCCCATCACAGCCCCATGGCAGGGGCAGACACCACTCCTGTGGAGGGAAGGGAACTCTGGGGAGGTGCTGTTGCTCCGGGAGTACCTGTGGGCCTGGCTGGGGGTGAGGATGGGGGAAGAGGAGGTGTGCTGCGGTGAGACTGGCTGCAGAGGTGTGAGCACGGTCAGCATGTCCCTATGGCCTTGGGCACCGTGCCGCCAAATCCTCGCTTGATTTTGGCCAAGGTGGCACGGTATAGCTTCCTGACTCGTGATCTGAGTAGTGGCGGTATTTGTGGGGAACGGGGACCCCAGGGAGCAGCCTTCCCACCCCTCTGGCACAACTGGCTGCCTCCCTGAGCGGCTGACACTGTCTTCCTTGGGTGAGCAGGCTCGTTTGCGACAGGGAGAGTGTGTTCATGGGGGCATGTGGTTAATGGTGTTGGATCTGTAGGGAAGACGCCAGGCTCAGCCCCTCATTCCACAATACCCTACTACCCTGGGGAGCAGCTCCGCTGCTTCAGAGACCTGGGATAAAACACCTGCACCTCCCTCAATCTCGGAAAAAGCTATTAAAGGTATTGTTTCTTGTTTTCTCCTTGGTTTATTTGTTATTTCTTTTTATTCTGGCTTTCTCAAGTCTCTACCTTCTGCATACAGGGAGTGTTTTGCTGTGCAGCGAGTGGCTCCTGAGGCTTGGGCATTCCCCAGGGTTCGGATGCAGTGAAGGCATCACTGGCACAACCCTGGAGCATGCTGGATGTGAATCCATTTCAGAATGTAACCAGCTCTCCTAGGCAGAGCCGCCGTGGGTCTGCACACAGAGCTCTCTCCTGGGGGATATCCACCAGCTCGGGAGTCTTGATGGGTGTGCACAGAAACAGGTTGAATAACCTGTTTTTCAGATATTTTTAGGCTCTGTTACTTTTCATTTTATAATGCTCTTTCTTGGCTCCCTGTAGTTTCTGGCACTGCGTATGGAGGGGGTGTGTGTGTGCACTCATCTGCCTTTTTTGCATGCAAAATTCTGTATAAAATTCCATTTCAAAGTGCCCAAATGAACATAATGACTAAATTGTGAATAATCCAGTAAATGAGACATTTCAGAAATCATTTTCTGATATGAGAAGTGAGAATATGAACAAACACATGCTAAATTAGAGAACTTTTTCTAAGGGTAGGAGTTTACCATAAAGACTATAGTTAGTTGCAAATCTACATTTCTCCATGATTACAAATCAAGGCAGAGATATCATTTTTATTTGCAAAGGAAAAGAAAAAAATGCTAATATAAACCAGTATCTCTAACAGAGCTGCTCTGCAGTGAGTCTGTTAGACACTTGGAGGATGGCTCTGTTTGGATAGAATCTTTTGCCTGTCAGTGATGGGGATGACTGTGCACTGGTACATGAGATCATGAATCTGTCAAAATCAATAGAGGTCAGCTATGAAAACAACCCCCTGGAAACAAGACATTAAGGCAGTCCAACTATATGCAATAAAGGCAGAAGCGGAAAGCTCTGCATCCTGTTGAGACAGATGTTTTCAAGCCTGGGAAATTCACAAGGCTGTAAATATTGTGATGTCTAAGCAAGACAATTGAGACCTACATTATGAAGGTTATTTTTTTTTCTAAGGCACAGTGGTCACACTTTAAGCCTTTTTTCTGTTTTCCAGTTTCCAGTGTCTAAAGTAGATTCCTGATAATTACCATGGGATGAGCCATGGTGATAGTGGTACCTTTGTATTCCCTTGGGAAAAAAAACCCAAAAAAAGCCTTTGAAGTGGTGACTGAATTGTACTTTTAAATTCTTCAGTGATTGCCTTCAGGTGAGAGCAAAGGTAAGATAATGAGTCTAGAAAAATAACACCATTAAGGGCATGCTCTCTATAATTCCTAATAGAAATATCTAGGCCTATCTGCTTTCAAAGGATACTCCACTGCCTTGCTATTAAAAAAAAAAAAAAGAGGTGTGGAGGGGACAAAAGCTGCTAACTTTTCTTTCCCACTCAGGTTTTAATGCCATTATCAAGTTATTTGTGTGCAATTTTTCTCCTTGCTTCTGGGTATTGTTTTTTTCCCATATTTTAATCCTACACCATGTCAATAAACACACTAAGATGCAGAGTCTGGCTGCAGATCTTTACATTTTGACAGGCTTTGCCTTGTCCTTCCCTCTCTGGTGCTCTGGGGAGGCTGGGGCTGGGGAAGAAAAAGAAGTGGGGATGCAAAAAGAAGGATCTCTGACATTGCTGCTGTTGGGAGCTTCTTCCAGACCTTTCATGGAGCTGAAGAGAGGTATGTGCCCCCTTCATGCCTCTGTCAGTATTTTGAGGGAGAAGCATCCCTCCCTCCCAGTGTTTTAACCCCAGGTTCTGTGGTGTCACTAGAACAAGGGTTTCTGTCCCTCTTCTTTCATCCTGGCTGTTTCTTAACATTGCTTGGGGAAAATGGGCTTGGTTATGCAACAGCTTCATAAATAATCTAAAGGTAATCAACAAATCATACAAGGGAATGGTTAAGGAGGACAATGGCAGTTGTGTAGATTGCACCTTTGCTAAGAAAGTCTTTACAGGTGAAAGGCTGTCATGTTGTACTGTACATTGTCAGTACTGATCTGCCAAGGCTTCAAAGACTGAAACAAAACACCACGTTTTAGCACTCACACTGGAGAGTGAAGTTACAGAAATATTCCGTAAATCAAGCACCATGAGGCCTTAGTGAGGTTTTTGCAGTGCACCAGCCCTGCTTGATGCAGTCTGTGACAGTTCTGGATGCAAGGTTTAGCCTCGGTATGAAAATACCATGCCCCAGTATGGGAGACCAATATAGGTGCTAGAACATGATGAGCAGTCATGAAAGGACTACTTGAGAATTTCTGCCTTTATTTTTAAGTGACAATCATCATGTAACTTTGCATAAAATAATTTGATGTAAGGACTCAGTTGTGTTACTCTCCTTATTGGAGAGTATTATCAGGTGCTGGAGTTTAGCCCTGGAGCTGTGCATGGAAGGGTTTTCGTGAGACCACAGAAACCCAAGTTATCCCTGTCTGGTGTTCATCCTCCAGGTGGGTTCAGCCTGGCCTGTGGCACTGCTTACATGGCATGAGAAATGGGACAGCCCACAGCTTCAGCTGAGTGTGTCACCACAAGTGTAGGACAAGGCTGTCTCACACTGGCTGGTTGTGTGTTTGTTCCAACTCTGTAAAAGTCCTAGGACTTGCTACCTGCCCTAAGATTTTGCTTTTAGTTTGTGCTTTGGGTCAGCAACAGGTGGTTTGACAAGAATTGGCTTTTTTTTAGACCTCTCCCTCACCATAGGGCAGGAGTGCATGTTACTATTACATTTCCACAAATATCTTCCACAAACTGCTGGAAGATGCTCTGCCATTTTACTTCCCTAGAGCCAAAGGAGAGAGAAGGTTCAGCTGGAAGAGTTTTGAATTTTATTACCCAGGAAGGACAGTTGTAATTTGAGTTACTGCCTATTTGAAGACTCCTAAAAGTAGTCACTGCCTTGAGGTGGACCCTGTTTTCAGCAGTTTTTTCCAATAACCAACTGTGTAGTTTAAAAATTATTTAACCATGTTAGCCAAGTATTGCCAAAGCATGATAGCTTTTTTTCTGTTGCAGTTCATATCCTACAGGAATGTTTTCACTGCACTAAATACATGGGATGTCTGACTGTGTTTCCTGACCACTTTGCCATGAGCTCAAAATCATGTTAGGATTGATATTTCTTTCTTCTGCAAAACTGTAGTCAAGCATCTTATGATGAAGCAGTCTTTTTGAGAGGGAAATGCATATTAAGATTACTTTCTTTGCCCCATCCTGACCAAGCACAGAGGACAGTGCCCAGCACTTCATAGATGGCCCCAGAGACAGACCTTGCTTATTGCTGCTGATATTTTTATGGGAGGCAGTTGAATTGCAGCTTTGCCCTGAGTAATAAAGACCCTGCAAGAGAGAGATCAGCATGGGATTAATGATTTGCCATAGGAAAGTGCCAGTCAAAGGTATCCAAACTTCAACTACAACAGAAGCAGCCCAGTACACATTGACCTAGCAGCCCTCTCCCCATGTACTTTCTTTTATTTTCAAGCTGGGCACAGTCTAGAACATCTGCCTGTGTCTCAGGAAGCAGTGGTGACGGAGGCTTTGTGCCCACAAGGTGATTCATCACCGGAGTCTGTATAGCCATGCCTGTTTATGCATAAAAAGACAGACCAATATATCTGGAACTGGTCATACACATATATCTTTCTAATGCAGAACATCTTGTAATTATGCTGGGAAGCTGCTTCTGAACCAGAAAAATGAGTGCTCTGCCAGAGTGGATGTGGGGAAGCAAAAGGATGCTGTCATGCTAACCCTTCAGAAAAGCAGGAAGCCTGAACCCAAGTGCACCTTTTATGGTCAATAGCTGGTAGTAGGGAATATTGCCATTTTATAGCAGGGGTGTGGAAAGGAAGGATATTCCTGGGTATTCCTCATGCATATTAAATGATTTATTCAGGTTCTTCTTAGGATGTAACTTGCTTCTTTTGCTCTCACGTTGCAATTTGCTTTCTAGATCAGTTAATACTAGAGCCATAAAGCACAAAAGAATGGAGCCGTAAGCCAGTTTAATGGAGCATGGCACACTAAACTGCTATATCACAAATAAATAAACTACCCATAAACCATTGGAAAAGAAAAAAACCTGTTTACATGTAATCTAGTAGAAACAGAAACAGGACTGGTCTTAATGAAAGGCTCCTGAAGGAAAACTTACTTTGAAATACTGTGTTTGCCTATTAAAGGAAAATTAATGTAAAATCATGCAAAATAGCTTTATTTTTGTCTTTGCTCACTTGTCTACTTCCTCTCCTTTATTTTTCCTCTGCTCCTCCACTTTTTTTCCCTGCAGAAAAATAACCCACTTCCTCACTGTCTGTTTTGTTCAGCCTAGGTGTTCAGTAAAGGGAACTGAAGTTTTTCTTTTTCAACCCCCTCTCCTCCATGAAAGGAGGAGGACCGAGGAAAACAAAATATTTATTTTTAAGAGGCAGTTAAATGTTTGGTCAAAAATCTTTCTAAAGGGGATTTTTGCAGGGAAATTAGAAATATCTGGGCCATTTTCAGTAGTGAAAGGGCAATGTGGATGTGACACATTGATTTCTCAGCATTTCAGAATGGATTTGGCAGATAATAACTATTGAGAGGGAGCAGAAACATCAATGATGGCTGGTGATGTCTGAGGAAGGGGCTGGAAGGGTGCTGCTCCCGGAGGGAGTGATGCAGGCAGACAGACAGTAAAAACACAGTTGAGTTGATCTCAGTAAACACACAGTTGCTGGATGACAAAAGGCATAGAATAGGGCTCAATAGTTTGTTGGACAGAGGGGAAAATCCCAAGGAACAGTCATCTCCAACAAGGGATTGCGGAATATCTTCTTTTGGGACATTTACTACCAGAGGGCTGCTGGGGACTCCAAGAGCTTCCCTCACCAGTCCAAGTCCTACATGTGGAATGAGAGCTACCTCTTTACTGAGCAATGTCATTCTTTTTTTCTGGGGCACACAGCAACTCCTGTCATAGTATGAGGCCAATTTTCCAGCCATGCTGTGGCAGTCACGGAGCCCTCACAGCACCGCTCCCCTTGGCTTAGGTAAGGCTTCACTGGGGTTGCCATGTGCCTTTCCCTCTTCTATTACAAGTGTGTTCATTTGCTCCCATTTACAGCCTTTGTTTTCAGTATCCAAATGGCTAGGATGGAGGACTCCTCGGAGTGTTTAACCACTGCCAAGCTCCTATTGTCACTCATATTTGTTTGGTTATTCCCAAGCATAAGCACTTTACTTAACAAGTCCCATTTTTCTTCTGAGGCCCCTGAAGTGCTTCAGAAATGCCAGTTAACTGATCTGCACAGTTTTTCTGTAAAGTAGGTGTATGCTGGTTTGGGCTGAGGTAGAGTTAGTTTTCTTCACAGTAGCTCATTAGTGTTGTCCATGCTAATTACTGGCAACCAACTGAAGAAGAAGGGTTATGGTACCTTCTTCTCCCTCTATCTTTTATTCTAGTTACATTGAATTTCTAAGCTACCCAAATGAGAACACCTCCCTTCTACTCACTGACCTTATTCCAGAGCTTTTCACCTCTGAACAGGGTCTGCTTAGAGGATTTCCTCACAGAATAAAATAATACAACATATACTCTCCATACAAATATATAGATATATATTTTACCCTACTACGACAGAATTGTTTACTGACACAGCCTGTTGAATTGCTCTGTGCTAGATGTTTGCAGCAGGGGGCCAGAGCCATTCCCTGTAACAAATTGCACCATTGCTCTGTTTTAATTAAATATTTAATCAAAATTTTCTTTTGCTCAGTCCCATTCCCTTTCTTCCAGTGGTGTTCCTATTTCGCAGTTCTCCAGTTTATCTTTAATGTTATTTTACATGCCTTTTAGTTTTCCTTGGGCCAAGCCCAACACATTTAGCTACTCTAACTTTTCTTAATAAACCATTCCCTTTCTCCAAAACTTTGTTGCTGTGTTTTCATTGATACTTCACTGCAACTTCGTACCTCCGTTGAGACACCTAAGAGATGCGTAGCTGTAAAACATGTATTCTCAGAATAGTGAAGATTAAATGGAAATATTAAATTACGTCAGAGGGCAAGAATCGCTGTGAACATGCAACAGAACTGTCACCGGTGACATGTTGCAGTACAGATCCCAGGGAGCACCATGTTGGATATTCATGTGCTCCACCCACTGCTACTCATGGGAGGGGTTCAGGTTGTGCAGCAGTAGACAAACAGCCCTTTGAGGTTGTTTGTACACAACCCGGGCCACGAGCTGGTGGGGAGGGTGGAATCTGCATAGATGTGATGCTAAAGGCAGTGGAGAAGTTCAAATCCTTAATGTGATGCTGTCTCCTGCCAAGCAATGGAGAAGGAATGACTGTGAGCTTTAAAAAGAAAGGAAAAATACTTTAGGGGCATGTTTCTTTTTAATGAAATTCTGTGATTGACTATTTCATTAAGCAATTCAAGCTAATTTAGCTGGAAATGGGATTTTGAAATGAAGTGCTATAAGACAACGCTTTAGAGTGGTTTAATCCTTTACTCACTTCTGTTCTGGATTTTTTTTTGTTTTGTTAGTGCAACAGAAAAATAAATCTCTTCTATAGAGAGAAATCACCCTGGCAGTGAGGCTGAAATGTGCCTGGAATCAAAATCCTTTATTGTAGCTGAGCTAATCATGGTACTTTATCAAATTTCTCATGCAAATAGATATTTTCTCCAATATCTGTTTAAAACAGGCTTCTGTGCTTATTGTCTACAGCAGCAGCAGAGGCAAAGTTAAAAGAGATCCAGATGTAACCAAAGCCAATTCTGCCTGTCTGATCTTGTTTTCTCTGGTGCCCAGTCTCTGAAATGAAAAAGGTATAATAAAAGACCTTTCTCAAAACCTATTCACTCTCAAGGACTTAGGCACTGAGTTCTGTCCAGTTCTTTTCCTAATTTCCAGTAAAATAGTGAAAAAAATCAAAGTACATCAGTTTCCTTATCTCGTAAAACAGATTAACTGATAGGCCTTCTGAAAGGTGTTAGCATCTTGAGTGGCTGCTTCTGAATTTTTTGAGATTTTCCAGCTAACATCAGCAACTGCTTACATTCAATTCACTTTTTGTTGGTTTGTAGGTTTCTAATTTCCATATAACTTGAATAACAGTAAGAGGCATTGCTGGCCTTCAACAAATGAAAATTGCTTCCTATCATGCAGGACTATCGGTAAGCCTCTCGTTCTGCCTCCACCTCCAAAAGGACTCCCTTTTGAGTAGATTTGAGCAGGAACATGTGTTAAAGCACAGCTTTGGATGCCTCAAACACTTCACTCCCATGCAATGGAACCTTTCCAACTCGTTGGCGTACACTCAGTCGTAATCCAGGGAAATCACTTCAACAGCCAAAGGCATATTTCCACAATGATGTCTTATGCCTTAACGAGGACAATCCTTTGGAGTGCTTTCTGAATCTGGTGTCTTATGGAATTGAGTATTTATAATGTGCCACAGAAATAATATCTTGGTTTGGCTCTCTTTTCTCACTCACTTTTGCTTAGAAATGGCTTGGAAGGAGGAATGAAATTTTTGCATGCTGGCATATATCACTGCAATCTAAGAAGCTCTAATCTGGGAACCCCAGACTTTTTTCCCTCTAAATTCTCAGTATCTCCTCGCCACTGTAATGACTGGTAGAAATCTCAGGCACTTGTGGTCAGTCATTCCATGAATCGTTCCATGAATCCTAACAGCCATTCAGATGACTGTATTCCTAATCTAGAAGTAGGACTGAACAGGACACTGAATCTATGGCATGCCCTTTATGCAATTTGTCTGTGACTAAACATGGATTTTTATTTATGTATTTATTTATTTATGCATGCATGCAGGCTTGTGTTTTATCATACATATACATATGTGTGTACAAGTACTTCAGATTGATATTTTATATCTAAAATCAAGGTCAGGGTTTTTTTTCTGAATAATAGCTGTGAAAATAGTAAAATTTTGGAACAGGTGGAATGTGTTAGGTTATAGAGTTTCAAAAAGAGGCAATGATATTCAACTTGGTTTGAAAAACAAGAATCTTTTAACTAGAGTTTTTATAGTTGTATCTACTGTTCTTTTCCCTGCCTGCTTTCACACCGAGTCTGTGTTTGCCTGAGGCACAGAAGAAAGTCTGAATATCAGAAACCTGTGGTGCAGGATGAGTAGGATCCTTTGGTGAAGACATCAAGATATGCTGCCTTCTTGTTTCGTGGTTTTGTCGGAACCTGATAATTTAATTTTTTCTTACATCGTAAGAGTTTCTAATTTAAATTTTCACTATAAAAATAAGCAATTGCTTCAAAATCAAACTAGTCAAGACCCTTTAATTAGAAATATCAGAGTTCATCAGAAAGCTGCTACTCATTGGAGAAAACAGTGTATACACCAACTAGGTTTAAAACCAAAATCTCTTGAAGCTTCAGAGTCAGGGTATGCAATTGTTTTGAAAGCTTGCTCAGTTAACATGCTGGCTTTTGCATGCAAACTACAGAAAGCTGTCACCATTACAAAAGCATTTTCCCACTTCCTGTAGAATGTCAGATAAAGAAGTTATCCTGTACATGGGTAGTGACTGAACAGCTGTCTGCCTAACCAGGAGAGTGTTTTCCTGCCCTGGTTGTATGGATTCTGGCCTTTTCCATAGCAAAACTCTGGAAAAGCTTGGTTTTCATAAGTTTTGAAATTAAACTTAGTGTGAAATCATATTTTTATTTAAAAATAGAGATATTCTTAATGGCACATAAAAGGTGTCTAAATTAGTTATTCTATTATAAAATTAAACACATTTTTTCTGTCTGAAAGAAATAGTGTAGGTTGACTGGAAATTCATTTTTTATTGTTAAAAAATGTTATATAGCTTTTTTGGTTAAACCAAGTAACCTTGGTTTCTGTGTACAGAAAACCTAGCTCTGGCCACTATAGTGCAATAATAATAAAAATAATAACAACAACAACAATACACAAACAGCTTTTGTTGCCCTTGTATGTTCCCATCTGATCCCTGATCATGTAAAACCAGCTTTTCAGAGGTGATCACTAATTACATCCTCATCTGAGGCTCGGCTTTCTGGATTTGCAGATACACTGAGCACAACTGGAGTCAAGTTGCTCTGTGTGTATAGTCATATTTTTATTTATTCACTGGGCAGAAGCTATTTATTTAAAAATAGATACAGTACCATTGGCAATAATGTCAAGGAGGCCCTATGTGAAAAGTTAATTGCTCTGCTTTCAGAAGAAATGTGAACGGCAGGCAGTAAATAGAGCTGGGGGCAGAAGCAGCAGAGGCAGCAGAGGGAGGAGGGCTGTCCATGAGGGGTATCCTGTGTGCAGAGGCCTTCAGAGGTGCCCTGTGGGAAACCTGTGTGTGATCAGATGTTTAAAAAGTGTGTCTTCATGTATTTCTGTATGGGAAATAAATTCAGATCCCCCTCTATGCCTTCAATTTTACACATCCCAGGCGCTGGCTGCCTGCTGCTCTTTTATATGCTCTGACTTTTAGTATGTTTGGGTGTGTTACCTGAAGTTATAGGAAAGAAAATTAAACTGTTTCCTTCATGCAACCTTTGTGTGGTGCTGACACAGACAAGCCTCAGGACCACCACAGAGAGCACTGGGGCTGATGACACCGTGGTAGTGAAGAGTGGTTATGCTCTCCGGAAAGCAAACCCAGTGAGGAATGAGGAGCGCTCACCAGAAAACAGCGAGCCTGGGACTTACACATCCAGCCCTTGTGCTGGGGGAAGCCCGGTCTGACGTGCCTCAGTCTTCCCCAGTTGTTTGATTCCTCTCTGCTGTTGCCTCCGCTCATCCCTGTTTTGGTCCCTCTCCCCTTCATAGAATCACAGAATCAGCTGACCTGGAAGGGACCCACAAGGATCATCGAGTCCAACTATGGGCCCTGCACAGGACACCCCAATAATCCCACGCTGTGCCTGAGCATTGTCCAAACGCTCCTGGAGGTCTGGCAATCTTGGGGCTGTGACCATCCCCTGGGGAGCCTGTTCAGTGCCAGACCACCCTCTGGGGAAAGAACCTTTTCCTCATATCCAACCTGACCCTCCCCTGACACAGCTCCAGCCATTCCATCAGGTCCTGTCCCCGGTCACAGAGAGGAGAGACCGGAGCTGCCCCCCCCACTGCCTCTCAGGAGTATGTTGAACAGCACAGTGAGGTCTGACCTCAGTCTCCTCCAGGCTGAACTGACCAAGTGCCCTCAGCCGCTCCTCATAACGCCCCTCCAGACCCTGTCGCTGGCGCCTTAAGATAAGGGCCGGTCGGTGCTGGGCACGAAACTCAGGCGCTGCGACCGTTCCTGAGAGCGTCCCCTGAGAGTCGCCTCAGCGGGATTCGCAAATCCCCGCGCACCCCGGGTAACCCCTGCGAGGTGTCCGCAGGGAGCCAAACCAACACGTGATCCAGGCAGACGAAATCAGAGTCGGAGTCAAAGAGGCGGGAGGGGTTCTTCGTATGGAGGGGTTCTTCGTATGGAGTACAGGGAGCTTTAATACGGATATACTCTCGACGGGTTCCGGGGACGGAGAACCGAGAACAACGGACGAACACAGCCTTTCACCCGAGGGGAAAACAGGGCGGGGAAAACAACAGGGTCCAGTCGGGTGAGGGTCCGGGGGCGGTACATCAGTGGGGTGACGCGGGTACAGCCAGCGACGGAAGGTGCGGGGCGGGGAAAGGAAGCCAGAGCCTATGGGACATCGAGGGAGAAGGGACTTTCCAGAACAGGGGCAGCGCAAGTAACATTACTGACAGGGGAGATTGACATGAAGGGGTGGCAACCACCTGGGGAGAAACCATTTCCTCAAACTCCGAAGGGTGGAGATATTAATCCTTGAAACCGTCCCACCACTGAACTCTAAGTCCCCTGGGATGCTTCGGGCTTGGCGTAACCGCAGTGCCGGTTTCAACCACTGCCACAAGACCCTTCTCCATCTTTGTGGCCTCCTTTGGATGCTCTCTAACAGTTTAGTCTTTTTATATTGTAGTGCCCAAAGCTGTTCCCAGAAATCGAGGTGAGGCTGCCTCAGTGCAGAGCAGAGTGGGTTAATCACCTTCCCACTGACTGTTTCATTCTTATGTAGCCCAACCCAGTCTCCAGATTCCAGACATCAAATTCAGGATGTACACAGCCTGTCTGTCCTTCAACAATCGGCATGAAGCCTTCCTAAGGTGGAAACACACTTGGTGGCACCAAGAAGACAGGGAGTTTGTTGACAGTTCAGCCCTGGCAACTCTGTGAGACACGATGCGGCAGAGGCCTTGGTAATTTTTTAGTTCTCACGTCGTAACTGTTCTACTGATGGCAAGAACAATATGGGATCACGAAGAAGCACCTACTGCCCTGTTCAAGCTGCCACCCTCACACAGAAAGTAGCAGCTTTTCAAAATGTTCAGCAGAGAAAAACACATTTCCCCCATTCACAAGCCCACATTTTCTGAAGCAAGTAAATTATTTTGTCTGAAGCTTTTAATCTGAAAAAACACAATCTCTGTAAGGAAGACATTTAGCATCCATCTAGATGGTTAAAGTGAGGCTTGTTTCTGAAAGCAACCACAAGCATGGCTCTGTGCAGGCAATACTGAGCAATTTCAGTAATAGTTGGTATTACCAGCCCTGCCTGGAAAAGAATTGAATACGTAATGTGAGATTAAAGTACAGCACTGTTATTCAGCTGGTGCTGAGACGTGGGGAGAGACTTCTGTTATTATACATTTGAATTATGGGGCAGGAAGATTGATGATGTGCAAATTAGCTGCATTCTGCTACAAGTAATTTTTACTTTCATTAGCCACTATCATCCCCAAATGCCAAGATCCGCTTACATTTATGATTTTCAAATGGTATATTAAATACCAAATTATATATTGACTCATCTAATTTACCATGCTGAAATACATCGAATACAGAGAAAGTTTTGCTGCCTCTTTGTCAACAATTGCTATCAGAAAACATTCACAACGTGCAGCTTGCTTTAAATTGCAGGGCTTTGTGACTATCTAGTATTCTTCAGCTTTTCAATTAGAGACAAAGTATTAACTCAGTCTACAGGTTGGTCTGCCTTCTTTGTAATTCTCACCATATCATTATCATCATATCATCATCTTCTGTTTGCTGCATTCCCTATGGCAAAGGGATTTTTTTTCCTGGGGGATTACTGCTTTGACTGTCACAAGGCAGTATTCTGCTACCAGGCACTTTTTACCTTGTAATGCAGCTAAGAAATGTTAGCAATTGACTCCTTCACTCTCTGATTATGCTGTCTGTAGCAAACACATTTTCTCATTAAATGTCACCGTTAAGCCATTTTTTTTTTCTTTCAATATCATGGCAGATGGTGTGAGTCCACATACAATATTTGAAAATTCCTTCGTTTTTGATTCTGACTTTTCTATGCACTTTGAAAAGAATAATTAATTTCACTGGGACTACATAGGCATAAGGATGACTCAACTCAGTTGAGGTAAGCAGAATCTGCTTCCTTATGCTATTAGTTTTAAAACAAATAAAAATAGTTAGCTGATGCATATACTGCATCTCATAAGAGAAAAGAATGCCTTAGGTGTTAGCATGTTTTCCTCAGCTCTGATATTTTCTCCTGTGTGTTTTTCTACCCTGTGGCCAGGTTTACCTGGGCACTGGCAGTGGATGAGCCTCTCTTAGCCCCAGCTTGCTTTGGATGCTGCACGCCTACTGCACAGCATCTCTTCTCATCTCGGGAGCTGACAGCATTAGAGGATTCCATGACGGATCTTTTCATTTCCTTTGCCTCTGCTCCCTCTGATCCAGCATCTCACACAAACCCTGTGTGCAGCCGCTCAGCCCCTGGCCGGGTTCGTGCCTGCACTCCTCGTCCCTGCCTGCCCTCCCTTGGTGTCCGGAGCTGCTGGGCTCAGGGATGGGGCTGCACCCACTGACCTGCCCAGAATAAATAACACCCCAGGGAGCACAGGGACATGGAACAATGTGGGTGTTCTGCCCACCAGCTCACCCTTGGGCTGGGACATTGCACTGGTTTGGTGGGACTTAAAATATCAGGGTAGCAGCACATATCACAGGATGTACCTATCATAGTTCATGACTTCTGGTAGGACTCAAAGCATTAAGATGTTGAGCTAAAATGTGCCAGCTCTTCTGTGATTTGAGGTAACAACTTTTAAAAGTCTCTGACCAAGTTTAAAGGCCTCCTTCACCTCAGCTCTCTGTGGGTAGTGCAGCTTTTAAAATGTCTCTAACTTACCTAAAAGTCACACTTCTAAGGGGCAACAAAGGAGAAGGAAAATATCTCCTGGTATTTCTTTTATGCATTAAACATAAGACTATCACTAAGGTGGGAAACTGTTAGCTCAAGGATATATGGAATGTATTTAAGGCAATTTTTAAATGACAGTGGTTTTAGGCTGTGGACAATCTGTGAGAATCCACCTGAAACACTGAATCAGAGGTGATAGTGAACTTAATACTTTTTAAAAGAATGACCTGGATTTAACACTTAATTTTAACTTTATGAAATGCAAAAAATTATATTTTATTGCCCTGGGTATAGCAAGTTCTGTAGTAGGATTTTGATAAATGATCTGCTAAAGAAGGAAATATTTTCTCTTCATAAGATATACTGTTGCCAGAAATTTTAGAAATATGCACCCATCAACGTTTATGTCTTCATCGGGTCGTTTGGTTATAGTCACCAGTTTAGAATCTCATTTACAATGTGCTCTGATGTTCTGAACTACCCTTTGTTTTTCTCCATATGTTTTACCTAAAGGGTGGTTTGCTACAGCTCTTTGTACGGTAGGAAAGGGTGTGGGGTGATGGCTGAAAATGTGTGTAACCTCTGAATTCAAGAGCAAGGAGTTAATATATTTAATAATAATATCTTCAAGTTGCTTGCATAAAACAAAGACTTAAAACTCACAACATGCACATTTCCTTCAGTCACCTGCTGGACAAACTTTTTGTCCTTAATTTTCACCTGATGTTGGATGTGAGCATTGTCATACTGCCTATTAATCTGAAGTAAGCAGCAGCTGCCTGGCAGTCAGGAGACGTAATTCAATACTTGTAGAATTTAATTTCTGCTGCTTCTTTAAGTTCAGTCTGGCAGCTGCACAGTATTTATAAGGTCTACCGGCTGCATGGTGATATATGACATTCTCTTCATCAATGGATGTCATGTTGTCAGAGTTGTTTCTTCTCGTGTCAGTAATGGAAACTCATTTTTGTTACTACAGCTTGTTTCTTTGGGCCCTGTGGAACCAAACTGGTTGAAGAAAGTGAGTTACATGATATATTTATGAGCTATTATTGCACCCAAATTATGGGAGGATATAGGGTTGATTTAGTTTTATGAGTAGCACAATCTTTAAAAACAAATTGAGTGGGCGTCAAATCACAACCTTTATCCAGTGGTGCTGATATGCAAAATCTTGACTATTGGGAAGACTAGAGAGAAAACAGATTGTTGTCGTCAGGGTCAGGGTTGCTATTTTGGAAGATGTTAGGATGGACCTTTGTCCTGTATGTTGGGGTTTTTAAATATAACTTTTAAAATGTGTCCAATAAAAAAAAATCCAGAGTGAACTTGGGCAGCCAGACCTGAGGGCTTCCTAAGAGAAAGTGATAATCTCTTCAATACATAGATTCCTGAGAGGGAAACAATAGTTAACACCTCGTGCCAGTCAGGTTTGTAAAGTTCAAAACACGCCACTTCAGCAGCCCTCTGGAGAAGCCAAGCAGCTTCTCTTGAATTAGGGTTAATTACTGAGATATTGTTTTTCTCTAATGTTTGGATTAGCTTTGAATACATATGTCAGTGTTTCTGTCAGCTTCAGAAGGAACAGGATTGGTGCTGATGGAAGTATTTTTGGCAGTTGCTTTGTCGTGTTATGAGTTTTTACTTCTAATCTCTGATCTTATTTTTAATTAAACTCGACAATGTTATTTATATAAGTAAGGGTGACAGAGTTTAGTCTTAGCTGAGCTGATACTTGCTGAATTAATACATCAAGGAGGGAAACATAGAGCAATAATTTGAAACAATCCTGTATGAAAGAGCACCAGCCCGAACCCTGGTCTGGAACCTTTGCACCATCCTGATGAGTCAGAGCTGGAGATTTACGGATGCACAAACACATTAAAAAGCCTCTAATTTGCCACAGGGCAGGCCTAGTGTTTGATTTTCAAACCCATATCTCTATGTGCATGTCTAGAAATTAGATCAAAATGCACTTCTTTGGTGAAGTGGTGGGGATATTCTGCACAAGTGGGTGAAATGGCCACAGGTTTGGAGCAGAGCCTCCCGTTAAGGGTTTAATCCCTTTGTTGAGCTCTAGATGCTGCCAGGGGGTGTGTCCATGGTTCCTCAGCTGTGTTTGTGTGCATCACCAGCAAAGGGAGTTCCGGGAGCTCTGGATGAGGATGGAGCCAGGGTGCATCAGGGTGTCTTAGTGACACGCTCAACTATCAGTTGATCCAGATGAATTAAAGATCAGGGTGGTAAGAAGACTCTAAACTGTATCTCACAGCTTCTACACAATTGATACTTTAATCTCATGCAAATTAGCACTAACAAACATATACACACTCCCTCCACCACTATACATTCAGACATCATGCAGGATAAACAAGCCAAATACAGTTATTATCATTTTAATTTGACCATATTGTAGAAATGTCAAAATATTAGCTGGGAAAATTAATTCCTACAATTTAACATAAGGTTTTCCTGAAATGAAATCAAGGGTATCAGTCATCTTCCTTCAAGTCCTCCCACAACATTTCTATGGAAATCTCTTCCAAAAATTAATTTGAAACATCCTTGTACATTTAGCTGGCAGGAAGTCAGAAAATATTTGTATTTCTACATTCCTGTCCTACTTTCCTTTCTAGTGGAAGGTCAAGTAGGCAAGAGGACGTCTGGGTTGGTGGTGGTACCTCCATCTTCAGGATAATCCAGCATTGGCTGGATGATGACCTCAGACACCTAAAAGCACTTCAAAACAGTAATATTCAATTTAATGCAGCTGTACTGTCTGCTTCTTTCAAGGCTTTGCCCCAGGACTTGGAGAGCTGAAGGTGAGGGGGATCCAAAGAGGGTCTCTGTCCCCACCCAGCTTTGATTTGTGTCTGGAGGGTATATGTGATGTTGGAGGGGAGATGGATACTTTTTCCTCCCAGTTAGGAGCATGAACGGGAGTGTTAAGTGTGAGGTGTTTCTCTGACATCCTGGCTCAGCCTTCTGCTGGCACAAGCCACTGCACACACACACTCCTGGGACTGTGGGACCAAGCAGCTCCTGTCACTGCACTGCTGTGCAGCCTGATGGGATATTTAAAGAAAGAATTGGAGTCTCATTTTTTCATACAGAAGCCCTTGACAGTTCTTAGAGAACATTTTTCTCAGAGTACATAATTTCCTTTTGGGTCAAATCACAGACCCTTTTAAAATGGTATATGCTTTTATTGTTTTCTGTGCAAATATCAGTGCTATTTCAAGGTCCTAAAGGTGACATAAATGTGGATTTTTCTATGTGTGCTCATTATTTATTGGGAGAAGTCAGTACTTTGAGATAATATGTTTTGAATAATGTATTAACATATTATAATATTTAAAATTATTGCAGGGTATATGAATTATTTAGGACAATATTTGTTTCAGGGGGCAGGTAGTGCATAACCCTTATTAGACACAGCACAACTGAGCATGTTATATGGTAGCAGCATTGCCACATCTGCAACCAGGAGCAAGCACAGAGGAGTCACTGTGATGGGAATAGCACGATGCCATCTCCACGACAGTGCTCTGGCATGTGCTTGCCTGAGCAGTGAGCACAGACAGGGCTCTCACTGATAATTAAAGGCTCTTTTTTGTGGCTGAGCTTGCAGGAACAAGTGGCCTGTTTTCAGATGTATATATTATTAAGGGTCTCTTAACATTTGGTGATGTTCACATGAAGGAGATGTTCTGGTGCATGCATGCTTTTATGACTAAGGCACTTATGCTGTGTGAGAAACTTGTACATGGGGTCATTTCAAGGAAAAAATGAATTATTAGAATCTCTTTATGGAAACAGTTCATTACTCTGCCCATCTGAATTATTTTTATCCTCATCTGTATGTATGCACATCTGAAAATAGGGTACTCCATGGATGTATGCTGTGAGCAACAGAACAGTCCTAATTGTTCCAGGTAAAAAAGAAAAAGATTGAGGGCTGTTTTGGGGAATATAGTGAGACATGAGAAGCAAGTTGTATCCAGGCGGGAAATTGGTGGCATCTCACACCTGTGATATGCAGATCCCAGCCTCTGCCAAATTGAATTTACCAGGACCCAAAGCAAAATCATATAAATGAGTGATTTTTATATTGGTACCTAAACATTTATAATTGTGTGAGTACAATCTTCATACCTCTAGATTCCCTTAATACCCATGACTTTTACACACCATCACGTACCTGCTCTTCTACCACTGAGAAAGAGAAAAATGTCCATCCATTTCCCCATATAACTTAAAAAAAATGACTTTTGTTGGTTGCAAATAGCAGGAGCTTTGAGCTCTCTCCTCTTAGGACAGGAGTTGACATAGTGTGTCTACTTTTTCCCACTCCTCTTTTGTGTTTCTTCTTGTAAGGCTTTCAAACCACCTTTTAACTTCTCTGGGAGCAAGTGATAAGTTGAAGGGTCCAGTGCTGCCATACTGGGGGAAGTAATTTGCCAACTGGAAGGCAGTAATTTGCAGATCCATGCAGAGTTTAAATTAATGGCATTTATTTTCAAGTGTTTGAAGAAGAGTATAAAGAATGTCAGCCTTCTACTGCTTCTATGCATTTGCACGTTTTTACTTCTCTGTTGTAGCTCTGAAACTTTGTCTGCAGAAATCAGGCATTGTTTCCACTGGAGAGACAGGCAATGATAAGGAAAGTCCAAACAACATGAAACCAGTGCTTGTTTCTGAATGTAAAGCATGGCAAAAAAGTGTCAGGGCAAATTCATAAATATCATACTTTGTTTTTTTTCTAACTGGTCAAGTGCAGGGAATGAAAAATTACTGATTAAAAGAGTATATCATTGGACATTTCCTACTCAGTGTGCACATGAACGTTGTGTGCTGCTGCAGCATTCACTGTATTGCAGTTCCTGCAAGAGGGTTTCCTGTGTCCAAGGGCTCTGCACGTGAATTTTCTCATTTTCCTCTTTCTCCTGTAAATGTAACAAATGGTACAGATCTTAATTCCTGAAAGGAAGATATTTACACAAAATTCAGTGATATGAGCTGAGGTGTTTGTTTTGGGGAACTTTATTATGGGAAGTGTTGAAATCTCCCTGAGAACAGGTAGCTGAAAAATTAAGAAATCAAACTCCAAATTAATTGGAGCTAATGAACTGATTGTGTGTCTGATCAGCACAAATTACCTGACCCTGTGATTTTCATGGTTACTTGGTACCCAGTTGCTGACATTCCTGAGTTAATTTTCTTCCTAGTAGCTGGTACAGGACTGTGATTTTTATTTAGTAGTGTAATGTTGGTAACACACCCATGTTTTAGTTGATGCTAAGTGGTGCTTACTCTAAGTCAGGGACTATGTCAAGGACTTTTCAGTTTACGCTGCTCCGCTAACAGGAGGTGCCCAAGAAGCCAGGAGGGAATACAGCCAGAACAGCTGACTTCAACTGGCCAAAGGGATATTCCACACCACAGAGCCTCATGCCCGATGTATAAGGTGGGGGGAGTTGGCCAGGCATCGGTCGGTGGGTGGTGAACAATTGTATTGGGCACCACTGGTTTTCCTTAGGGGTTATTCCTCTTTCTCTCCTTCCCCACCCCTTTTCATTACAATTAGTATCACTGGTGATGTTGGTATTATTATATTTTATTTTGTTTCAATTAAACTCTTTTTACCTCAGCCCACAAAGTTACCTTTTTTTTCTGATTCTCCTCTCCTTTGGGGGTGGGGGATGGAGTGTGTGGGTGGGGGGAAGTGGCTCCATTGTACTTAATTGCCAGCTGGGCAATTAAACCAGGACACTGATAGACGTGTGTGTAATCAGTGGCACCTGGAAGAGGCTCTGATTTGTTAGTCTGCGTATTCAGGCACACAAAAATGTTTATCTCTAACTAATGGTTTGGACTTGAGAAAAGATGTACATTCCTTTCCACAGCCATTACAGTTCACCAGCCAAATTTTTCAATGGAGTCAGGGGTTGCTCAAAATACTTGCATAACACTGAGCAACGTGGTGTAACTTCACTGCTGGGGAGGAACCCCCAGGGCCTTAAATGTGGGTGCCCACGTGCAAGAGGGACGGCAACATGAGTATGTTCCTGTGGTGTTATCCTGGAGAGAATAGGAGTGGGGTGACAAGAAGGGGTTTTGAAAGAAAACATTCTAGTTGGACTTTATTTGTTCATTCTGTTATTACTTAACATTTCATTTAGTGGTATAGGCAGCAAAAGTAAGAGTGCCTTAATGTAATCACCACTGACACAAAGTTGGGAGCATTTATCCCTGTGGAGATAGAAGAGTAGCAGGCAGCAGAAAGGAAAAGAGCTGTTTACACTAATGGAGAAGTAATGCAAAAAGTAACAAGTGTTCAAAACTGCCAGAAAAATAAGATTTTTGAAGTAAACTTTGTGTAAGGGTAGTGGAGGAAAAACTGTTCTTGAGATAGACATTGTCGGGCTACAAACATTGTCGGGCTATTTATACCATTGCCTGGTAGCAACAGCATGATGATTGTGGAGACCCTTCCAGCATTTGCACATGCCCATGTTCCTACTCACATTGTCTCAGCTCCATGAGTGAACACGGCACTTTGGAGAAGAAATGCAAGCAGGAAAGCTGGATTTTCCTTTGCATGCCTATGACAGAGTAAGCCAAGAGTAAATAATACATTTAGGGAATGTAGCTGCCAAATTCTCTCTCTCTCTCAAACATGTCTAAGCTACTGTATTCAGAGATGTGTTATTGGCCAAGTTAGTATAATGTTTTACCAGGGTGGCAAAGGCATGGCTAAATACTGAAATAACTTCTGAAAATTCATAAAATCATCCTTCCAAGAATGTGTGATATCATGGAATCTCACTGATTTTCAAAGTTTTAAATATCAAAACAATGTCATGCCTATCCCCACCGCCCTGACTGTGCTAAAGAGCATCATTGTTCTTGTCACATTCCAAACGCAGTCCAGAGGTTCACTGTCCAGTGCTCCATGTGTTTTGGGTTGAGCATATGACACCATTTGTTATCGCATATCGCCGCTTTATACTAAACATGAATTCTGTGCCTCTGACTCAAATCCAAGAATTTTCAAGGACAAACACAAATACTCCCGTGCTGGGCCTCAGGCAGGTTTGGTTTTTTTCTTCTCTCACTCCCTCTTAAGCTCTCGGCTCTGCTACAGGCAGCAGGGAAGAGAGAGTTGGGGTTTTTTTCTTTTTTTTTTTTTCTTTTTTTTTTTTGGCCAGTTTTTTTTCCCGCCCTTTTTTTCAAGAGAGAGAGAAGGAAAGCGAATTTCTGCCCCTCCCCGCCGTTTTTAGCTAGCTGAGACAAGGAAGTTTCTTTCCTTGGGATTTTTTTTTTTTTTCCCTGAAGCTGCTTTTTAACTGAGCTCAGATCCAGGTCAAAAGGTCATCTTAGCCCCGGCATCACTGGAGGGAGGGGCGCTGCCTCGGCCCGTCAGCGGGGGACCACGCCAAGGACTCTGTACTTTACACAGGTGTCTCCATCGCAAGTAGTTTATCATTTAATATTGTTCATTTCTTTCCTATGCCTTGCAAATAAAACAGGGTTTTTTTCCATTCTACCTCTAAGGAATTGCCTCTGTCTGGACCTGGTGGGGGAGGGGTGGCGAATAGTCTACCTTCCCCCGGGAGGGCATTTTCCTCCTTTTATTGTCTCAAACCGGCTCACCATGTTAAATGAATTTATCCATCAGGGAAAGCCTTTTAATAAGGAGAGTCTGGCATCATCACTTCTTCTATTGATAAAAAGAGGAGGAATTTTTGTCATGAATTTATTTACTAGTCATCATCTATTATAACTCCCTGTCATTAATAAGGAAAAAAGTTAAGCCCCTATTGCTCATCTAACACATTCCAAAGGTACAGAGGCTTATAGGATTTAAGCAAAACATTAATGTCAAATATATAACTCTCTGCTTTGTTGAATAGGGGTGGAAATAGAGATAAACGTGGATGTTTTGCTGGTTTGAAGATCAGAGAACTGATAGACAAACCTGGATGAGCTGACTTGTTGAAAATGAGAAGGGAAAAGCAGAAGGAAAAAGATTTAAGGTAAGATCAGTTTTATTTTTTTATTTGTTCTCCTAATTTCTTATGGCCCAGTGGAGGCCATTGCAGGAGATGGGCTCTACTCCTCTTTGATTGCAATGATAGCAGCTATGTGCTAAATTTTGGAAAACCACACTGAGATTAATGTCCTGGACAGGCCTGAGGAAGAGAAAAGGTGTATAATGCGGTGCTCAGCTCAGGGACTCTGTGAGTGACTTAGATTCAGGTGGGACAGAAACGTCTGAAAAATGAACTGCAGTTTTCAGATATTTTGTCATGTAACATTGAGTCTTGGAAGACTGTTCAAAATGCTAACTAGCTCTAGGGGGCTGTTTCTGAATGTCCTGAACCTTTGGTTCCCTGGCTACAAAATTAGATGGTTTTTTTTATCCTTTCCTGCTTTCCTATATTTAGACTATAACAAGGAATGTTTTCAACTTTGTGGATTGTTGTGATTGCTACATTGAGGCCCTGGTTGAAGCTGCGATTTCTACATGCCATTGTGTTCCAATACTGTAATAATTCCAGAGAATTATGGGAGTGATAAGGGGGAATATCCACATGATCAGTACGGAAGGGAAATTGATTTTGGAAAAAAAAGAGACACTGACACGTGCAAGATGCTGAAGGCTATGTGCTAATTTTTTAAACAAAACATCTTGTTCAACAGTCAGGCAGAATTAATAACAAAAAGTGCTATCCACCAAATTTATTATACATGGGAGGGCCCCTCAGACTCATTCTCTGTGTTCATTCATGTCAGCATTAGACTAGATTATTTAAGATAGGAACCTCCCCCTGAAGGAATTAACATCTTATCATGGTATTAAAACTAGTTGCAGCTAGTTAAAAAGAAAATATTTTAAAGGGGAAGGGAGGGGGGAAGGATGGAAAAAAAGAAGACAACCCTTGGCTTGTCCAAGCTAGAGAAAGGAGCTCTAGAATTATAACAACTAGAAAAGGTAGAAAACATCCAAATGCTAGGCACAACCTCTGGTTTTCAGCTTGGTAGTGGTGCACCCTTCCCCCTTGCTCACCAAAATTACCAATCAGCCTTTCTAAATTCACTAGCAGAGGAGATCATCTGGTCTCCACAAAAGGATGTATTATGGAACTTCGTTGACAACCTGACCCTTTCTGTATTTTTCTCTAATCTGTGACATAATTTCTTGTCTGATAGGTCTTTTTTTCTGAGTGCAGTGTGTCACTACAAGGCCAATTTTTCATTCTTCACCAGGAGATGATATGGGGACTAGAACTGTTAGGACCTTCTGCACAGCTAAGCTTTCTAAATCTGTCACTTTCATTACATTTTCATCTGACTTTTATATTTTTTCATCCTTAAGAGGACAGCCAGGAATGAGCAAACATTTCTAAATGTGATGCCACCATTTTACAATATTAGCCAATAGGCTATTCTGTAATAATGGTTTCAGCACTCCTTTTTTTCCTGAGTGGTATTTGCAGGTCATGGCCATTTTTTAGTTTAAATAGAACATTATTCTGATGTGGATGTACTGGTTAAAATATGACAAGGATGACTGAATATGCCTTGAGCCTTCCTAAGGAACACATATATTTTAAAGCTACTGGGAAAACAATTTCACAAGTTTTCTGAAAAAACAAGAAAACCTCAGTAATTCAGCCCAAAATAGAGGTTTTATGTGGGTGTGGTGGGTGAAGCACAGTCTGACCTGCACATGCTCCCATGAGGGCTGGGAGCCTCCTCTGGGCTGGGCTGTGTCATCATGACCATGAAAGGACAAATCCTGGTGACCACCCAGGCCATTGAAGACCAGAGGGAGCATGAAGCCTCCACTCCCAAAGGGCCTTTGCACAGTCTGAAAAGGAAAAAATCTAATCCTTAGATTAAAGACTCTATTTTATTTAGCATTAACACTCCAGAAATAAGTGGTCTCTTGTTTTAGAAAGTACATAGAATTTGCATAATGGAGAGCTGGAACATTTTTGTTTGTCCCCTGTAATGGAACACAGAGATGACAAACTTTCATTGAGAACAGGATTAGAAGGCTCAGTTAGAAGCTGGGAGAAAACTGCCTTCTTCTTGTAAGCAGCAACTCCTCCTCAACACTGATGGGGATTACCAACTTCTTGCCCTCACCAACTCCGTGGATTATCTCACCCCTCACTCAGCTGCTTATCCATAACTGTTCACACCAGAAGCAAAAGAAAAAACCTGCCACCACGGAGTTTAAACTGGTGTCAACTCAAACCACTGGCAGTTAAGTCAGTTTATCACCTCATGGCTTGAATGAAGTGAGGGGGATTGCAAAGCAAACAGGTTCCACTTCTGCTGCTGGCAAGGGAATTATCCCATCCTGTGCACCAGGCTGGTGGAAGTTTACAAGACCCAAGGCAACTCCTTTAGAGTGTGCTTGGAACGCGGTCTACAGTGCTGCAGCTTACAGCATAAATATATAGAATATGTCATCTACCTGCCCTTTTTTCCCCTACCTTACTGAAGATTACTTTACAAATACACTTTTAACAGTACATTTGTTCTGCTTTGTTTGCTCATGCCATGTTCATTTTCTTTTATAAAAGGATGACTAGAAAAAAAAATTGAAACTTCATAATTAAAAAAAAAAAAAAGTTGGGAAATACCTGTTGACAAAGGAAACCTGACTAAGGCCTGTGCCTATGGGTCTGGAAAAGAGCAAACAGTGTAAGGACTTTGCAGCCACGGTACAACAATGTGGGAAGTTTCCATGAAATGCTTACCCACGTCAAGAAGACTTATGAAAATTTCTTCTGAGATCATGTCTGGCATTTCCCCCAACAGGGAGAAGTGAATACTCATGTACATCAGGCTGCATGTTATGCAGGTTTTATCTGCTAGTGTTGAGTCTTCCCACTCCCTTCTGGCTTCTACCCTGTCCCATTCATTTACTACGTCTCACTGTGGAGACAGGATGTGCTATGATAACACCTATAGCCTTTGTCGCTTCCTCCTATGGCTCTTCTGAAGTGCTTCTTCCTGCTCTTCAATAAAAAGTGTTTCTAGGATTTTCCTCTAGGCACCAAATCATCTGCTACTTTATTTTATCCCTTTCGTCTTTGGATCTCATTGCTTTTGTGTGACAACAACATCGTTATGTTCTGACTTTGTGCTGTAGGTATGCTGCCTGTGGATTGAAAAACACCATTGAGCCCCAAAAAGTATGCCTGTAAATAACCAAGTTGAAAGAAAAAGCAGAGGTTTGACATGTGTGATCCCTCAAAGAACATTTGAGCTGGGATCAGGACCTATTTCAGACCTCCAGCCCAGGGTACCAAGTCAAGTCTCACACAGGCTCTCTTCCACTGAGGTGAGGTTTGTAGGGGTCCAGTGTTTTTGTTACCTGCCTGGTTTGTCCTAGTTCCTACTGTCTCTTGACAAAAAATCTAATTCAGTTTCCTTGATAGCAGTTTGTCATTTGCTCATGTGATCAGGAAAGGAAGTAGTGCTTGAAGTGCAATCTTCATTCTCTTCTTCAGTTTTAACTGTACTGCTTTCCCCTCTGCTGTTCTGGGAATGCTTCCGTCTGCCTTCTCTCTGGGATCTGGCATTTTATTCATCTTAAAGGCACTTTTATTTCTGTTTTTTTCCTTTACTGTAGGTTACCCTTTGCTTTTGTTATTCTTCCAAATTGACCATGGTCTAGAGCTATCCACTACCACTGGTCTACTCCCATTCATCCCCATTTAGCAGTGGAAAGTAAATGTCAAACATGGTGCTGTACCAAGACAGTAGCTTAGTGCTGTTGTCAGCTGGTTGTATTTAGTAGTAGATCTAAAATTTTTTCAAAGAAAAAACTGCTTCTTGGAGCTGGGCACCCTATCTGTCTTCTGTAAATACCTGAGCCTACTAATTTATTATCACAAAATATCTTGTTGGTGGTGAATCTCTGTGCTCTTTGTTGTCTGCCTTTCCAAAGTTAAGTCTTTCTGTCCCACTGTGGTTAATTTGAAGCTCAAAAACAGAATTCAGATCTTCTGAATCTAAATCTGCAGAGAACCAGTAGCCCCCAGCTTGCTGAAGTTCTTCAGCTTGCTGATTATGAAGTGTGTCAAGTCTCGCAAATATCATAAAAGATAGTGATATGGGAAAGTGAAACAACTAGAGTCGAATTCGAAAATTACTCTAAATATGTAGGGGAAAAAACCCACAATGTTATAAACCCACAATGTGTTCCGTGTGATTAAAATAACAAAGAACAGGATGTCATGAAAATAGGTTCTGACTGTATGGCCCTTGTGGGAAAAACAGGCTACGGTGGAAGGACAGGAGGACTTGAAAACGTATCCGAACACCAAAGCAGTGTGACTGCACAGGCTCTTTGCAGGAGTTATAGTGGGTAGTTACAGCTGGGAAGATCTCTGAGTTATACAGTGGTTTCAACGTCCGTGGAGACAGGCTGCACCTTGGGTTATTCCAGACACAGTTGGGTAAAAATTGTCAGAGGTAGTTTAGTTGTAGTAAAATCATAACATTACTGATTTTGTGATACTGCTGGAACATAAATGGAGTTAAGGACTTCAGCTGTCATGAGGCTCTTTGCTCAGATGGCTCTAATATCAAAAATCAGATTGCCTTAAACTGATTGTGAATATCCTCTCCCTGGTTTTGGGTGATTGTTTTTTAACCTAAACTTTTTTTATCATCAGTCTTTTTTCCCCTTAACATTTTTTTTCTATTTATTTATTTATTTTATTTTGAGTGAAGTTTAGCATGAATTTTGAAGCTGAGCTACATCTGAAGCTAAATTTTTCCCTGCCACCTGCTTGAACACCCTGCACAGCTCCCTTTGGGATTTATTTCATCCAATTACCACAACTGCTGGGCAAAGTTAACCTTTGAGACAGATTCATGGACTGGGGAGCAAATGCCTTGCATTGAGTCCTTGAAAAGCTCTTGGAGCATCAATACTGATAGCCCTGCCAGACTTTGTCTCAGTCCTGATTAGATCCTGCCTTGTTTTATCGTCTTGTTTACAGTGAGATTGTCCTTAGAAGGAAGACTAAATCCAACAGCTGGTTTTCTATCACTTCTCATTTGGGAAAGGTAGTGCTGGATACAGATATTTTCAAAGTTAAGACCAGAAGATCTGCTTTCTGTTTTCAATTCCCAGCTCCACTTTTCATTCCCTCTGAACTCAGGAAAATTACACATTCCACTTTTTTTTTTTTTTAGCCTTTTTTGGGTTGAATTTCTGATATTATCTTTCCTCAGCTTTCTTTTTTTTCTATTTAGATACTGCCTCAAACATTGTGCAGTAAATCCTGTTTAGCCGCGAAAGAGGTGAAGCACCGATGCCCCCCAAGTCATGGATTTTAAAGCAATTTCATTCCCAATATGATTGAGAGGTGTTCCATGAAGTGTCAAGGAAGCTGGTTCCTCATGTAATCAGGGGAACATGTTGGTAAGCTCGTCTAATGGGACCTGAAAAATGACAGTGTGTGAATTGGGTAGAAGGATGTATTCCCAAAGCCTAATACCTCAATTCAAAATTACCTTCAAGGCAGCATGACGGATTGCCAGCAGAATTTAATCTTTAATGAGTTTTTGTCTCTGACTTCATAAAAGCCAATGTATTTAATACTTTTTATCATCTTTGGCTAAAACACTGCATCACTTTGGATGAAATTAACATTCAAGCTAAGAAGTTAAGCTTTTATAATTCAAAGGGGTAAAGAAAAGCAAGGTTTTTTTGGGTTTTTATTCACTAGAGATATAAAACAATATATGAAACAAATTCTTCTTGAAACAATTTTTATTGCAATGCACTCTTTCCAGTTTTGGTTCAAATCATCCCAGAACTACCACATTAATTTCTATGATTCTTACATTTTCTGTCGTTGCTACTAGATTATTACTTGAAATCAAATGGATATGGCATTCTGACCTGCTAGATTGGAAACTATTTTCTCACCTTTTTAATTCTTTTCATTTCTAGAGTTTGTAGAAAGTACTTGTGTTTGTGGAAAAAAAATATTTTCCATCAAATAACCAGGCAATGGAGTGTTTCCCAAAATTCTTCTAAAAATGCTAATCAGCCATTTTGAAAGATCTCTGGGAGGAGAAACAATAGTCAGTGACTTAAGTGATCAGTCATATACTGTGAACGACAAATAGCTGAAAGAGAATATGCTGCACCACGGCAGTGGTTGGTAATAGTGAGTGGTCTGTGTGTGTAAATATGCAACACAAAGAAAAGTAGCAAAACCCTACATGCCATGTATTGTGTTTAGCAGACTAGTACTCAGAGTATCAGTGCAACTGTGGGGAGAAGTAATCTGTCATGGAGATAGATTTTTTTTAAAGGTTTGCTGCTTGCAATATGTTCAACACCTTATATTATATTCATAAGCTGCCATTCTAATTATAGAGTACCTGGTCTGTGAGCTGTTTTGTCATGCCTAATGGAGAAATATGACAGAAGGAGAGAGAATTGTAAAGCTAACACATTTTCAATAACTATTGTAATTAAATTCTCTTCTATCCCTGTCTTTGTGATGAGGAAATTTTGCTGAAATACTTTTGTCCCTAATTAAATATTAGAATGTGCACAGCTTTTTCATTATAATGTTCTTTATTATAAAGATGAATAATATTTGGGTTTTGATGGAAAAGAAAACCCTCTTCTGAAGTCCAGTCCTCTGCTCTTTAAATTCTAATAAACTTTGTGTTCTAGGGAGTGGATGACATCCTGACTGTTGCTGATGTGCTACAAGGCACAGTGGCAATTCGGGTAGTGACCTTTTAGTCATTCATGCTTTGCAGGACCAGCAGTTTCAGACTAACACACATTTATCAGTCTGATGCTAATTTGAATACTAGAAGGGATAATTTTGGCTGATCAGTAGCTTTTTTGATAACATCTGGTGGATGCTAGTCTAATGTTTTGTAGCTACAAGTTGTTGAGCAAATTAATATTTTAGATGGGGAAAGAAGAATGAGGGCATGTATGAATACAAGAAAAAGGAAGAGAGTGCTGGTTTATGTGAATATACGTTGTAAACAAGTAAGGGGAAAAAAGGATTAATTAATCTGCATATCATTTCTCACTCTAAGACAATCTTCTTTCAGTCTGGTTCCTAATCCAACTTTAAAAAAAGCAGCTGGTGGAAGCAGACCAGATAGGTAGATCTCATTTGTATAAATATATCAGCATGTGAATGACTCAGTCTCAGTTTTCCACTCTAATTCTCATTTGTTCTGTAAGAATAATGGCCATTCCAAGTGTTTCATTAGTAGCTGTGTCACTCTGCTACCAGTCACTCAGCTGCTGATAATGGTGAGGGCTTGCCTCATTACTAGACATCTGCAGAAAAGTAGAGCACATGCAGAAAAGGCCATGAAAAGGGAAATCATGGAGGTCAAGCATTTGTGCCTCATTTGACACCTTCTGCACCAGCCCCACGGGGCAGCCTTTTCACCCAAGCAGGTAGGGAAGAAAACCTGCCACCATCATGTTCTCCAATGTCATTTGCAGAGAGAGTAACAATGGTAGAGATTTTTGCAAACTGGCAAACCTGTTGCATCATAACTACAGTTTTAAAAGACATTTCATGAAATGTGGTAATATTTCATATTTGGAAGCCTAAGGGAGCAAGTGACTCTTCATTGTAAAATGACAGAGTAAATGTTGGTGAATTCATTTACAGGGATTATTAATAGCTTTTAGAGATGCTGCTCTGATGTCAAAGACCTCAGAAAACCCCATTGACACCACCCCTTGAATCAAACTCATTGTAGTCCTGCTGATAATCAAACGACAGCATATACCTTAAAATATTCAGCGTTGTACCTCAGAGGAGCCCAGACTTTATAAGTATTCTGTTTAGTGCCTACAAAGTGTAGGATGAAGATGGATAGAACAGTTTGGTATAGAAGAAGCTGTCTTTAAGAGCCATCTGTGCTTTTATTGATAAGAATGAATTTTAACTAATGAAAACTTAAGCAGTGAATGTTGCACATATTGAAGCAACTACGTAGTGTGATTAGATTTTATGTGATAAGGTAAAAAGAGAGGTGGAAAATTCTGCACAGATGATCTGCCTTATTTTGAGGTGCAGTTGAGTGGTGGTGTTTTTTGGACTTCTTTTTGCTCTCAGTTCTGAAAAGATATTTGCAAGACTTTCAGATAAATTTTGCAGAAAAGAGCAAATGTTCTTGAAGATGAGTGGTCATATCCTTGCCAGAAGTGAAGTGATCTATGACAACTAAAGTCAGGATTGGCAATTATGTCCTCAAAAATCTAATGATTTTGATTTCTTTTTTACAGTGCAGTTTACAAGAGTCTACATTAAAAAAAAAAAAAAAAAGTGACCAAAGGAAATCCTTATGGTGTTTCTTCTGAATCAGTATCTGAATAACTGTTCTGGGATGCTTGGAGATAAAAAACCCCAAAACATCAGAGACAATTTGGGTTCCATAATCCTCATTTTCTCTGAAGGGGATGACATTTTGATGGGTTAGATCATGTGTTGGGGAGTCTAGTTTTTCAAATAGATTTGGCTACCCTTTCCAAACACACATAATTTGTGGAAATATCTGTCAGGTGCTGACAACAAGTGTCCACAGCCTGGAAAACTACACTGGTGGGATCTCAGCTAGGTTAAGTACCCCAAGTATGTACAGCCTTGAACAACTCAGCCAGGACAAAAAGGAACCTTCTGCAGGAAATGCATCTCTGCCTCCTGTGGGTACTCAAAATGCTGTCAGGACACCCCAGCCTGAAAGCCCTGATTTCCCTGCAGCGACTGTCAAAGGAGTGTAGATACACATGTGAGTGTTAGACAAGAATCCTATCTTGCCTCCTTACCCACAGTGTGGGGTCATCTGGCTGCCTTTATCTTCCTGGAAATAAAAAAGGAAATCCTTCAATTCTTTTTTTTATCCTGGATGTCATTTTGCAGGAGAGATTAGAGAAAGTTATTTCTACTCCCCATCACCACATTATTTAATCTTATTTATGATTGCACAACATTGTAGAAATAGTAGCAAGTCCCTGTAACTAATTTCAACTTGTTCATGCCATGTTATTTTGGTTCCTGGTGATGTGACCCGAATAAACTATTTTCTTGCTCTATGTAACCTTCTGTAATCTATTGCTTTACATTAAAAAACCCCATAAACTCCCCACCGCCCCCCAGTTGGTCTGTTCAGTGTGTTTTCAGATAACTGTTGCTTGTCTGATCATGAGGCAGAAAGGAGTGAAATGCAATTTTCGGCCTTGAACATTTAGAAAATTCTAGATGTTTAAGAAGTAAATGTTAGGGACTCTTGATTCTTCCTCTGAGCTTTTGATCATGTGTGTTATTCTAATTTTTCTTTTTGGGAAATATTACATGCCTTTTTTTTTTTCCACTTGAAAGAATGCAAGTTTATGACATGACATTTAAGAAAGACATCAGATATACTGAGAGAGGTATCTGAGGATACAGGTTTACTCCATCACATGAGAGACATCTGGGATCCAGCCCCTTTACTCATGGCTTTGTTGCACTTTGTTTCTTCTGAGGTGCTGACCACCATCATAGTAGCCAAGAGTTACATCCATTTGCATGGCAATTGGGTGTCCTGAATGTCTTAATCTTTAGTATGCAAGGATATATGTAATTGATGTGGCAAATTCATACTCTTTCTAATCTTTCAGCCTGCAGCTGCTGTTTTCTGCCACACTACGTTGATGTGGTCCTTCACAGGAGACCTTTTCTGAAAGAAGAAAGAAATAAAGCTAGAAGAGGGGGGAAGGCCAGCAGAAATAGCTTTTACTTTCCTTGGCTCTAAATGACAGGGGAAGATGTGTGGAGAGGAAAAAAGTCAATATAATAATGAAAATGAATGTGCTTCCACAGGGACCTGGTCATCTAAACCCCAGCACTTCAATACTTCAGACTTAAGGGTTTGGGTAAACATAATTACCTCAACAAGGCTTACATATTATTAGTATTTTGCAGGGGGATTATAACATATCATTAAAGATGAAAGGTTATTTTCAGAGCTCAGTTAAGTTTTAAATTGCATCCTTAGAAACCAAGAATGACCTTTTAGTGAGCTTTGGACAGGCAGTGGTACCTAAAATGTGGATCAGCATCAGGTTGCTGAGCAATGATGCCTCTTATGGACAGGCAATGGATCATTAGAAGGGTCACTTAGAGTTTCATATTATTCAACTTTGAAATGGTTTTCAATACCCTCAATATCTAGCTTATTCTTCAAAAAGGAAGAAATGCTAAAAGGCTTCTGTTATAAAATGTTATGAAATTGTTAGTCAGAGACAGAATATCCACATAAGCTCACTTGTGTTAAGCTGGGTATTTGGTCTGAAGGAACCTGTGCAACTAATTCTAAGCAGTGCACAGAACTCTCTCCAAAATTGGTTTTAATTAAATGGCATTTACATTTCTAGCATCTATTTTATTACTTTTTCTCCTTAGTAGAAGAAATCTCTTGCCAGCACTATTACCCCCAGTAAATCTTTCAGTGCATATGCTTTTTAATTGGCAAACTCCCTTTCCACAATCAAAATTAAAATCTATACATATGTTTGGTTTGTGTAACTATGCTTCACAGCTCCCATACTTATTCAGACGCTTCAAATCTTCCTCTACACCTTTGTCCACTGCTGCTGTCACTTCTCCTACCTGGGGCTGCCTTGGTTGTGTCAGTCTGTGCTGCAGCGTGGGCCACGGACTGGTCCCACGCCCTGGTCCCACTGTAAGTGCTGATCACTAAGTATAGCTCCCAGCCATACGAGGGAGGCACAGAATTCGTGCCTTCTGACTCATTACTAGCACTCAAGATGTTTTTACCATCTCACAGCGTCAAATTCCTTCCAGGGAAAGTTGGGGTAGCTGCGTCCAACCGTGCTGTTCTGATAAGCTGTATTTTCATACACCTAAATAGTGTCAGGGTTCTGTGACTGAATGAATTCCATCTAATTTCCATCATTAAGTTGTTGGCTCACTCACCACAGTAATTTTGTTGTAGAAATATTTCACAAGATGACAGGTAAATTTAGGAGATGTCAAGGAAAGAGAACTACCCTCCTCTGATATTTTGTTATACAAGTATGATTCCCTAATACTTGAACTTAAAGGGATTTTTGATAACTTAATTTCTAATTCTGCCTTTATGAATGGCTAAGTTTTCTGTTATAAATTACCAGAACTTTGAGGAAGACAATGGAATACTATAAATTCTCATGAAGGAACTATCCCTTACAATTCAGGAGTAGAATGAAGAGTAAGTATAGGGAAAAATATGCTCTGTAGAGTAAAAATATTACAGTTTTTCAAGCTTTTCAAGCATTTTGTACTAAATTTTACAAAAAAGGGCATGCCTTGGAAGAAGGACCTGCTTACCATATATTAGGATATTCTGAACTGAAAGCATTGCATTGTAAAACCTTGTCTTTATTTTGTGACTTGTGGTTTTAAGTTGGAAGCAGTTGATGTGGATACTGAGTAGTCGACACAAAAAGTCCTCACAGGATCATTTTCGCAGCTGACACTGTGCATTGGCTGAGCTTTGTCTCTAGAGCTTTAGGGCAGTACCTTGACATTTTCAAAGAGGTATCAGTATTGTGAATACATTTCCCCTGCGTGACGTCTGCCTCTATGAGCAACTCTGTGTGCAGACCATTTAGGTGGCTGTTGAACTGTCTTTTTTGTACCAAAGAACGGTGTTTATAATTAGGAGGCATAAATATAGATGCCCTTTGAAAGATGTGTTCTTCAATATCAAAACAATGTGAGTAATGGATCCTTTTGTTGTTGCCAAAATGAGCCCGGATCTGGTGTTTAGCTTGCTTATGTAGTGATGGGTTTTGAGTGCATTTTGCCACATGATGCAAAGCTCCTACCACCTGTAGGTGTGCCACCTGAATACCTGGAATCTAAGAGATGTGATATATGACAATATGCTGCAATGCTACAGGAAATTAAAGAAAGGAAGTAAAGGTATCTTTCCAAACTGAAATAGTATAAAGTGATTCCCAATGGGCAGTGGAGGGAGGACATAGTCAAATTAGAGGCAAAGCAGAAGGCTGGATAGTCCTGCTGTAAGAAGTTTGCCAGGGGATCTGAACTACCACATGAGGATAGGATCTTGATTTTTTTGTCTCAAACAAAAAAACAATTCCCTATCACCAGTGCCTGCACCAGAGGGATTTTGGGAGTTTTTGTTTAGTGATCTCTGGTATAAGGCCAGGATTTAGAAATGTTGACTGTTTCTGAAAGCCTCTATACAGGTCTGTTGAATATGAGCAGTTTCACATCATTTATACTTGCATCCACCTGATTTTAGCATCTGATTTCTGATGGGCTCTTGCAGTTAGAGATTAACCCCATATGTTTTTTTCTGAGGGCTGGCTTTTCTTGTCTTTTTCAAAGGAGTAAAACCTTAATTTTCCAGACTTAGGAAATCCTAAATCCTAAAAGTGTCATACCAGAGTGTTTAGAAAGGCCTAATACAACCAGAATTTAATTTTAAGGCTTAATATTTTTTTAAGATGTCAGAACTAGAATAGTTTGCTTTACAGTGGTGATTAAATTTAATTAATTTTTTACTTTTAAATAGATCTGAGGTTTTTCTCAGATATTAGGAATTTAATGTGAGTTTTAAATGGCCTTGTTTTTAAGCTAGGTATGTTGATTTTTGGTTGAACTGAACCAAATACAGTGAGTCCCAAAATTTGAACCAATCAAGATTACAGTCCCATTTTTCTGGTAATTTTGGTTTATGGGGCGATGTTCTTGTTATATGGAAGTGTTCAAGGCCAGGCTGGATGGGGCTTGGAGCAACCTGGCCTAGCAGAAGGTGTCCCTACCCATGGCAGGAGAGTGGGAACTAAGTGAATTAACTGTGGTTAAATTTAACCATTCTGTTATTGATTATGAGTCCTGCTTGGGGGAAGAAGGCCAGTTCCTTATTTGTAACCCTCTCTATTTTTATAGTATCCTGGGATGCGGTGAAGGTATGCAATCCAAGTGATTCTGTTCCACCCCTGCCTGGTTCTATGATTAGACAGGGTCAAAGCATTTGATGGCCTGTATTGTTGGAAAATACACTCTCTGAGATAGTAATTTCTTCAAATATAGAACGCATAAGGGAAGAAAATTGGGTGAGCATAAACAGATTTCCGAGGTCAGTTATATTTATGTTAAAGAGAAAAATGTTCATCAACCAGTATCATGGGCCAAATTTCAAAGACTCATAGAATATGCTGAGTTGGAAGGCACCCCCCAGGATCATCAGGTCCAACTCCTGGCCCTGCACAGGACACCCCAACAATCCTACCCCGTCCCTGAGAGCATTGTCCAAACACTCCTTGAGCTCTGGCAGCCTTGGGACTGCCTGGGGAGCCTGTTCAGTGCCTGACCACCCTCTGGGGGAGGAACCTATTGTCATGGTTTGAGCCTGGCCAGATGCCAGGCACCCATGGAAACCACCTGCTCACTTCCCCTGCAGCTGGACAGAGGAGAGAAAAAAAATTCACAGCATTCATGAGTTAAGATAAGGACCCCGGAAAAAAATCACAAGTGAAAACAGGCAGGCTACTTAAAGATAAACAAGTAAATTTATTACACTTGAAAGAGAGTAAGATAATGAGAAATAAAATGAGCTTTCGGGAGAACACCTTCTTCCCCCGCACTCCCTCCTCCCAGCTCTACCTCCTACCCCAACGGCACAGAGAGACAGAGAATGGGGGGTTTTGTTCAGTTCATCATCTGTGGCTTCTTCCTGCTTCACCAATCGGAGTAGTCTTTCCCCTCCTGTGGGG
>WBMZ01012661.1:0-39332 GCA_013400975.1 Atrichornis clamosus | reverse complement strand
TTTCTAATTGATGCAAAGTTCAGAGAATAACCTGTCTGAGATTAGTTCAGTCGCTCAGAGCAAGGTGCTAATAATGCCAAAGTAATTCCCTAAAGATTTGGACTCGATCCTTGTGGGTCCCTTCCAATTCAGAATACTCTGTGATTCTGTAATATGGCATGATGCCACCTCACAGTGCTCAGCTGTGACTCACCTGGCTCTTTGCACATTTGCTGAGATCTTTTCTGAGAAGATTGAGACACCAGTCTTATCTCTCAAGGATGAATGTTAATGAGCAGAAGTTCTTGAGGTGAAGAGAACTTGATTTCATGGTACAGCTGTGAAATTCATCAGACTCCTTCTAGAATGAGGACAGGTTTGGTCATTTATCAGGCCTAGACCTGATATTTCAGAGTCACTTGACAACTCACATGATCATATTTCCCCACAGGATTGCTGTGATTGAAGGATTTTTATGGAAGGATTGCTATTTAAGATCTTCCTAACCCATTGTGGTGGGTTGGCCTTCACTGACCACTGGCTGCCCAACAAGCTGCTCTCTCACTCCTCAGCATGACAGGGGCACAAAATAAGATCTAAAACTCCAGAAGAACTTGTGAAAGTAATCTGTACCTCTGATCTTGGGGAGCCTTTGCAAGGTACTCTGCTCTACTTCCCTGAGTAAATAACCTGCATCTATAGAAGGAAATGCATAAGTAGTCCCGAGAAAAATATGAAGAAAAGAAAAAACAACTTTGAAAGAAAAGCACAAAGAAGGAAAAAAAATGCAAAGAGGGAATTTCCCCACTCCTGTTCTTCCCAGTGTGTTCTCACGAGGCAAGTGAGCCTCACGAGGCTAGGAAAGCACAGGGAAAGTGGAATTAGAGATTGAATTGAGGGGATCTATGACAGCTACTTTTATGAGGATTATCACTGTGAAACCATAAAACTAGGCATGGTACGAGCCTGAAATTAAAATGCTAGCAAAAGATGATGATGGAACTGGAATGATTTCAATGGCTGAGGAATAACTTTTTTCATAGTGTAAGGCAAATTCTGCACAAAGACATGAGAACTAGCAATTCTGAAAGAGCAATTCAGTGGTGTTGCCAACTGGCAGCAAGTATTTCCACATGAACATCAGACACCTGTAAAGAGATGCCTGTCAAAGTATGTCAGTAATAGTTTTTTCATTAAACAGGTGTGTTTCCCTTCTTTTGCGAGTCGACAGCGCCGTCGTGTGGTTGTTTATATGAGCGCTCACAATACCCAGGAAAAAGCGAAACACTTCTCTGTCCCGGCACCGTTCCAGTAGGAGCATTTAGGATAAGTGCTCCGTTATGGAATTTGGCTCTTCAAGACTGAATGAATGTGGTCCTGTATATAGTTCAGAAGAAAGACTAGTCGTCTCATTGTTTGCTTTGTACTTTATAGGTTGCAAAAAAAAAGGGAATTCCATCAAACTATCTTTCTTCTGAAATCATTTCTGTGGGACCAGTTCTGTGTAATGGAATTTTTCCCCTCTCGCAGATCCGTTGCTAACGTCCAGCAGCTTGCCCCATATAAAAGGCTTTAGAAAAACAGCTCATACTGGTCTGCACCTTCCCTCTTGCCGCACGTGAGCTACACCAAACACACTTCTGCACTATGGATTTGCATTCTCAACATCTTGTGCCGTAATAATTTTTGAATCTTGGAGTGTAAAGCTAAATGCAACTGTTTCCACCTAAGGCTTGGATAGGAAAATGTACCAGCACAGGGAGCTGTCTTGGACCTTCTCCTTTATGACGGAGATCTGGAGTTTGGTAGGTAACTCAGAGGCAGTAAGACACGCCTTGCAGCCTGCACACCGCACACAAGACTGCGGTGCCCCGCTGCTTCGTTCTCAGCCTCATGAGCATCACGCCTTTTCATTATCCAGGAGCACGAAGTGGCCACCTACTTGCCGCAGAGAGCTGTGTGCCAGCACAGAAGCACTCCAACCCACTGCTGCTTCGTTCTCAGCCTCATGGGTATCATGCTTTTTCATTACTGAGGAGTCTGAATTGTCTGGCTATTGCACAGATCACTGTGCAGGCACAGAAGCACTCCAGTGCATTGCTTGTGTGGAAACATGGCGGTGCCATGCACTTTCCTTCTCAGCTCTGCTTACCATCACATTCTGTGTCTCTCTTGCAGTGCCAACCTCACCGGGAAAGTTCTCGACTATATCTCACACGGAGAACTGTGCCCGGGCAAGAAACTCGTTCCAACCTTGCCTCTTATAGGTGGAAACTTGTCTTTGCAGCACACTCGAGTGGCCGTCCTCTTTCCTTTGCAACCTGCAAATTGCCGTCAGATTCATGTGTTTTGCGCCTTCCTTGTCAGTGAGAAGTGTCTTGGCGCACCCTACGGCCTCACAAGGAGCAAAGATCTGGATGCACCTGTCGCACAGAAAAATGTGCTGGGATGAAAACATTGTTTTGATTACCACTTGTCTTCGCCCAGATTGTAGTGGTTTGTTTGAAGTCATCAGGTTTGTTAAAGGACATAGAGAGACTAATCCAGCAACTGCCTCTCTCTCCTGGAGCATTTCTCTGAGCGAGAGCTAGATGCACTTTTTGCACTTGGCGGACACAGGAGCGGCAAGAAAATCCCTGCACAGCACACTGTGCAGCTGCATAGTACACCGTGCAGGTGCATAGCACACCATGCGGGTGCACAAGTACACACGCTGAAAACAGCACACGTCGGTCATGTGCGCTCTACAGACAGCAGAAAGCTGTGAATGCCACTGTAATGCGCTCCGAGGGCAAGTGAACAACTGTAACAGGGAAAGGCAATGAAAGCTTTCTCTGCCAGCACAGGCAGCTAGGTGAGCCCTAGCTGGAAATGATTCGGTTTAGCTTGAAACTGTGCGCGATTGAATGTGATGCGACTGCTGAGGAGAAAACTGCAGGACAGCAGTGTGTTTGGTATGGTTTGTAGGCTGCAAGGGGAAGACGCCAGCCAGCGTTGTGATTTAGTTCTTCATCCTTTCCCACTGCAGCAGTTGCTGGATGGTTTCATTCTGCAGTCAGACTCGGCGAGAGTACAAAATGTGAGAGCACATGTAGCTGAGAGAGAAGCAGCATATAGCTGCCATGTGACTTGTGTGCTGGTGAACTGCTGCCGTGACAAAGACATCCCAAGTAAGTGCCTCTGTTTTGGCACAGCTTACTGTACGAAACGACACGGATGTGTTGGTCTCTGCAAAATTGAAGGTGTGCCACCTTCCCTGGAGCCAAGTAGGAAATTGCAGAGCAGCAGTGTGTGACTGCATCATTGAAACAAAGAAGGTGAGAGTCTATTTCTTTGGAAGGAAAGCTGAGAGCCCCGGCTCACATAGTGTTTTTGAAAGCCTTCAGAGTGAATGTTCAAGCCAGTAGCTGCTTTTGCTTCTTTTTTTTCCTGCTCAGTTTGTGGAGCTGGGCTTAGTGAGAGGTGCATGCAGATGAAAAAAGAAGCATAAGGCAAGTGTGTCTTGAGCAGTGTAAAGCTCCACAGAAAGTGAAGCCCAGCACAGTCCTGCTCGCGGACGCTTAGTTTAAGGCAGCGGATGCTGAAACCTGCAGACAAGACTGTGGAAAGGATAAGACTCCACATGCCGCTCCGAAGAAACTTCCCATTCTCTTTGAAATCCCTGCTTAGCAGGACAATCAAGGGGCAAGACGAATGCCTGTGCCAGGAGAGAAACAGTTGCTGGATAACCCCTTCTCTTCTCAGCTTTTCTTCTCAGCTATTTGTACCGGCACACAGTCGAAGTCCCAGGACAGAAGTGTCAAAGTTCAGCAAAGAGCTCGTTCACAATCAGTATCGACTGAGAATGCTCTTACTGGCTCTACACATTGAAGTCACACCCGGTGAACTCCACGCACAGCCAGGACATATTCATATACCTCCAGTGCTTGCAGGGTTCAAGGAGCTCTATGGCACAGAGAAGTGTCAAAACAGAAGGTGCTCCTAAGTTACACCCTTCTTCTAGCAGACTTTAAATGGCACACAACACACTGCGGCTCTGTGCCTCCCTTCTCACATATACGTGCCCTGACATTTTCCCCTTTCGTAGGTTCATTGCTGTCGTCCATCATCTTCTCCTATCCAATGGCTCTAGAAGGAAAAGCCACTGCTGGTTTGTGCCTTCATTTTGCCGCATGTAAGCCACACCAAACACACTTCAGCGCTATGCACTGACCTTCTCAACATCTGCCACCAGAGGCTTTGAATCTCAGTGTGTAAAACTAAATGCAGTTGTTTCCACCGCGGACTCGGATAAGAATGTGTACCAGCACATGGAGCTGTTGCAGACCTTCCCCCTTACAATGGAGAAATGCAATTTGGCAGCTAATCCAGTGGCAGTAACGCTCCCCTTGCAGCCTGTACACTGCGCCCGAAACAACGGTGCTCCGCTGCTTCCTTCTCAGCCTCAGAAGATCACACCTTCTCATTATCCTGGAGCACAACGTGGCCAGCTACTTCTCGCACAGTGAACCGCCTCAGAAGCACTCCAGCGCACTGCTACTGTCAACACATGGCGGTGCCGTGCTCTTTCCTTCTCAGGTCCGCATACCATCACATTCTGTCTCTCGTAGTCTGAATCTAAAGCAAAAAGTTTTCGGCTACAGAAAACTCACACAGATAAATGCACCGAGACAAGAAATTTGCTAGGACCACGTCCCTTACACGTGGAAATGTGTTTTCTCCACAAGGGGCAGTCCTGTTTCCTATTACATTGTAGGAAGTGCAGTCGCGCTTTGCTGCTCTGCAATGTTCTGCTCGGCTTCAGGTAAGGTGATGCACTTTTAAATTTGCAGAGACCAACCTGTCCAGGCACTTTTGTACACAAATATGTGCCAGAAAAAGACCTCTTGCTAGGTATGTCTTTCTCACCACACCATTCTAACACATGCCAGGAGGGAAGCACTTGCTGACTTAGTCTTTCAATCTCCAAGGATTTCAACAAACCGCCACAGTGTGGGCGATGAGAAGACAATGTGCTTGTCCTGGCACATTGTTTCTGTGTGGGAGGTATATGCAGACTTTTGGTCATTACGAGGCTGTAAGGTGCGAGATGATACTTACCGCTGAGAAGGAAGGTGCCAAGCACCATGACCTGATGGCAGCTTGAAGGTTGTAGGAGAAAGAAGACTGCCACTGGAATTTGGTGCAAATACAAGTTTCCACACATAAGAGGCAAGGTCAGAACAGTTTTCTTGCTCTGGCATGCTTCTCTGTGCAAGACATAGCCAAAAACTTTTCCCTTTGCATTCATACTACAAGACTGCTACAGTGTGAATGCACCCAGAGCTGCGGAGGGGAGAGCACAGCACTGGCTCGTTTCCACAGTAGCAGTGCGCTCGACCACTTCTGCTAGCGGCACAGTGTTCCACGCGAGAAGTACATGGACGTTTCACACTCCGCGAGAACGACAATGCGGGATTGTTTCCTAAGGCAAAGAATGAAGCCGCAGAGCAGTGCACTTGTATGCACAGTGGTGCAGCGGCAAGAGCAGCGTGGCTGCCACTCGCTTGTCTGCCTCATTCAAGCTCTCAGTTGTAAGGGAGAACATCAAGGGAAGCTACCCATGCTGGTCCATATTCCTCTCCAAGCCCTAGTGGAAGCAATTCCGTTTAATTTGAGACTCCAAGATTCAGAGAACATTAGGGCAGGTGAAGCTGTGAAGAAAATAGGGAGTGCACCAGTGAGTATGATGTGTCTTACATGTGGCAAGGGGAACATGCAGACAAGCACTGGCTTTTCCTTCGAGAGCCCTTTGTATGCAAGAAGCTGCCAGACGTTAGAAAGGGACCTGTGAGAGTGGAAAATCATGATGGCACGTAGACGTGAGTAGGAAGGTTCTGTGAGGAGAAGGAATGCCTTCTGTCCTGCCACTTGTTTCTCAGTGAGATAGAGCTGCTCGGACTCTGTGACACGGAAAGGCTGGGAAAGTGACTGCGCTGTGAAGATCAGGTTTCACGGGTAAGAGGGAAGGTCCTCGAATACATTCTGTCCTGGCACATCTCTCTGTCCAAACTGCAGCTGGAAATGCTTCCCTTTAGCGCTTCCTTTTGCCACCTTGAGGGAGTGAGATGCTATATATGGAGTTGAGAAGGAAAGTGCGAATCCCTAGGGTGTTTGGTCTAGTTTACAGACTGTGAGTGGAAGATGAATGCCAGCAGTGGCTTTTTGTTCTAGGACTTTTCCTTTGGGAGCAGATGCTGGACATTTTGGAGGTTTTTGGCATCTGCCAGAGTGAGAGAGTACGAGGGTACAGAGAGTGTGAGGGATAGTGCATCTCTCCAGGGAGTTTGATGCACTTCAATGGGTGCGAGTTCCATGCTGAGCCAGCTAGAGTGTTCTCAGGTGAATGAGCTTTTTGCTGGATTCTTGCAGTGTTGTCCCTGGGCTTGCAATGTGACTGGACTAAAGGCTGAGAAGGAACACACAGAGAACGATGCTGTATGTGCTGTGTTAGATGAAGAGCTGCCAACAATGGTTTCTTTCCTGGCTCGGGAATTCTTCCTGCCCTTTAATGTGCTGCTGAAGAAGGCTTTCAAATGGAAAGTGAAGTTTTTCTTCTGAGCGGCATATTGAATCTCCCCTAGAGACCTAAATAAAACCTCCAAGAACAAAAGAAGCAGTGCTGGCTATCGCTTCTCTTATACAGCTTTAAACTGCACCACACACATTACTACTATGCTGCTTTTTTTCTGCTACACGCACCTTGACATTTTTGCTCTCTCACTGAGCGCAGCGCCAGAATGTTCATCTGTAAACAATAGGCTGCGTCTCACAGTCACTTCGAAGGATAGGATAGCAACACCGTGCGAACCGGGCCTATGAGCTCTTACCCTAACCATTCCCACACAAATGCTTCCAGCACAGAAAAGCGCTCGGCTTTTTCCTGGGTATTGGGAGCGCTCTTTAAAACAAACACACGATGGCACTGTCGACTCACAAAAGAAGGAAATGCTCCTCGGCCAGCTCTAAGGAACCCAAAGCACAGAGCAGAGCTGAAAACGTCCCACCTCTCCAACTGTGCCAGGACAAAAAGGTTTCGCTGACCTTCCCATTCCAAGGACAAACTCTTACTTGCACCACACTCAAAAGCCAACAGGAACTCCTTTGCACTAAGAAATGTTTTCATACTTGCAGCATCTGGCTACGCACTTGAAAATAGCCGGCAAAACCAGAGCTCACAAAAGCTTTCTCAACTGGTGCTGACTAAAACTTCCACTGTACTCATGGAACTAGCAGAACACACCCTACTACGTGCACTTTCCTTCTCAGCTCTTTTGCTTTTTATTTGCTTTTGGCCACTTTTCCGGTTCTCCTTCGAGAGAGAGAGAGATGGAAAGAGAATTTGTTTTCCTTTTTAACTAGCTCAGACAAGGAAGTTTTCCTTGGGACTTTTTTCTCTCTTCTCTTTTCCCTGGAAGTGCTTTTCAGCTGAGCTCTGTCCAGGGAGCTGCCACTCTGCTTCCAAACCCCACTCCATGCCCTGATGCATCAGGAGTCCTACCTTGTTAGTTGGGTTTTCAGCCTCCTACCAGGACAGATGTTTTTGCAGGACTTGGCAGGTTGCTACACTGTCCAGCACTGGGCTATGCTGGCAGGTGGCAGCCCCGTTGTATGAGGTGCAGCCCCCTGCCCTCATCTGAATTGCTAATGTTTAACTTAAAACTGGCTTCCTGTCCCAACCACTCTCTTTGCTTCTCTATCATCTCACAGCCCCAATGCCAGCATGGATTCTGCACAATCCCACACTGAATGCACAGCTGGTTTTACGCCACCCTCTGTTTGTACCATGGCTACCACTGATCTTGAGCAGTAGCAGCAGGTAGATGCACCTACACTGGCTGACCTTAATTGCATGTATGTTTACAGATCATGATGTTGTGGTATTAAGTCCCAGCAATTAAGTTCTTCACATACAATCCTGGTTCCTCTCTACACTAACGCTGCCCGACAGCTTTTCTTCCATTAACAAGTTTGGTTAATAGACTTGTACTTTTCACAGTATCAAAAACATTAATAGAATCAGTCCAGACAGCTACTTTAAAATGAACTCCTGTTCCCAAACATGAAGGGCCACCAAGATGATCAGAGGAATGGAACACCTCTTCTAAGAAAGGCTGAGAGAGTAGGGGTTGTTCAGCCTGAAGGCTCCAGGGAGACCTGACTGTGGCCTTCCAGTACCTGAAAAGAGCCTACAAGAAGCATGGAGAGGGATTTTTTACAAGGCCACGTAGTGACATAAGGTGAAATGGCTTCAAATTGAAAGAGGGTGGGTTTAAATTAGATATTAGGAGGAAGTTCTTTGCTGTGGAGGTGGCAGGACACTGAACAGGTCGCCCAGAGAAGCTGTGGATGCCCCATTACTGGAAATATTCAAGGCCAGGTTGGATGGGGTTTTGAGCCATCTGGTCTAGTGGAAGGTGTCCCTGTCTATGGCAGGAGATTGGAACTAGATGGTCTTTAATGTGCCTTCTAGCCCAAACTATTCTGTGTTTCTATGAAAATAAGCAAGAGAAGACAGAGTAGATTTAGCTGTACTGCTCACACTCTGCTTTCCATCTCTGTTAACACAGTGCTGCAGGATCACTGCTGACTAGTCCACCTTACGCTTTCAGTTCTGGTGAGATTCCTGTGTCACCACTGTAGCATTCATCTGACAGACCTTGAGCACATGGATGTCTACAAGTACAGCAGACTGACAGTGCCTTCAAAAGTAACTACCTGATTTGGGTTAAAAGTAATGCCCTTGCAACTCTAATTCCCTAACCAGATCAGAAGAAGAAACCAAGAGCCCTGAAAAACTAGTAATTCAGCCCTTGGTCTCTAGCTTAGTGTATGATGTCAGTGCTGTGGTAGATGGATGACACTGTGTCTTTTTTATATGCAAATGACTTATTCAAGTAGGTTGCTAAGGGCACTTCTCTTTCATGACCTGGAAATGATTTCACAAAACTTGAAAAAAAGAGTGCCAAAAGTAAGTATTTCACAGAGGCTCCAAGAGCATCCCTTCTGCATCACCTTTTCTAAAAGGTGATGCCACTGGCAATTCTCCATGCATGACAGCACAGCTCACAAGCCCCGTCCACAAGAGACTGTCTTCCACATCTCAGCAGAGACGGGAAACTGCCAGGGGAATTTCTCCTCCCTTTGACTGTTTTTCTGCAAAGAACAACTAAAAATCAATGGTGTTTTTTTGTAATCTCTCTTCTGCTACATTTATTAATAGTGCTTGACTGTGCTTAAGTTGGTGTCTTGGCATTTTCCCATCCATCCATAAGCGTGCATTCCTCTTCAGGTATTCATACAGCAGCTGTCACTCAGAGGTAGGCCAGATGAGAACCAAGGAGAAGCAAGGACACCGGCACTACCCCTGGAACACTGTCATCCCACTACTTAGCATCAAGTATCTTTCCAACAAAAGGTGTCCACAATCAAGTTGGACAAATATGTTTGAAAATGACACAGCCAGCTGTAGTAGAATTATAGTTTTATAGACAATTTTGTTGACAATTATACACCCAAAATTATACTCAACAGCTACCTAAATAAGCCTCTAAGCTTTCCTGAACATTTAAACACTGAAGGGAAAAGAAAGTTTGATGTGTTGGTGACAATAAGGTAGCATTCCACTCAAGAACACAGTACTGAAATCCGATCCCAAAGGTGGTTAGGTTATCGGCCCCTTCCAAAATGTCAGTTTATCAAACAATATTAACTCCCAGCATAAGAGTGTATACAGAAGAAACATGACCAAATCACATAATAATAATAATCCCGCCTACTACATATTCAAGTAATAACTTATCACACTATTTCACAAGCACAAGACTCAAGCCACCACAACAAAGTATTCCTCAAACATGGACACTTCTCCAGACCAACACATTTCAGAAACAGAGTACATGCATGTCCTGGGGTGACTGTATGACACCATTTTACCTCATATTGCCTGCTTTATACTAAATGTGAATTCTGTGCCTCTGATTTCAATCCAGGAATTTTCAAGGACAAGCACAGATACTCCTGCCCCGGGACTCAGGCAGGTTTTTTGGGTTTTTTTACTTCTTTTGCCTTCAGCCCTGCCACAAGCGGGAGGGAAGAGAAAAGTCTTTTTTTTTTCTTTTTTTTTTTTTCTTTTTGGCTAGGTTTTTCGAGCTGTTTTTCGAGGGCGAGTGATGGAAAGTGAATTTTTTTTTCCTCTTTAGCTAGCTGAGACACAGAAGTTTTCCTTGGGATTTTTTTTTTTCCTTTTCCCTGAAACTGCTTTTCCGCTGTGCTCCAGTCCAGGACACCATGTCATCTGATTGCTGGCATCTCCAGGGGAGGGGCCCTGCATCAGCCCGGCAACGGGGGGCCACACCAGAGGACGCTGTACTTAGACAGGTTTCTCCATCGCAAGTGGTTTATAATTTGATATTGTTCATTTCTTTTCTGTGCCTGCAGGCACTCTGTGTGTGTGTCCTTGTAAATAAACAGGTTTTTTTCATTTTTCCCTCCGAGGAATTGCATTTTCCAGACCTAGTGGGAGAGGGACTGTTAATAGTCTACCTTCCCCTGAGAGGGCATTTTCCTCCTTAGATTGTCTCAAACCGGGACAAATATTTGGTGCCCAGTGTGTGGCCAGAGGCAGTGGAAAAAAGCTGTACTGGTTACAGTTTGAATTACTTTGAACTGGGGTAACGTGGTCACAATGTTGTTTGAGGTACTAGGGTCATTGTGGTCCCTAGGCCTGCTTCGGGCTCTAATGTCATTCTGGCCCCTGGGCCTGTTTCAGGTTCTGATGTCTTTTTGGTCTCTCGGCTTGTTCGCTTATCCACAGATGGCACGTGTTCTTTCCCTGGCATATAGCTTTAAAAATCAGGGACACAAGTTCAGATTGTTACTTCTTTGTGGTCAATGATGATTTATGGGAAGGTAACAGAGGTACTTGGAGTTGTTCAAAATGTGTACAGTCTGTTGTTTCTCTGTCTTGGTCTCAATTGCCTGCTTTGGGGGTTTGTTAACAATTACACCTGGTCTGTTAGAGGAGTATCATGGGATAATGTTTCCCAGCGTTTTGCCTCCTTCTTCCTCTCTGAATCTGGTTGGTCACTTTTTGAGAATGTTCAGTTCCCCCTTACTGTTAAAGAGACTGTCTTGACTGTCTTCCCAGTACTTTATCTCATAGGTTTACTTTACATGGTTGATAGCTTCTCTAGAATCAGGGCTAAGATGTCCAGAGGGGCTCGTGAGGCACCTGCCCCAGGTGTGGGAAATCCAGAATGGTCTGGGGAATGGGAGGAGATGGTCCAAACCCTGAAGGAATTCGCTGACCCGATAGCTTGGAATTTCCCCCCTGAACAAATTCAGAACCCAGTTGAGGTAGGGAAATATTTGAAAGAGAACTGCAATGATAACCCTGATGAGAAAAAACTCATTGCAATCTGCTGGGCCTTGGCAAATGCTTATCGCACAGGGCTAGTTGCCTAATGTACAATGCGAAACACTGTAGGGCAGCAGACAAAGGCAGAGGGGCAGGAAGATAAATCTGCAGCCAAACCAGACAGGGAGCCTAAGCCAATGATAGTTGCACCTATCACGGGAAGAAAACATAAAGAAAAAACCTTGCCCACCGTGAAGGATGGGGATGGTGATGGTGCGAGGGCAGGACCCTCACAGCCAGCAGGTGACTCAGAATCAGAAATCATGACTGAGACCCTGTCCCTGAAGGACATTCGTGGCCTAAGAAAGGATTACACACGACGGTCTGATGAATCTATATTAAGTTCAATGGTCCATATTTGGGACACTGCAGGTGATACTACAATCCTGAACGGCAGTGAAGCCAGGCATTTGGGATCCCTGTCTCGTGATCCGGCTATTGACCAAGGGATGGTAGGCAATCCTAACCCTCTCAGTCTCTGGCTGTGGCTCATGGACAGTGTGGGGAAAAGATACTGATGCCGAGATGATCTCTATATGCAGCAAACCCCATGGAAGACCATAGAACAAGCAATTCAACACCTGAGAGAACTGGCAGTGATAGAGGTTATCTGCACAGGTGGCCTGCTGGCTAGGAATCCAGACAAGGTAGAAATTACACAAGTGATGTGGCTAAAACTTGTACGACTTGGGCCAAAAGACTATGCTTGTGCTTTAGCAATAATGATGCAGGAAAATGGGAATGAGACTGTGAAGGATATGGCGAAGAAGCTCTGAGCACTTGCAGATGTCGTGCAGGGCGCAACACTTGCGAGAATCTCATCTGTAGAAACGTGTCTGCAGAAAGTGGAAGATAAGATGGAGGAGACTCACTAGAAACTCAGAGACGACATGAAAGAGGGCTTTCTCCAAATCTTGGCAGTACAGATCAGAAACCCTGTTACCAAATGCAGACGCCCCCCACCTAGAGAGAGAGGGTACATCCCTCGAGATGAGCTGTGGTTCTTCCTGTATGACTATAGGGAAAACATGAGGAGGTGGGAGGGAAAATCCACCACTACTCTGGCACAATGAGTACACGAATTAAAGGAGGGCAAGACTAAACAAGGAAGTTCCACCAGAAGGGAAGTAGCTCCAATTGCCTCTAGCCAGGATGACCAGGACTAGAGGGGTCCTGCCTCTAGCCAGGTAGGGGCCAGGGAAAACCGTGTGTTTTGGACTGTGTGGATTCATTGGCCTGGCACATCAGAGCCACAAAGATATGAGGCCTTGGTCGACACTGGTGCGCCATGTACACTAATCCCATCGCGACGTATGGGGGCAGAATCTGTCTCTATTGCTGGTGTGACAGGGGGATCACAGGATTTGACCCTGGTGGAAGCTGAGGTGAGCCTGATGGGAAATGAGTGGAAGACACATCCTATTGTGACTGGCCCAGAGGCCCCGTGCATTCTGGGCATAGACTTCCTCCGAAGTGGGTATTTCAAAGACCCAAAGGGACTCAGGTGGGCGTTTGGGATAGCTGCTGCAGAGACAGAGGGCATTAAGCAATTGAACACCTTGCCTGGACTATCAGAGAACCCATCTGCAGTAGACCTTCTAAAGGGGGAATAACAACGCGTATCAACTGCCACCACAACAGTGCATTGCCGGCCGTACTGGACAACTCAAGATGCTGTGATTCCCATCCACAAGATGATCCGTGAGCTGGAGAGCCAAGGGGTGGTCAACAAAACCCACTCACCCTTCAACAGTCCCATTTGGCCTGTGCACAAATCTGAAGGAGAATGGAGATTGACTGTGGACTATCGTGCCTTGAATGAAGTGACTCCACCATTGAGTGCTGCCATGCTGGACATGCTGGAGCTCCATTACGAGCTGGAGTCCAAGGCAGCGAGGTGGTATGGCACTATTGACATTGCCAATGCATTTTTCTCCATTACTCTGGCAGCAGAGTGCAGGCCTCAGTTCGCCTTCACCGGGAGGGGTGTGCAGTACACCTGGAACCGACTGCCCCAAGGGTGGAAGCACAGCCCCACCATCAGCCATGGACTGATCCAGAGTGCACTGGAAAAGGGTGAGGCCCCAGAACATCTGCAGTACATCAACGACATAATTGTATGGGGGAACACAGCAGCAGAAGTGTTTGAGAAAGGAGAAAAAATCATCCAGATTCTCCTGGAAGCTGGTTTCTGCATCAAGAAGAGCAAGGTTAAGGGATCTGCTCACGAGATCCAGTTCTTGGGAGTGAAGTGGCAAAGATGGACGGTGTCAGATTCCCACCGAGGTCATTGATAAGATCACTGCGATGTCTCCACCAACCACCAAGAAGGAAACGCAAGCTTTCCTAGGGGCCATAGGCTTCTGGAGAATGCACATTCCTGAGTACAGCCAGGTCGTGAGCCCTCTTTACCTGGTTGCGCGCAAGAAGAATGATTTCCACTGGGGCCCTGAACAGCAGCAAGCCTTTGCCCAGATCAAGCAAGAAATCGCCATGCAGTAGCCCCTGGCCCGGTCAGGACAGGACTGGAAGTGAAGAATGTGCTTTACTCTGCAGCCAGGAGCCACGGTCTGTCCTGAAGCCTTTGGCAGAAGGTGCCTGGGGAGACTCGAGGCCAACCACTGGGATTCTGGAGCCGAAGTTACAGAGGATCCAAGGCCAACTACATTCCAACAGAGAAGGAAATCTTGGCAGCCTTTGAAGGAGTCCAAGTCGCCTCAGAGGTAATAGGCACTGAAGCACAACTCCTCCTGGCACCCCGACTACCGGTGCTGGGGTGGATGTTCAAAGCAAAGGTTCCCTCTACCCACCACATTACCAATGCCACATGGAGCAAGTGGATCGCTCTCATCACACAGCGCGCCCGTATTAGAAGCCTGAATCGCCCTGGGATCTTGGAAATAATTACAAATTGGCCCGAAGGTGAAAACTTTGGTCTCACTGATGAAGAGGAGCAGGAACAAGTGACACGTGCTGAGGAAGCTCCACCATACAACCATCTGCCAGCAGAGGAAGCACGCTATGCTTTTTTCACTGACGGTTCCTGTCATATCGTAGGAATGAAACGGAAGTGGAAAGCAGCCGTATGGAGCCCCACACGACAAGCTGCAGAGGCTACTGAAGGAGAAGGTGGATCGAGCCAATTTGCTGAACTCAAAGCCGTCCAGCTGGCTCTGGACATTGTTGAAAGAGAGAAATGGCCAAAGATCTACCTCTACACTGATTTATGGATGGTAGCCAGTGCTTTGTAGGGTTGGCTGGAAAAGTGGAAAAAGGCTAATTGGCAATTTGGGGGAAAACCAATCTGGGCTGCTGAAAAGACATCGCTGCCTGGGTAGAAAAGCTACCTATGAAGGTTCGCCATGTAGATACCCATGTCCCCAAGTGTAAGGCTGACGAGCAGCACTGAAACAACAAGCAGGTAGATCAGGCTGCAAAGATAGAGGCGTCACAGATAGACTTAGATTGGAAACACAAGGGAGAGTTGTTCATAGATAGATGGGCCCATGATGCCTCAGGCCATCAAGGCAGACATGCCACCTATAAGTGGGCTCAAGACCAAGTGGTGGATCTAACCATGGGCAGTATCCCAGGTTATCCATGACTGTGAGACGTGTGCTATCATCAAGCAGGCCAAGCAGGCGAAACCTCTGTGGTATGGCAGGCGCTGGTCCAAATATAAGTATGGGGAAGCCTGGCAGGTTGATTAGGTCACCCTGCCTCAAACATGCCAAGGCAAGTGCTATGTGCTCACAATGGTAGAAGCCACCACAGGATGGTTGGAGACCTACCCTGTGCCTCACACCACTGCCCGGAACACCATCCTGGGCCTGGAAAAGCAAGTCCTTTGGAGGCATGGTACCCCCGAGGGAATTGAATCCAACAACAGGACTCATTTCAAGAACAGCCTTATAAACACCTGGGCTAGGGAACATGGCACTGAGTGGGTGTACCATATCCCTTACTATTCACCAGCTGCAGGCAAAGTGGAGCGGTGCAATGGATTGTTAAAAACCACCTTGAAGGCACTGGAGGGGGGGATCTTTCAAAAATTGGAAGCAGCATTTAGCAAAAGCCACCGGGTTAGTTAACACCCAAGGTTCCACAAACTGAGCAGGCCCTGCCCAATTTGAGCCCCTGCATAACGTAGATGTCAGAGGACTGTCAGGGAAAACTGTTTGGATTACTTCTGCTTTGGGTACAGACAAACCCATCCGTGAGGTTGTCTTTGCTCAGAGACCAGGTAGTGCAGAGAGATGGAACCACGTTGTGTGCCGCAGGGAGATTTGATTGTTGGGTGAAAACCATGTGTGAATAGAACTGTTTGCTGAATGTCACTGCCACTATCTGTATATAGCTGTATATATGTATATATAAATGTATGTGTGTAAAATTAGAATATATTACATTGGGCATTAAGCCAACGATATGGGATAAGGGGTGGAATGTCTGGGGGTGACTGTATGACACCATTTTATCTCATATCGCCTGCTTTATACTAAACACGAATTCTGTGCCTCTGATTTGAATTCAGGAGTTTTCAAGGACAAACACAGACACACCTGCGCCAGGACTCAGGCAGGTTTTTTGGGTTTTTTACTTCTTTTGCTCTCAGCTCTGCCACAAGCAGTAGGGAAGAAGAGTTTTTTTCTTTTTTTTTTTGTTTTTGGCTAGGTTTTCAGCTCTGTTTCTCAAGGGAGAAAGATGGAAAGTGAATTTTTTTTTTTCCTTTTTAGCTACCTCAGACAAGGAAATTTTCCTTGGGACTTTTTTTTCTCTTTTCCCCGAAACTGCTTTTCAGCTGAGCTCCAGTCCAGGACACCATGTCATCTGACCACCGACATCTCTGGGGGAGGGGCCCTGTGTCAGCCCAGCAACAGGGGGCCACACCAGAGGACTGTGTACTTAGCCATGTTTCTCCATCGCAAGTGGTTTGTAATTTAATATTGTCCAATTCTTCTCTGTGCCTGCCGGCACTCTGTGTGTGTCCTTGTAAATAAAGTTTTTTCATTTTTCCCTCCAAGGAATTGCTTTTTCCGGACCTGGTGGGGGAGGGGCTGTTGATCGTCTACCTTCCCCTGGGAGGGCATTTTCCTCCTTATATTGTCTCAAACCAGGACAATGCAGATTTGGGGTTTTTTCAGTCCCGTAAGAAACATGCACTTGCTACAATCATACTGCAAACCAACCGGTATTCTTCCCAACTGGGCTTCTGTTACAGGGGACCAGAGCTTCCCTTCATTCATGTACTTCAAGGACTTTTACTTGCCAAGGCTGCTGCAGAGGGCAGCTCCTTTGTTTTCCCATTACCAACAGCATACCCCCGGAGTGTGAAGCTCTGTACTTAGGAAAGTGCCAGAGAGGCATTTACCACAGAGAGCCCAAGACAGGGGCTTTCCAGGCTAACACTTTCTAACCAAATGACTTCACCTGTGAGAAGACTACAGCAAAAAGCCTAATTTAGTTAAAGCCACTGATTTTTAACTTGGCTGCTTGCAAGCTCCTTGACTTTCCTGAAAACCACAACCATACTGTGTTCTCAGTCACCACTTTCACATTTCATCTGTCTTTTCTCTATTTCTACAGTACTCACTTAATGAGAGCAGAAGCATTTAGTGATATCAAATTAGTACCAAGATTTAAGAATATCAGTCTCTAGGAAAATACGTAGCCATCAGTATCTGAGATAACAAATAATTACTAAAATGCACTAAGGTCTACCTAAAGCATCTAGATCTAAGTTCTTGGTCTTACTTTCCTTTTATCTCTTTCAACAGCCATTTTGCACCAAAAAAAATGTTCATGTAAAGTTCTCTGAATACATTAAAAGAGGGGAAGAGGCAGGATAGGTAATCATTTGCACACACACTTAAGAGAAAGTTAGAAATCTGGTTTATTTGAAACTGTGAAATCAAAGTCCAATAAATAAAATGCTTTACATCGACACTGGACACTATGCAGGAAAACTCTAATAAGACTGGATTGTTCCCTCGGTGCCCCAAGCATGGATGAACCATGAAATGACTTCCCAGCTCCCCTCATCCATGCTGTTATCTCTACAATCTTTCACCATTCACGGCAAGCCTTCCCCAGACACACGCTACCAAATTCCTCCATGCTAGAGTTTCAACAGTATCAGCAGAACTACCCCAAAGGTAATGGCTCACAGGGCTGAGGCTGTAAGAGCAAGAATGAATGCCTACATTTCAGAACTTCTAGAGAGCATCTCTCTTCCTCACTCAAAGCCCTCTGAACAGGTTTCAAGAACTGTGGTATGGTCAAGTATATATAATTTTTTTTTTAAATGAGCTATTATTACTCTGTAAAGCCACACAGTTTCTTAATCATTGTTGCTTTTGGGGGTGGGGCATGCAGATGATCCCATAAATGTTGTTTGTTTAATACTGCTATTACATTACTAGGTTTTTCCAAATAGCAGATTCTTTCTAAGTAACTGTATGTTACATACACATAAAAACTCTTTGAAGCAATTGATACGAAAATATTAGGACTTTATCCAAAATAGAACTCCAAACAGCATCTAGAACCTCAGGCAGAAAGTCACCAAATCCTGCTAAAAATGTCATGCTCTTTCAGAAACAGCACTAAAAACATTCTGTATCTGCTTTAAAAACTATTGCACAGGGCATAAGTATGCTTACTACTTTAAAAAATAGAAATAAGCTTGGGCACATCACCCTTTCCTTGTAACACTGGCACAAGTGAACTCTTTTTCTCCTTCTGAGAAAGGAGGGTGGGGAGAGGGGGATGAAGAGGAGGAAGAAAAAATAAAAGCATTTTACAGGTTATTCTGTAATTGGCTGTTAATATAGGAGGCACTCTTTAGACAAGATGAAAACAAGCATATCCAGAAAGGACAATACTCAACAACGCCTCAAAGTGGCCACCAGTTTGTGCTTCAACTCAAGTGAACCTTCCCAACAGCTTTTCTGTAATCTGTAACAAGGATGTTAGTCCACAATCAAGGTAAGTCTATTTGGGTTTTATACTATTCTGATGCTCTCTATAGGCCAACAAGAACCAATCACTACATGAATATCATTGGTTCAACAGGTTAAAGTCTTGATGCTAACAATTAATCCAGTTTCAGTTTGCACAATTTCTGACCCAAGGGACTTCAAGCCAGGGATCTAATTTGCTGGGAGGTAGGGACTTCTCAGTTACTACCTCATAAAACAGCAGTTTAAAATAAGTCAGATTTTCCACCATGTGGATGGTATTTGTATAGGACTTCTACAGGTAAGTGACGCGGATAAAGGTCACGTACTCCATATATCAAAGCAATTTTACACTCTCCAAAGCAGCTTTGCTTTCTGAAAAAGAAAATAAAACAAATGCTAATACCAAGCTTTTAACAATAGGTATTTAAACAACCAGGCTTCAACACCAACAAAAAGATGAACACTTCTGGTTAGCAAGGTCTATTTAACAGATAATAACACAACCATTTCAATGCAGTTCATTGTAATGCTTCAACAGGCACCCAAAAGCCCCTCAGTCTCACCATGTTAATACTCAGTAGTAACTACAAGTCACCAGATTAAACTGGCACAGGTATTTTGACTAAGGAAAAAAACAGAATACCATGTATTTCACTGCTACCAGTGTACCAAGAATTTGAAGGGGGAATGGATGCAAAGGCCGCAATCAGTTGAGTAGATAAACCAAAAACAGGTTAAAAAATCAGGACTTAAAAGTACAAATAACCAAATATGTGTTTTCCACATAGTTTACCTCGTTATTTTAACTAACATTACACATTTTATTACTTTAAAAAGATGACATTGCAGAAAAATAATTTTTTTTTTTTTTAACAGGACAAGTGTTTTACACGGTGGTATAAAAAGTGTAATGGGATCCTGGATGGGAAGAAAGGGAAACGGAAGTAGAACAAAAAAAAAACACCAACAAAAAAACCAAACCACACCACTACCCCCAAAAAAGTAAAAAGCTAAAACAAATTCCAGATGCGTAAGTCTGAAGGTTTTAGCTTTTTCAAATACACAGCTATGTGTGCCTTTCACAATAACAGTCACAAGTGAACGATACTTTTTGTACTACTGCACCCTTCAACAGGCCAGTCTGCAAGTTAAACAATATAATAAACTGCTAAATTTTAAGTATACAATTATGGGTTGCTTTTAGCTGTTATAAAAAGCTTGGTTACATATCCAGTGGTCCATCTTTTAAATTCAAATTGTGCTTAATATTTTTTAGTTCAGACATACTAAAACCCAGCAACACAGATGGTGTGTGATGTTTTATCGCCTTTAAGCATGTATTCCTCATTTTTCCAAAGAATGATGCAACATCTATTTTCCACGCATATAGCAGCAAAGAAAGTAATTCCACCTCTTTTTTAGAAGGATATGGCCTCTTGTGAAAGTAGTCTGACAAAAACTCTTTCTGCGCCTCATATGAATTGTGATCATACTGATTAGGATCTACTGCTAGAAAGCGAAGGTCCTCACTAGAAGGAAGCTTCCTCATCTCAGTTCTAATCTTTTGTCGTTTGAAAGGCACTACCCCTGAATTCACTTCTTTCTCTGGAGACAGAGCTATGCCAGTACTTAAGCTCAGAGGTTGCTGTTCCTTATTCCTTTGGTCTTCTGCAACAAAGCAGGAATCTGATTGCTTTCTTTTCAGTACCACAGAAACATGCTTTTCACCATTCACAAACAACAGCTCTTTCCTCTCGGTGCGCTCAAGTTGCATCTTCAGGCTCGAGTTGGTGTCTTTGGGAGCACTTCTACAACGGAGCAAATGTACAGCAATAGCTGTCAGAGTCATATTTCCAGTGTACACACCACAACAGTGGATGCACTTGAAAGCAGGAGACTTAAAAATTGTATGTACAGTTGGCATTATATGATGCCGCTCTTTCAAATGCTTTTCATAGGTTTCTCTACCAGCAAACGTACCTAAGCAGAAGGGACAGGTAAACATTTTTCTGGTGCATCTCCTGTTCACTTCTGCTGTCTGAGGTTTCACTTTGATGTAAACAGGGACAAGAATTGTTGAATATATTCCAACAAGCACTGCCAAATGTACCTCTCTTTCACCCATGTCTTCATTTGGTAGTACTGTGTTGAAATCGAAGTGTGGAAACACAAGGCCACCCTGAGCATCATTACCAAGCTGAAATCCTCTGTTGCTATAACTTGCATGCAACTGCTTTCTCCCATTGTGTGTGCTTTTATTGTGCTCCACAAGGCTTTTTAAGTCATAGAAAGTACCTGTGCAAAACAAGCAAGATAAGCCATGCATGAAGATATGTTTCATGAGCTCTTCCTCACAGAGAAAACATTTACAAGCATAACACCGGATCGCCTTTTCTGTCATCCTTAGAAAGGGTGCACAAGCTGCAAGTTTGTGAGGTTCTGGAATTTCTACTTTTACTTCACATGGTTTGTGGGCCACCTCCATGTGCACCTCATAGACATTTGAAGGGAAAAGCTCGTTACAAACAGGGCAAGTCTTCCACTGCTTGGCCTGTCTAACAGCCTGGCTTGTTTCAGGATCAGGTGGGGAGGCCTGTAAGGATACACTCTCAGAGGTCAGAACCACTGGAGGAGAGGGTGCACTTGGTGACTGGGACAACTGAGTCACTGACCCTGACTGCATGAGCTGGATGGATACCTGTGGAGGTGTAACAGTTGTAACTCCACCACTGGGAGGTACAGGCAGAGTAACTGAAACAGGGGCCAGAGTGTACGTAGGTATCCCATTAACCTGCTTACCAGTGGGAATCAACTGCCTCAGTATAGAGCCTGCAGTCAAAAAAGTTGCGCTTTGAGAAACTGGAGGTTGAACTGGCTGGTTTACTGGGATAACTGCTGGGGCAACAGGTTGATTAAGCTGCAGGAACCCTGGTCCAACAGGCTGTCTGACAGGAATTACTCTGGAGGCAACAGGCTGGTTAAGCTGAAGAACACTCGACCCAACTGTCTGTGCCACAGGAAGGACCCTGGGATCAATGGGTCTATTCATGTTTCCAAGTGACTGGTTGACAGACAGAACTCCTGGAGCAACTGGCTGATTCACAGGGAGGATTCCTGGTGCAACTGTTTGATTCACAGGGCCAACAGGCTGAGTAACAGGGAGTGTTCCAGCTGAGACTGGACCATTTATAGTACTAATGTTTTGATTAACAGGAAAGAGCCCAGGCCTGACAGCCTGATTAAGAGAAAGAACTGCAGGGGCCACAGTTCTATTTATGGTCCCAACAGAATGATTTAGAGGGAGCCCATGAGAAACCATGATAGGCTGGGAAGGCGACGGCTGAATACTAATGTTGTTCTGACCTACAGGAGGATTGTTCGGTACAAGAGCGACGTGTGAGGGCATAGTGGCTGGAGCAGAGGTTGTGTGTGGAAGGCTACCAGAGGCACTTGGAACAGTAAGTGGTCCGACTGTGTTTTGAACTGCTTGTGTCTGCATCACGTTCTGGTTTTGATTATTTTGTGGAAATGTAACCTGGATGCAAGCTGGAGCTGTCACGGAACCTGTTGGGACAACAGCAGGTCCTGCAGATGGAGCAGCGGCTGCCACACCTTGGAGAGGCTTTGGAGCAATACACATTTGTTTAACGAGTCCAGGTTTCTTAATATGTTCTGAAATCAGAGACCGAAGTTTGTTCTCCAGGTCTCTGTGTGTTTCAGCTGTCAAGACATGATACATTAAAGAATCTGGGCTGTTTGCAGGAACATTACATTTTTTACAGTAGAACTCAACTGAATTTGGTGTACTTTCATCACGTTTCTCACCAAAATATATACTTATTAAGTTTTTAAAATGGTTCATCAGCACATGTTTCTTCATATTGTAATACAAGGTGTCTGTGAATTGACATTTTAGACACGTGAAGTTTATGATGTCACTCCTAAACTGTTTCATGCCATCCAAAATGCTGACTGTATAGTTCTGTATTCGTTTGTTAGATGAATGAAACATCCGGATGTGTTTTCCCACTACTTTGGGATGAGAAGAAAACGCACATTTTGGGCAAGGAACCACCATTTCTTGGTCCATTTCATCCTCATGGTAACGATGCAAGTGATTCTTGAAAGAAGTAAGCAATTTTGACGAGAACGTGCATAAGCTACAGCAGTATGGCTTTGTTCTGTATCTCTGCAGACAAAAGAAAAACATCCACTTAGAACCTGCCAGTTCCTATACCCGTTATCTGTTTAAAAGCAAGTCTGCACTATCATCTGTCAAAAATGCCTTCGCTGGGCATATAGCGTATATTTTCTCAGTTTCTTCTGTTTTTGAAAAGCAGATTTTAAAATGACATACTGAAGGGGAAAAATATTTATGCCTTTTTTGTTTCATAATAATTTATTAAGAAGCATTAAGTGAGTTCATTTCTACTCGAGTTCACAAGAAGTAATTCTGAAGCCTACTTTTAAAGAGAAATCACCAAACAAGCCAAGAAGAATTTGTATGCCACTGTAACATAGGAGGTTAAGCCTCAGCAATTAGGAACAGCAGCCCTTTTAAAAGTTTTAAACACCAGCCCACTTTAAAAGTTTTATTTTGTTCAGGGTCAGCTTCTATCTCCTGGAGAGAGACAAGAGGGAATGGGCAGGGATTTTTTTCTGTATTTCAATAGCCTACTCTTCACTGAAAACTCCAGAAGTACATTCCCAGCAAAGCCATAAATGACTAATTTTTTAATGAACATTCTTTTGGAGTCAAAATAGTAATAGAGTGTAATTAAACCCACTTTCACGATAAAGCGGCAATTACCTCTTTGTATTGTCTCATATATACTGAACATCCCATCACAGTAATTTCTTTAGAAAATTTTTTCAAGAATACTCAATATAGAGCATACAGATTCTTCTCAGTAAAGTATTTTAACTGCATAAGAATAAACCTAACTATCTTGCACAAAGCAGTGGTTTGCTCCCTCAGTTATATGTCACATGACAGCATTACTTTCCATATTCATATGAACATTTTCTACTCTTTCTGAAAAACTGGTAGCCCTGTCAACCATTTTTTCTCATCAACTTCTAGGAAGTCAACCCTGGCTCCTGCCAAAAACTACAGATTCACAGCGACATCCATATGACAAATCTGCTCTCTCAAACATCTAGTGGAATCTGTATGTTCCCTCAGATGTCTTTTTCACCTTACTGATTCCTGCCCCTTATGAAACAGAATCCAAAGAGAACAAGTTGTTCTGCCACTACAGCATGTGGCCTAGTTAGATCACCCAGATAATGCCACCGGCTTGCTAAGGCTGCTGAAGAAGTACACTGCTAAGGTGTCACTGAATTATCTTCTGTTTATACTCTTTAGGTGTCTAATCTCAGCTGCTAGTAAACAGCAACAGAGCAAAGCAGAAGACACATCAATCATACTTTTAAAGTATACTGCCTGAGAAAGGCCTCTGACGCTACTGAACTAAAGAAGCATATAGAACATTACTAAAAGATACACCTCACTAAAAGACACACGTCACAACTTCTGAAGGAGTCAAGTAACTAAAAAAATTCAAAACAATTCTCTTTCAGCAGAATAGAAGCATGTGAAAATCTACTGCTTTGATATTCTCTGTATGAAACAGAGTTCTTCCACACAGACACCTTACCAACCATTTTGCCACCATGTTCTCCTTGCATACTCATCTGCTTTTTCTGTTCACAAGTGCCACTACAGTCTACTAATGGTATCCCAGTTTTATAGAAAATTTGACAAAATAAGAATTATAAGCCATTTAGGAAAAACAAAGCATCTTGGAGATTGACCAACACAACCCTCAACTGCAAAAATGGAATCCAAAAGTAGCTTATTAGAGACACTGAGGAAAACTCATTTAGTTCTACTCAAAGAACATACCCCAGAACACAGTAACACTTTCTATTGTGTAGTTTCACATTCCCCACAACCTAGAGACGTGCAGAAAGATAGGATAGCCTCCAAAAACTGAAGTCCTTTCAAAATTGTTAATGTCTCCCTAAAAATAGTACTAATGGTGGAAACCAGCAACTTCACTTAAATAGACATCTTCTCTAGCCTACTGACTTTCCAGTAGGAAATAACTTATCTTCTCATTATAGCAACAACTTTGGAATCAAACACCCTGAAGGACCAACTTCTTTTTTCCCAAATCTAGGCAGCATGATATATGAAAGATATATCAAGGAACCGTGATTGTTTAAAGAAAATGGATAGGAACAAGGTTAGTATCCAAAAGACACAGCTTGGCAAATCTGCTCCACAGCAACATATTACCAACTCTACAATGAATTTCCTCAGATCAGATTCCAATCTTCTTTTTTCAGACAGATAGATACATATGGTCAAGCTGACTACCTGAGTCGGGACATGTATTTCTCCCTTCTGGTATGGGATCAGGTCTCTCTGCCTTATTTTGCTCCAAACAATAGGGAAGAAAGAAGATTCCCTCTCTAGTGCAGTTTTTAGTTCTTTTCCATTTTCACTGAAATGGCTAATCATTTTTCCTAAAGAACTGGTGAAGGAAGACAAGCTTCACTTGGTCCATCTTCATCCTGCTCTTCCCTGTGTCATGTCTGGGGAGGAAGGGGAACCTCCCTCCCTGCTCATCTAACACGATCTCCCAACACTGAACTTCCTTCTTTAGTCAGAAGGTAGAGGAAAAGGCAAAAGAGACAGAATCAGCAAGACTCAGATAACATGTTGACTGGAGCCAGTAGACCTGGTAAAAGATGATGTTTTTCATGTGCATAAGGAATAAATAAAAAAGGAGAAGGGAAAAAAACCCCTATTATAACAATTAACATGATTTATTCCATTCACCTAAACTAAAGACACTCTTTACTAATGGTAACTGTAAGCCTTACCTGAAGTGGCCAAACACAATCTATCCCTAGTCAAACAAAAAGTCTCATTTGCCTCTTTCATCCACAAAGGCACAAAAACAGATGAACTTCCAGTCTTAAATGTGAACTCAAGTTCAGAAAGGGAGAAATAGAAGACAAAGCAGACAACGGTCATGAAGGCCAGACTCCTACTTAATCACAGCTTGGCAAAGACTAAGTGGCTTTGTTTGGTCAGCCTATATGCTGGGGGCTGCTGAAAGATAAAGGCAGATATTTTAAAGATGGTTTAAAAAATCCTGACAAACCACCACCACACTATTCCAAAGCATTAGCTTTTGATTCAAGATGAAAAGAGCAGATCTACCCACTGCTGTTTACATGCCATTGACAGCTCTTCCATATGGAGGCAACGAGGAGCCCTAAGACTCTTCAGCAAGACTGACAAAAGTCTACCCTTTTTCCTGGACATACTCCTCTGCTCTACACAGCAATTTAGCAACTCGCTACAGCATACAATTACAGAAGCCCTTTGGTTTGTTCATCTGAACCTTGCCTTTTGTGTACAGTCTAGCTATACCGAACTAAAAGCTGTTTCACATATACGAATCTAACTGGAAAGAGTTTTCCATTGCCATTCTATTCCAAACCACTAACAATAATGTCATCTTAATCTACTTGCACCTATGCAATCAGATTTTCACGCTTCCAATGAAACAAGAGCCATGTTGTACACAAGACCATGTTAAAGACTACAGAATAGATTAGGCTGAAAAGGCAGAACATTAGTGTGACATTTTAAATACTGATGCTCAAGGTTATATCCTTAAAGACAGCAAATGGCATACATAGTCCTCATAACCAGCTGCATTACAGGAAAAAACAAAGAAGAAATGTAGAATTATTCCCTGACTAATAGCACTTAGAAAACAAATACTGAAGTTATTTTTTTAACCATAAGCATAAAAAAAGCTGCATTCCAATTTCTTAAAATTAGAAAATTCAGCAACCCCACATAACACATCTTCCCAGAATTGGTATTACATATATACATACCTTCCTTTTGCCCACAGACTCCCAAGGAGAGACATCACTCCATGAAGTGTTACAAAAGTAGTTTTCACCTGCGTCAAAGCTTTTAAGATTCTAAAAGAAAAATGAAAACAAGAAATGAAAACAAGGCTTTTGCAGTCTGTTCTGAATATAAAGAAATTCTCAATAGGAAATAAGGAAAAATAAAAAAGGAAAATCCACACGAAGAGAGGATGACTTGGAAGTCCATACAGTATTGATATACAGGTCTCAAAACTCCATTAAAAGAACTTATTTCTTTGACTCTCTTTGATTTATTTTACCTCAAATATTTGTTCATATGACTGCCTGGTAATAAAAGCAAGAATTCTGAACATTTCAGTTACTGAAAATAACACAATGAAAATACTTAGACTTTAATTCCATTGCTTCCAGCTAAGTTCACAGTGAATACTTGAAGTATTCTCCCTCTCCTACATTTGTAATATTTCATTGCTTACTTTCATTTATTAACTTACCACCGTGATTTACTTTGTTTCCCACAGATAATAAATAATATTTCAGATCTGATGACCTTACAAAAGGAGAAGTCATAAACCTAATCTAGATTGTGGTAAAAAAAAATTGCAGTATTTATGTGACATCTAGTAGCAACACAGAATATACTTATCAATAAAGAGAAACAAAGCCTCACAATCAAACAGATACAGAATCCTACTTATGCAAGCTCTATCTGCACTAGGCTCTTGTCACCACCGTGCAAATATGAGCATTCCTGTGTGTTCAACAGATTAGAGTAAGCCAGGACATCATGCCAGTGATAATTTGATTTAAACACCATTATTCAAGAATTTAGGAAAAATGTAGCTGAGTTTGCAATATGCTTTCTAGCTTTTTCAACCATCAAGTTTGCCCAAGGAAAATCCAGAAAAGCTCAAGGCAACAACAAATGAATCTCTCTCAATCTAATCAACACCTAGACACTGAATGAGTCATGTATTTGCCCTTCAGCCAAACCTCCTTAAAAAAACCCCAAAAAACTAAAAACAAATCAGAAACACCTTAGAAAGAACTGCTGCATGGAACAAGAACTTTAGATAACTATTTTTGATAGAGAAAATGAAGACTTTAGATTTACTAAGAATTTTTCAGCCCAACATGCTCAAGTGAATGACACACTGTTAAAAAAAGCTTTCTTAAAGTTTATGACCTATCTCAAACATGTTCTGGTTTTGGTCTGAGAAACAGGCTCCTACACTTAAACACCAGATTCCCACAAGCCAAATGCATGCGATAATACATCTAGATAATTTGCTGAAAGGGCTATGTCCTACAGAGAAATATTTACTAATAAAAATAACCATTCTTATCAATACAGTTAGTCACTGGTGCAAATGGCTATTGTGAACACTAGCTTTAAAGAGAGATCCACTAACTTGGGCATACCCTTCTCCCATTTCTCACTTCCAGCAGGGGAGGAAAACAGAAGGGCAAGGTAACAGGAAGGGAACAAGGCCCTCTGAGAAGCCTGAGTAATCCTGATGCAAAAGTTATTTTTAAGTTGAAGAGAAAAACATTTATAAACTAAGCACTGTTCCCCTCTCTGTACTAAAACAATCACTGTGTTCCAGAACAAAAAAGATAAAAAGCTCAAGAGTTTAAATGAAGACACAGAATCAAAGAATAGAATCATGGAATAGTTTGGGTTGGAAAGGACCCTACAGATTATCTAGTTCCAGTCCTCCTGCCATGGGCAGGGATGCCACTCACTAAACCAGGTTGCCCAGGGCCCTATCCAACCTGGCCTTGAACACTACCAGGAAAGGAGCATCCCCAGCTTCTCTGGGCAACTCGTGCCAGTGCCTCAGCACACTGAGTGAAGAATTTCTTCCTAACATCTAACCTAAACCTACTCTTTCAGTTTAAACCATTTCTGCCCCTTGTCCTGTCCCTGTCTGTCTGTATAAAAAGTCCCTCTCCCTCCTTTTTATGAGCCCCCTTTAGGTACTGGAAGGCTGCAAGGAAGTCTCCCCAAAGCCTTCTCTTCTCCAGGCTGAAAACCCCAGTTCTCTCAGCATGTCTTCAGAGCAGAGGTGCTCTAGGCCCTCTGATCATCTTCATGTCCCTAAAGATCACAATATGTTAAAAAAGCTGAAAATGGTTCATTAAAGGAAAACCTCTGATATTACAGTGTACTTAAACATACTACTGGGAGAATCAAACTAGTAATATAGCCAAAATGCTCATATTTTCTTCCTAGCAGAGATCAATTACCCTAAAAACAAATCTATTTGGTCTCTAAGCTACAAAGGGATAGTCATACTTGAAATTCGTTCAGCTTCCTCACAAACTACTGTCCATTATCATGTCTTATTACAACAGTGTAAGACCAATTTTAAGACCAGATGGCAGCTCACATTTGTATCATATAATTTCATTCCATTTCTTATATTGTCCAGCCTCATCACAAAGAGTCCAGAAATCAATCTCAGTATTTGAGAAAACATGCAAACTTGAGCTACTTCTCACTACACGGTCTTTAAGGTCCCTTCAAACCCACACCATTCTATGATTCCATTTTATTAAGACCTCACACATCCCATGCTACCATCATCATATGAGCCAAGTACAACTCAAGCTATAGAAACCCTTCTTCCTGCTACTAAAGTTGTACCAAAACTAACTCCAGATTACCTGGAAAAAACAAACTGAAGTTATGAACTTGGTTGAGGGAGAATTATTTGCAAAAATACCTAATATGGTATGTTTTTGGCCCAAATCTCATCGAGGTTTTTCCACACTGGAAATGTTTGCTGGGTTTCCCACCACCCCTAGTTATTAAAAATGAAGCAAAACCAAACACACATTATACATACTCCCAAAACCCCAATCAAATACGAAACAACTTATTCTTTATTTACCCTTAAAGTCCATGCTGCAAACAAAGAGACTGCAAGCAATTTCATAGTAAAAACCTGTCACCATCAAAGTATCTATTTCAGTCAAGATAGACTCAGGTTCTGAGTTGTCGCCCCAGAGCAGGTTGGCGAGGGGCCGCAGGCAGCTGACATCATGAAACAGACTGTTAAGGAGCCACAGGCCATTGAGCAGAAGCTGGATGCCTGGTGGGAGAAGGACACTGCACAATGTCTCCCTCAAACTTAGGGTGAGCTCCAACAAGCCCCTTGCTCCAATACAAAACCCCTGTGCAAGAGTCATCCAGTGCCTTCTGTCCTTGGTCCCTTCGAGTGTTGTTTGTTCCTATTCGTCTACCCTCTGCATTAAAATCCTCAAAATCTACACAGAAGGTCCCTTCCTGCTTCTTTGCCTTGGATTAATGCTTGTGAGTTGTGCCTATGTGAGTGTTCGTGCCTGCTACCGCACCCATGATCTCAAGAGCGTGTGCTGGTGTGAAAAGCCTCCCCTCACGTGTGCCTGATACTCTGACAGCGGCACTGAATGCGGCAACCGTGGTGAAGACACTCGGGGAAGGCGCAGCTCTGTTACCGGTCAGCCAAAACAGGCTGCATCACTGAGTTAAAAGTTTGATTAGAAAATAATATGTAACACAATAAAAACAAAATGGAAATTACTAGACATTATAATCTTCTTTGAGCTATTATGACATTGAGATATATCCAACATTGTTCAACTGCAATAATAAAGGATGTTCCAAAATTAGTTACGCATGTAATCTTGAACAACTTTGTTTCCAATAGCTTACTTACAGACTTTCTGGAAAAAACCATCACAAAAGACACAACAGCACCCTTACAGAGTATTAAACCTACTTTAGTTCCATCATACAGAAGCAATCCAACCTCCTGACTATGGTCAAGATGAAGTCATGAATATACTCAAAAGTCAAAAAAACCTGTGCACCAGCTCACTGAAACACACTACTGTTTAGAAACGGAGTTACATTGCTGTGTGACTATGGTCAAGATGAAGTCATGAATATACTCAAAACTCAAAAAAGCCTGTGCACCAGCTCACTGAAACACACTACTGTTTAGAAACGAAGTTACATTGCTGTGTTTGCACTTTTTCTGGTATTAGGCTTGTGTTTTGGTTTGAGCCTGGCCAGAGGCCAGGAACTCCTCAGGCTTGTGGACCTCCCCCCTGCCTTCCTGCAGCCGGACAGAGAAGAGGAAAAACAAAAAATTCAAAGCGTCCATGAGATTTGTGATTAAAAAACTTGAGAGAAAACCACAGGCAAAACAGGCAAACTACTTGAAGATATGAAACTACATTTATTATACTAACAGAAGAAAAGAAAAATTGAGAAGCAATATGAGCTGTGGGAAAAAACCACCTTCTTTCACCCTCCTCACTTCCCCCTCCCTGCTTCCCTCCTACCCAAATGATGCAGGGAGACAGAGAATTATTAAGGTNCAGAGAATTAGGTGTTTAAGGTTAGGCCAGGTCTTCGTATTCTCAAGGACTGGAGTCTTCCCCTGCTGAATGGTGGGGTCCCCTTTGGAAAGTAAAGTCCATAGTCCATCCCACAGGAAACAGCAGCCCTCAAACTGCTGCGGCGTGGGTCACTCCTCCACAGGCTCCAGTCTTTAAGCATCCCCCTGCTCCAACACCTGCAGAGGGGGTCTCTGCATTCCCGTGGTCCTCCATGGGCTACAAGGGGGGACATCCCATCTCACCACGGTCTCACCACCAGCTGCAGAGGAATCTCAGCTCCGGCCCTGCTGTATCTTCTTCCGACCTGGCCTGGGTGCTTCTCCATGTTGGTCTTTTAGCTCACATCCTCCTCCTCCCTGGCTGCAATTTTTTAGCTGCGCAACCAGAGTTGTTTTGAATTCCTTCTTAAATCTGTTATCACAGAGGCGTTACCACTTCTAATTGGCCTGTGGCATGTCCATCTTTGCAGCCAGCCAGACATTGGCCCTGCAGGACATGATGGTGGGGCTTCTAGCAGCTTCTCACAGAAGCCACCCCTGCAGCCCCCCTGCTACCAAAAACCAGCTCTAGCAAAACCACGACAGCTTGCCAATCTGATAGTGTGAATTCTTCCTGATTGTTGCCCAGAATTTTCTCCTGGAAGTGGCAACGATGGTATTAGGTTCACCTTAATTGCCCCAGTACACTTGCATATACTTTTTAAGATGCAGAACCAAAATACAAGTCATTAAAATAATTTTGGCATTTTTCCCTGGACATAGAGTTTAAAGGCTTATCCATTTTCAGAAACTGTAACCATTTGTATGTCCCTTCAGAGGCTTGCCCTTGATATGTGGTGAGATGGCTTTTAGGAGACTCAAGTCTTCACCTGCTTGTAATTTTCAAAGAATGGAAAGAAGTTGCTGCATAGCACACAAATAACAGGTTATTAGTCTGTGGTGTTTTTCCCTAAAGCTGTACTGTTTCCTTTCCTTGAAACATTACTAACAGGGAATATGCAGCACCACCTATAACACATCTTGTTAAAGAAATACAGTTTCTTTCAATGTTACATACTAACACAATAAATTCCTTCCCTGGCATATGAGCAATCAGTAATGAGTAATCCTTGGAGTAAAGACCCTCCCGTAAAGATCTATAGCAGAGGAGTATCATATACACACTAAAATGTGAAATATTTTTCAGACGATTACATTTCAGATTGGTTTACACTTCAGGTGAGTTTATATTCTTTCAAACGCTTTACCTTCAACAATTCCCTGCAGCTGTCAAGCCCAAGATCCACAAGAATGTCCTTCACCTTTTTTCGAGCCTTCCTGACATTATCAAGGTTTTGAACAGGAATTTGAAACATTTTGCCCTTTTCCTGGGGAAAAAAAAACACAAGAACCAAAAAAACAAAACCAAAACAAACAAACAAACAAAAACCAAAAAAAAAAGAAAAAAAGAAGAAAAAAAGAGTGACAAAATACTTGAACACAGACACTTTCATTTAACAGTGTTAAAATAAAAACTAAAATCTGAAAAGTCATAAAATATAATCATTTAGTTTAGAAAAGATTTCTAAGATCTTTGAGTCCTAACATTAACCTAACACTGTCAGTCCACCATTAACCATTTCCTTCATCAGCACACCTATATGTCTTTTAAATATCTTCAGGGATGAGGACTGAACCACTTCTCTGGCCAGCCCATTCCAGTGCTTGGCAACCCTATTTTTGAAGAAGTTTTGTCTAATATCCAATCTAAACCTCCCCTGGTGCAACTTGAGGCCATTTCCTCTTCTCCTGTCACTTGTTACTTGGGAGAAGAGACCAACCCCCCACATGGCTGCGATCTCCTTTTGGGCAGTTGTAGGCAGCGATAAGATCTCCCCTGAGCCTACTTTACTCCAAACTAAACAACCCCAAGATCCCCCAGCCACTCCCCATGACTTGTGCTCCAGACCCTCCACCAGCTCCACTGCCCTCCTCTATTCACGTTCCAGCCCCTCAATGTCTTTCTTGCAGTGAAGGACTCAGAACTGGACACAGCACTCAAGGTGTAGCCTCAATAGTGCCAAGTACAGGGTGATGATCACTGCGTGATACTATTGCTTGTCATACTATTGCTGATACTGGCCAGGATGTCATTCCTTAAATATGAAAACCCAAAATTCTTAAGCCAAGTAAGTGGTCTCATTAATATTTCCCAGTAGATCACTTGACTGATGTTAAAGGACACAATCCGACTGGGGGGGGGGGGGGGAAATTCTTTAAATCTCTCCTATCTACACAAAATTACACATTTTTCTTTCAGATCTCCTTGTATCTACATGGCAGGAATACTGGTTTTGCGAGTTTTTTGTCAAAGAACGTGAACACCAGAATTTTATTAAGTTCTATTCAGAAAATTACTATCAACTCATTTAGGAAGGAGAAATTCAATGCCTTTCACCTTCAATGTCAGCATCAAAATGATAAATCTTTTTGATAATTTAACTTGCTGTCACGTATATACATGCTTAAAATATGATTGCTAGTAAAATCTAGACTTCCTGCAGAAGTTTCTGCTTTTGTAAACTGATCAGCTATCCCCATGGGCTTAGTTTTAGAAGTATGTGCCCTCTGCCAACTCCTTCCTAGATTACAAGAAAATGTAATTTAGACTGAGCTTTAAAAAACTATAATGGACACAGAATGCAAAACCTAACCCTAACCCTGCACTGAAAAAGGTCATGGGACCTTCTCAAGTATTTGGTGCTTAACAAGCTAGCAGAGGATCCAGGAGTGTTTACAACATCTTAGTCCTTATTACTAAGTAATTCCTTCACCCAGGACAAGGTTGAGCAAGTTAAAAAAAAAAAAAAAAAAAAAAAAAAGGAAATCCCCAAACAGTACTTCACTCTTGACAGTCTTGAATGTCTTGAAAAGCTGTACTTCACCAAAAAAAGCAATCTCCCTACCAACACAAAATCTTTACCTTGACTAGCAAGACTTCCATGCAAATAGTTTCAAAACCCCCTTGCACATAAAGGCACCAGCTACAAGCTAAGGCTCAAAAAAAAAAAAAAACCAAACCCCAAACACACAAACAATATAAATAATGTACTACTCTGTATGTAACCACCCCCAAACCCTAATTTATGTACAAAACATACAATTGAGGGATTTATAATTAAAATTCAAACAACTCACATACTATTCTTCTCTTCTCCCCCGAAAGGAAAGGTGTGTAGATAAAAATGGAGAGGGAACCCCATCTGACAGACGCTAGTCTTGTTTTCTAATGTTTTTTATCAGCAAAAATTCCAGAAGACATTCTGATACCATTGGGTTGGGTGTAGAACTGGAACCTATACAGAATGGAATAAATCAGAATAACTGGTCTGGCATTCTGTCAAAATGCAAGGAATATAAATTTGACATAAAATCCTCTTTTTAAAGTGAAGTCCACCAGGAAATCGCATAGTCTCTGGTTAAAGCTTTATGATCAGTCCCTCTGTGATCGAATGTTATATGCATCAGCCCCATGGTCCAATGTGGGTAACCACAGGGCTGGCTGGATGTCACCATGCTCAGATCAGCAACAAGGAGATGTGGTTCAATACATTATGCTCCCCTGGAAACAGTTCCTCCGTCTCAGTCTTTCAACTCATACACTGATGCTACTGAAGTAGGTGAAACAGCAATTTGTCGAGGCATGTTTAGCTCACAAAAAAGAAATGTTAGTCTACAAAGGGTATAGTATGCAATATTCATGTACCTCAAGAGTTTTCTTACCCAGAAAGCTTTCTGAAATGGAAATTATTAATCCAGGAGAAAGTAAAACACACACAGAAAAAAATCACCATAACAAAAACCAAATTTGAATATTAATTATTTTCTATTTTTCAAGAAGTTGGTCTTCAATCCAAAGGCCACCATGTGCAATCACGTGCAAGATTATTCAGGAAATATTCAAACAACCTGCTTGGGAGTCAGGCTCTTAAATTACTCATGTACCACTAGAATCACAGAATGGTTTGGGTTGGAAAGGACCTTAAAGATCATCTAGTTTCAAGCCTCCTCCCATGGGCAGGGTCACCTTCCACTAGACCAGGTTGCTCAAAGCCTCATCCAACCCGGCCCTGAACATTTCCAGGGATGGGGCATCCACAGCTTCTCTGGAAAATCTCTGCCATGCCTCACCACCCTCACTGTTAAGAATTTCTTCCTATGTCTAATCTAAATCTACCCTCTTGGATTCTCTGTATCCATTAGTCCAGCAATGCCCCATCATAAAGGTCATGAAATCTCAACCTTCTAAGCTTATTCCCTCAAGCCATCAGTTTAATTCCCTGATTACCATGCAATTTATTATCCATGTTCTTTTACTACTAATTTGTATTCCTTATATTTTGGACATTCTTCAAGCCTTAGTTTGCACTTTGGTTCCATGCATAACTACCATTTTTTGGTACACATCCCATTCTTAAGCAACAAATTCAATATCAAAGCACTACGGCAAAACTAAAACTTACTCTAGCTCAAGACTCTTGATCATTTCACCGTGCTGCCTACCTAAAAAACAAGTATATCCTTAACTGTTTTTAATTGTGGTTTCCAAAAAACCTGATAATCCATTGAATTTTCAGAGTCAGTACCATTTAACAAACAGAACCAAGCAAAGTTAGTAGCAAAATAAAAGAATAATTTTAGCAGTTGATGTCTCAAATTCAGTTCTAAAAAGGCCATTCAACTCTTGCTCAGGCATTTTATCCATCAATCTATGCATTTGCTGCTTATTTAGGTAACATTTCCATAATAATATACAAATTGGAGTTTTATTCAACAGTACATATTCCATTAATTTCTACATTTATTATCATAGATTATAACATCTAACTACATTCAGCTTTTCAAAGATCACAAATATAACTTTTCCCTTCCAGCAGTACTGTAGTATTTTAAGACTAGCCTAAAAGACAAGGTAACAGTCTGCAGAGTATCTTAGCGGTCAAAGACACCAGTTTGCCAAGTAACTATCTCTTACTACCACTGCTCTGCATTAAAAAAGAAACAAAAACTGAAAATACTAACATTTCACCTCTTCAAAGTGAGAAGTCATCACAAAATGCTAAGTTCCTGTTTGTTCTAGTTCTTAGAATAATACTCATTCACCTTGGAAGGAACCTCAAGAGGACACCCAGTCCAGCTTCCTATAAGCAAGCTCAACCACTAACTAAAATCAGTGCTCTCTCTTTTGGCCGGTCAGGTCTTGAAAACCTTCACAGATAGAGGTCTCGCAGCCTTTCTGGGCAACCTCCTCCAGTTACAGATTGTGTTCACAGTGAAAGCTTTTTTCCTTACATCAAATCAGCACTATTTTAGTTTGTGTTCCTACAGAAAGCAGGCATTTTCAAACAAATTAAAATGGAGTTGGTAGGGAGCTGGTGTAAGGAAGGTGCACATATGTGCCTTCAATGTGCATGTTTACTTCCAGCAAAATGCAGTAAACTACATAATCAGGCATTTCGGGAGTTTCAGGAAAAGAAGCATGTTGTAAGATCCACAGAGAAAATGGCTGCAATGTAACTCTTTCAGACACCAGATAATCCATCCATACAGACTCAAGATCTCCAGATGTGTTCCTAAGTGGCTGGCCTCCACTAGTCTGTTGCTCATGAACTGTTTCCAGTAGGGAAATTAATGAAAAACTTATGGAATTTTGTCCTTTCATATTATCTGCCTTGGAAATTGAATCATTCTTAGCTTTTATAACTTTTATCTAGTAGCCATCACTTGCAACTGAGACACAGCTTTTTACGAAGACTTTCGTCTTTATAAAGGTTTACAGGTCTTGGAACACTTGAATTGGAATATTTTTAAAGATTTGTTTACCAACTTATATTTCAGCAGTTACCAGAACTGACAAGCACCAATAAAGACTTATTTTCATTTCAGCAAACTAATTAGAAGTTGGTAATTCAGTATTAGTTGAGAAAACAATAAAAACTGCCTCATTTCTAAAAATGAAATGAAAGTATGTGATCTACTGTTTCTAATAATCTAAAGAACAAGAACACTGAATGGCAGAGAGCAGCTAGGAGGACTAGGCACACTGAAAAACTACCCAGAACACGAGTTTGGCTTGGCCATACTGAATTTTATCCTCATCAATTTTGTTTTGTTTCTGATAAGCTTACAAGTCCTCTAAGAAGTCACACTTGGATATGTAGTCAGCTACATATTACATGGGTGGTTCAATTTCCTGGACTCTTATCTCTGTCTTCTGAAAAAGACCTAACTGGATTTATGAGTATGATGGCACCATCAAAGCTTGTCCAGCCTATGGAGGGAGAGGGAAGAAAGGCTTACAGCTTCCTAAAGAAAAACAGTTGATTGATAAGAAAGGGTACTATTCTTGTTTACTATTTAATCTGTAGAAGTTAAAATATATTTTAATAAAACTTACAAAGAGCAGTTCTGGTCAAAAAAGTAATTCCTCTTTATCCCCTTATATTCAAATTTCTATCTGAGTGCAGCTTGATAGAAATCTCAGGTAAGAAAAATAGTAAACTCTTCTTTTTGCAACTATATCAGAAACTTTTGGGCGTCTCAAATCACAGATCTCTTAAAGTCACAATAATTTTGCTCTTTTCATGGCTATAAATCACATACCTGTTAAAAAGGTCATCTAGCCCAACGCAAAGATGACCCTCATTTAATAATTGCTAACACAATGAAGAGCACTAAGGTATATCATATATAGATGAAGATACAGCACAACAACCTGCATCTTACCAAACAAGTCAAATCAAAACAAATTTAATCACTAACTTTAGCTGCTGTGGTTTAAATAACTATTGTGATCCTTCATTAACACACAACCAACTCCGTGTTATCAAGACTAGCGAGAAGAAATGAAGGGACAATACCATGCAAACTCATGGAGCCTTCCTAAAGCACTCACACAATGCTTCAACTCCTTGGGAGTCCCTTCTGGGCACTGGCCAAAACTTGAACCCAGCAGCATCCAAGTTCATCCTAGGTGACCTGAGCATCTGCATGGAGCCTAATCAAATCCCGCAGGATTTGTAAACCCCATGTGTATGCGAGCGGAAGAGTCACACACTGAGTCCAGCTATTCTAGGAAGAAGTACAACTGCATTTATACTGCACTGATCAGCTTGGTATGACCCCAAGACTTTGCATTTTACGAATGCACAGAACAGTCCATGGCACAGATAACCCAAAATCTTAGTAAGTCTGCAAGGGAACAGAAAACCCAAGGCTGTGCAACAGGTTTCAGAGGAAGGACTGAAAGGTTCAAACACAAGCCATCTCTACCAAAATTCAGTAAGACTTAACCCAAATCAAGGTGTTCCCAACAGAAAAATATAAGGTCTAACAAAACTGTGTGTGCTCTTCCTTGTTTTCAAAGAGTTGCTATAATTTGGGGGTGATCTTGTTTTTTACAAAACTTCCATGAAACAAACCATAGGAATTAAGGTCTTATTACAGTTTATAATATACTTTATTTCTTACCCACAGTGTATCTAAATATTGTGCTAAAGAAATCCCCTTTTCTTGATCAAAAGTAAACAGAAAGTTTACTAAAAGGAGCACTAGGATTTCTAGAATGTAGATTCAATATCTCAAGAGTGAGTCTTTTAAAGTATTGCATTCTAAGTATACAACTGTTTTTTACAAACACAGATTGTGATGACAGAAAACTCTTACGGAGAACAACCAATTCCTCCCCAGTAATTTACCTGTCAGAACTTTATCAGCTGAAAGTGACTTGTTCCTAACTTTGATAGTACAGAACTATGAACCGCTGCATCAAGAGTCAAACATGCATCTTTATTCCATCTACAAAACAGGACAAATGGAACTCCCTGTTACCTGCTCTGCAGCACAAAACAAGCACATTCAAATGGTTTTCATGCTTTGCACTGCGCGGCTTATGTTCTTTAACATTATCGACAAATTTTTTAAACATATGCATTGCCGAATGACCAGAAGAATATTTAAGGTAATTTTGCATCCCATTAACTGATTCCTTTAATTGATGATGAAGTACTGATTCTGCACGCGTGCCATTCCTGCCCACGCAAGAATTAATTCAATAAAAGTAATTAAAACTATTCATTCACACTTTGAGACAACCTATTAAGCTGGTTCCTTAAGACACTCCATCGCTTAAGTGCGACCTGGAATTAAATAACAAATGCACAAAAAGAGCGGTGCTAACCAGCTGTTCATAGCCCGCAGCAGGGCGAGGCAGCGAGTGTTCCCCGTGCTAAAACGCCTCACTCGACAGCCGATGGGGCCACTCTGGATCCGTCTCGTCCCGCCCGCCCGCTCCCGGCGAAGCCGCTCCGAGCTCACTGCGCCCGCCCAGTCGACCGCGCGCAGACACCGGGGCGTTCGCCGCCCACCGCCCCGCCCCGCCCCGCCGCACATACCCGGCCGGGCTGTAGGGGGAGCCCCCGCCGCTGCTCCTCCTCCTCCTGCTCTTGCTCCCGCTCCTCCTCCTCCTGCGGCCGCCGCCGCCGCCACCGCCCGCCGCGGTCCCGCGTTGCCGTCACCAGCCGCTCACGGCTCCGGCTCTGCCCCCGGCTCTGCCCCCGGCGCTGCCGGAGCCGCCGC
>WBMZ01012660.1:0-96071 GCA_013400975.1 Atrichornis clamosus | reverse complement strand
ATTCTGTGATGCACTGAAGAGGGTATTTACTTAATCTCTCAATATGTTTTCCTGAAATATGCTGGCTTGTGACATTCCTTGATGGTTTCAGCATGGTCTTGCACATTCAATCCTGAAACTGGATAATGTCCATGCCAGAGATGTGAAGGATCTGCAGATATATAACTTTCTTGTTCATCTAACCAGATGTAGGTGGATACTATGACTGGTTTGTTTGTTTGTTTAAAATCTGTTCTTCCAAAGTGATTCAGGAGTAGTCAGGGTCTCCATCCCACCAGTTCTGGTTGCCAGCAGTTTTGTTATCTCCTTGTGGTAGGAGAGTGTGATTGTTCTGTTGTGGGATGCTGCTGGGCCCTGGAGGGCAGGCTCTTGGTGCTCTTACTGAGGGTCCTGGGATGGAGCTCCATATTCCACAGCTGTATGTGCTGCTCTGGCCAAAGCTCTGGTTCTGCAGTGAGACAGCTGCTTCTTTGTCTTCTGCTGCCCTCCAAGTCCCTATTCTGTCATGTCTTGCTGTCCCCAAGGGTTTCTGATGCCCCAGGCCTATGGTGCGCACAATGACAGCAATAGCAGGGCCCTGAGGGTGTTACAGGCAGTGCAGTTACTGATTACTGTATGTGTTCATGTTCTTCCCTTTTTTATTTAATGCTGGGAAGTATCAAACAATAAGCTTTGGTTTAAAAACTAATTAAAATCACTATTGGCCTTGAGCTACAAAGAAACATGGGGCAAAGTTATGCAATGATATTCACCCCACTCCCTGCTTAGAAACCCCAGCAGGAACCAAGAGTTCACCATCGTGGTGTGCATCAGCCTTTACCCTGTTATCAGAAGTCTGCTGTTAGGGAAACTCATGCCTCATCCTTCCTCTTCCGAGAATCCAGAGAGCAAACCATCACAAATCCTTTACAGGCCAGGTCTGAAACCACAGCCTCCGCTCCCTCCCCGAGGACCAGCTGAGTGTTGTGGGGTGGCTGATGTAGTTTGATTTTGCCTGAGTAGGTGTAGTTTGTACTTCTAACACCATGCCAGAACTTGACACAGAATTGCCCTTTTTTATTTCCTTCTCTTGTTACAAAATTGCTTTAATGTTTCGGTGGAGTTTTTCGATAAGCATCTTTCTTTTCCACATGTCTCTGACTATCAAAATCAGTGTTTGTTCATGTCAGGGTAGCATTAGATTAGCTGTTTCAGGGTAAAGAGTAGGAAAGTGTAGTGATGGTGTGTAAATGAGTAAAGTTGGTGTAATGAGCTGAGCTCAGTTTGTTCTGCCAAACTCCTTGCCTGATACCACTTTATAGTTACCAGGCCTGAATGAGAAACCATTTTTCTAAAAATCATGATCACAGGGTTGTTATCTTCTGTTCTGTTTGTTTCTGTTTTTTTTCAGGGAAGGATCATGTTTGCAGATTTATTGGCTGTGGAAGAAATGAAAAATTTAATTATGTGGTCATGCAGCTTCAGGTGAGTTCTGTTCTTCACCTCTCCCTTCTATCCCATAGAGATGGCATCACTGGGAAGGATTTATACTGAGAGAATAAGGCCAAGCACTGGTGTAAAGGCTTTGCTGTGCACAGAAAGAGGATGGAATGGAAGACAGTGAGAAGGGGTGGTGATGCTCTGCTATCCCTTGGGATGGCTCCAGTCGTTAAGATGTGCTAAAATATTTCATAGCTCTGCTTTTCTATTTAAGATGGCTTTTTGTCAATTTTCTGGGGGAAGCACTCTATTCAGAATGCTCACAGGAGCAACCTGCAGTACTGTGCAGCAGTGGCAGCTGTTTGAAATGCCTCCTGCTGAGCTGTGATACAGCATTCAAAATATGTCTTGTATCAGAGCTCGGTGAGAGCCTGTGGTGTCACACCAGGAGCACAGTTCCTTTGTGAAAGGCCGTGGTCCCTGGCTGCCCTGTCTCTCCCAAGCTCAGCAGTAGCTCAGCTTCTGCTGTGGAAGTGTTTACTCCTGTTTGAACACTGCTGTTATCAAGTCAATAAAGGTAAATACTTGGGTAGCTACCACGTGGTGACTGTACTGCTGGACAGTAGATGAAGTAAAACAGGTACCAGCAGATCCCAGTACTTCTTTAAAATAAACTTGTGATTCTTTTGAAGTGTTGTTCTGCTTTGCAAGACAGTTGTGTAAAGCCAGTAAATTCCTGGTGCTGGGGCTTGCCTTTTATGCACTGTTGACATCCCAACTGCTGTTACGGATAGAATAAATCCTTTTGCTCTCTAAACAACCCTGGCTATTGCAGCTGGTGCTGCAGTGTGGGTGGGAATGTGATTTGTGAAAGGGCTAGTCTGGAGCTCATGGAAGAGCAAGGCTTCTAACCTCCTAATCCTGTCCTTGCCAAGCCTGATGAAAGGGACTTTACCATGGAAAAAAAATTCTCAGCGTGGATTCTGTTACTTTCTAGTTTGTTCTTGACTATGTAACTGAGCTCGTAGAGTAGGCAGAGCTAAAAATAATTTCATTATTTGCAAATGAAGACGTTGTTATGTAAAGCATTAGCTAGTTTTGCACCATCACTCTTCAGGCTAAAATTCTCCTTAACTTCAAGACCTGCTGAGACATGATTTATAACTTTCCCTCTGACTGTTGTGTACTGCAGGTCTCCCTATCTATTCAGTCACTGGGACTGAGGCTTCCACTCTAAGCTTTGCAACTCATTGCATCTGCTCTGTTTCTTAAGCAGCCTGACAGTGTTTATTTGGAAAATAATGCTCATTTTCTGTCTTTTCCTGGTAGCAGTAGCAGCTGGGGAACCTTACGGCACATTTCAGTGTGTAGCCCTGAGAATAATCAGCCTTGCTTTCCATGTTACCGTTGGATAAGAGAGCTGGTGTTCAAGGAACAGCTTTACCGGGGAAGGAAAGATCTGCTGTCAGTTCAGTAACTTGGATGTTTCAGGATAGCGATGACAGAGTTGTGCTGCCTCTATGAAGTGTCACAGGAATTCAAGAAGATGAGCACTAGCGAAGTGGTTTTGTTTGATTTTGTTCATGTTAAGGAGCAAACCTGGGCTGACTCCTGTGGCTTGGCTGTATCTATTAGCTGGCCTGTATCAGGTGTGATTCTTCAAGGGTCCAGAGCCTGCGGTGAAATATGGGTCAAACCAATTTGAGAGATGATGCTGCATGAGCCAGTTGGCACCTTAATGTCTGTAAATAACTTGAGAACTGGAAAAGGGTGAATGAATAGATGGCATTTCACTGCTTTGGAGAGCAATCTAGGTTTTCTTCTCAAATGTTGGGAATCTTTTATATATTTTCTATTGGGAATTTTGTTTGAATTCATCTGGACTTGTCTTCTATATATATCTTTACAGAAACAGAATCAAGAGATTCTATAGTGTAGTAATGAACAGCATGTCCCTATAGCTTTTGTTCTCGGTGCATGTTCTCTGAAATGGTGAATTCTTATTCCTAATGTTTTTAATGAGTTGGTAAATGCATTAGTTCTGTGGATTAGAAGAGTACTCTGCCGTGGAATACATTCATTTTAGTAGCTTCTCTATACAAAGCTGAAGAGGTATAGACAAAACTGAGATGACAGCCATCAAAGAACACTGGGATTTTTCTTGCATTTACTCTGTCCTTTTTTCCTTTTTTTCCCCCTAAATTGTCTTTATTTTCATTCACAGCTGGTAACCTTTTAATTTTTCCTCAGAAATTTAACTGGAGGTAAATTAGCAACTTCTTTTGATAAGCATTAAGTCAGTGGAAGAATCCTCCACTCCAGATTTTGTGTATGATTCTCTTAATAGACAACTTTACCCATTGTGGTGTTGCCACAACAGTGCTGGCTTGAGCTTGAACCAGACAATGTGTGCTAGGAAGTATCTGATGAAACTGTAGCTTTACAACCTGCTTATCACATTTGTACTGCTTTAATCTTTAGATGGCTCAGAGAACAGTCAAAGGTTGTTCTTAAGTCAGCCCTTATATAGCCTGGGTTTAACAGTAAGGAGATGCTGGTCCCACACAGTCTGAGGCACTGCTGCCCATGCCATGCCTATCTCACAAATAATATACCAGTTGACTTCCCAAGATAACAATCTGGTATCTTATCAGCAAATATAACAGTTAGAAATGAAAATTAAGTACTAGAAGGTCTTATGCAAGAAATAAAGCAGACATAAGGTGAGCACCTGTCCGAGTAGCACATCTGCTTTTTGGGGGTTGCATGTTAGAACTCACAGCTGTGAAATGCTGTGCTTTCGTGTGATGGTTTTAAGTGTTTTATTGACTGTTTCAGGGCCGAAATCTTGCAGATCTCAGAAGGAGTCAGCCTCGAGGGACCTTCACACTGAGCACAACGCTGCGATTGGGCAAACAGATTCTGGAATCAATAGAAGCCATTCACTCTGTGGGGTTCCTGCATCGTGACATCAAGCCTGTATGTTGGTTTGGAAATTTTCCTTTTGGTTTTATATCTGTCTGTTCTGCTTGAGTCAATAGAGACAGCCTGAATATGGTCAGATCTCAACAGACACATTTAGGCCTCCTTGTACACTCCCACTGTCTGACATGTTGGCTATTTTCTGTAATACAGAACAGTAAATTGTATTGTCCGTCCTTTAAGTGCTTGGCAAACTGGCTTTGATCAGCAAGTGCTGCTCCATGGTGGGTTGGTAGCTGCCAGTCATACTTGCATCAGTCAAGATCCCATGATGAAGCAATCTAGTTCTGAACAGTCATTTGGAGTCCAAACCATTATCACTGTTAAAGGAGTTCAGAAAGGAAGTCTTGTTCTGTGACACATCACTTGAATAAGTGCTATTTCATGTATTTGACTTAGCTAAATCATCCTCTTAATCCTTTCTGAGTGATTGCCAAAAATATGGGAGCACAGTTTCCAGTGTCAGAAACGGAGTCACAGTGTTGGTCATCTGCTTAGGCAAAGCACAGTAATTCCAAGTCTCATTGTTTAAGCCAATCTTTGTCCTACAGCTCTTCTCTACTGGACCTGAACACTTGTGGCTACACCATACCTGAGACCAACCTCCTTCTAGCAAACTCATTTGTCCTTTTAAAATTAGCTACTTTTGGCTGGTCAGATTCAGCTGAGGAGCTGAAGAGCTGCTCCATACGCTTGTTACTGGTTTATTTCTTAAGAACCAAGTCTGGTGGTTTTTATATGCCTGAACGTTCAGTTAGATTTAAGCAATGCACTACAGTGAATGGAGATTCTGGGTGTTAGGGCAGAATAATTCAGGCTAGCAGCTGAGCCATGAACAGAAACATTTGTCTGCAACAAGTCCAGCCTGTCATGCAAGTGATGGAGCCCTCACTGCAGAGCTAGTGGTGTTAAATGTAGCTATTTCTCAAAGCAGGTGAAATTTAGCTAAGCTTATGTGAGTTCTAGTCATTTTGAGACTCCACCGTCTCTTACCTGCAAAGTGAACTTCTAATCAAGGCAGTGATTCTCTAATCACGGTGTTTAAGATGCATCTTAAAATTAATCTCTTTGACTTATTTCCACCAGAGGCGTGTGGAGCTATATGACAAAGTTTTGTTAACAAATGGCCACTCTAACCCACGTTGCTGGTATCAATTTGATTTTTTTCTTTCCTTCTTTGTCTAGTCCAACTTTGCCATGGGCCGCTTACCTTCAACATACAGGAAGTGCTACATGCTAGACTTTGGTCTGGCCCGCCAGTACACCAACACTACTGGGGAAGTCCGACCAGTAAGTACATTTCAAAGAGTTTTTTTCCATTTCTGCAACTGATCAGGAATGGAAAGGTTTTGTACTTCTGTTTGTTTTGGTGGTGTTGTGCATGGTCATTATACTGGACTGCATTTTCTGCAAGGTGAGAAGCAGCAGGTGACTTCAGCTGAGTTGAGGATCCAAGAAGGGATGTTTGCTTTTGTCTTACAGGATGTGTGGCTTTTTTTTTTTTTTCTTTCTTTTGTTTCCTTTAGGATAATCATGTTTTCCACAGGCTTGCAATACTTTCTGAGTACAATATGGACTAACAAAGAGGGTGAGCCCAGTGCTGGCCATGTAACTTCTGTAGCCTCAGGGGACTGGTCTAGTTCAGTTCTCTGCGGTCTGGGGAAACAGGTTGGTGTATTCTTAAAGCTTTTTATAAAACAATATGCTAGAAGTTAGAGGCTGACCTGATCTCTGAGGCTGAGCTTACTGTGGAACTGCAACCTGTAATGCTGTTGTCATCTTTGCCTGGCTTTGGTTTTGTATATATTGCCCCTGCCCAGATTTCCTAGCAGGGATATTTCAGTATGCCTGCCTGGAGGGGAGATAAGGGCAGGGGGCATAACTTGCACCATGTAACATGGGTGTTATCTTCAGTCCTCTTACCAGCACTGTGTTATCTGGGGTCACTCATGAGGATGTGTAAAGCTTCAGATGTTCTAGGTGTCTGTCAGGGATTTCCTAGATTTATTTCAGAACACAGTGTAAGCAGAGAGGGCTCATGCAATCTCTCTGTTTGTCATCCTAGGTTTATAGTTTTTGGTCTGCACACCTTTTCCATCAGCAAGATAATTGTTGTTCTGTAAAGGTGATAATCTGCTATCTAAATACAGAGGCTCTGTAGTGCAGGGTATGGTTGGGCAGTGGGCAGAAAGCAAAGGCCACTGAGCAGATTGTGTGTCTTTAGTAGATGAACATAGCTGGGGAATTTTTCTTCTATTTTTTTTCTTTTTTAAGTCTTTTAAGTTTTCCTTTTACCTGTAGTTGGGAGTAGCTCCAAAGGTTGTGCCTGCATCTTATTCTTAGAAAGACACACATTTTGTACTACTGGACTTCCTTGTAAATGCTTTTCAGTTTGGGGATAAGTCTTTTCCATATTGCCCTTTAGAAAATGTAGCCCCACTCCTTTCCTCTTTCTGCAGTCAGAATTCAAGCCCATTACAGATTGAAACTGGCATTTGGTTTTCTGCAAAATTTCTTCATTAAGTTAAGTAATTATAGTTTATGTCTATATTTCAAATCCCATTGTTTGAACAGTGTTCTTTCTTTACAGTTAAAGAAACTAATTTTTCCTAATGTATCTTCTTTTGAGTCCTCTGTTTTGTTCCTTTCTCACCATAATTTAAAATTACTTCACTTTTATTTTCCTCCCAGGCCCTGTTTTTAGAAAGAGCTCTACATCCAGCCTTGACATTTTCCAGGGGAAAAGATTCTTCAGCTGTGTCCCACAAGCTGTGTCCTGCTTGAGTTGGTGTGGGTGAGGGGGGACTTTGTCGGGATGCAGGACTCTGAGAAGGTTGATCCTGATTCTGGTCAATCTGGTGGTTGATTGTTTGCTTGCCACAGATGGGTCTCATAGAAGGATGAATGACATATAACCTTTTCCTAAAAGCACAGTGGGATTGCTGCCCAAGTAATGCACTGAGGATTAGGAAGAAGATGGAGGTGAAGGGTGGTGTGAAGGCAAGTGAAATGAGAAATTTTGTGGTGTTTTTGTGTTTGTTTTTTTAAATAAGAATCTCTTTGGTGAAATAAATGATAGTGTTATTTCAGGCCAGTAAGGTAGATTCTTCTTTCTCCATTCTCTTTCCATTTGTTTATCCATGAAGAATACAGTTTCCAGATTTATAACATAATCATCCTGAGACTGATATTTTTGTGGTTTGGTTCTGAGGTACAATACACCAGATAGGTGAGGGAAGGGGCTCACTTTCTCTTTTTCTGGAAGCATGTCTGAATTTTGCTTTCAGGCATATTCAATTATTAAAAGATTTTTCTGCTCAGGTAGGTTCTCTGCAGTTTCCTACAGTTTCAGAAGCCCTGCCAAAATTTATCCAAATTTATTCTGAACCTGAATTTATCCTGTGCTTCTAGGAGAACAAAACTGGCCTGGCTTATGTGGGATGCTAATATTAGCACAAATGCTGCCCCTTGGAGAAAAGCTGTTGTCACACAGATTTGCTGTCAGGGAATGGTCTCACCCCACTTGCCCATTGCCAGATGTTACAAAGTCTGTTGGATAAAGTCTGTAGGAACTTTCATTGCTCTATAAAGACACAAGATGGTAGGGGCCAGAAGGTGTGTAAGGAAGCATCAGCAACATTTTTTCCCTCTGTTAGCAATCAGGGAAACTCAGCTGCTCTCAGCAGTCTCATTACTTGATATTTCTTTGCGAGTTGTAGAAGTCAGCCTTTGATAGTTCCTCCTTTGGACAGGCAGAGCAGGTGTGCATTGGTCATGTAGCCATGTGGTGTTCATTGTGTGCTGGGAACTACTTGGGGCCTGGCTGAAGGCTCTTACTTTGGCCACCATCAGCATTTCTGTCATTTGGATCACAGCCAACATCCTGGCTAGCAAGTGGGACTCTGGCTATTATGAGAAACAGGACTTCCTGCTAGTGGAAAAAAAAAATCTTTTCAGTGTGTTTTGTTTTCAAACACTTGCAAGGACAAGTAAATGAAGGAAAAGACAGGCAGCTTGCCAAATTGCTAGAGGAGATGCTGATTTCTTTATTGATCTTCCCTGCCCCTCTAAGCCATACTCTCTGCTTTTTAAAAGGTGGCAAATTCTGGTTAAGATCTGTCATCTGTATCCAGCAGGGTATGTTTGACCTGGAATGTTTCATTTCTCTGGAGGGTGAACTGTCACTGATAAATTCACAAAGTATTCCTGAGTATTCTGGTCCAGTAAGCTTAGTAACATCTTTTGGTGCTCAAGACTTACGTTTTCTGACAAAAGACAGTGGAAAAATTACTGAGTCACAGTGAACAGGGCCCAGGGCCATCTCCAGGGCTGTGGGTCTCCAGACATCCTTTTTCTAGGGAATATGTCTTAATTTTGTGCACAGCTTTAAAGCTTAAATGAAAGAGATTCCAATATGCCTGCTCCCATTCTGCCTGTGGCTTAAATACATGGTGTTTGTGATATTCTGCCATCAAGTGAGAATGCAGGAACTCCTGTGGGAGAAGAAGTTTTTGAACCTGAGACTTCTAAACTTTGAGTTAGTGATCTAATGCTGGAGAGAAGAATCACACACAGATTCAGAGTGGGTAGTGTTGTAAGGGACCACAATTGGTCATTGCGTCCAACCTCCCTGCTCAAGCAGGGTCATCCCAGAGCACATGGCACAGGATCGCATCTAGATGGTTCTGGAATATCCCCAGTGAGGGAGACTCCACACCCTCTCTGGGCGACCTGTCCCAGTGCTCGGTCACTGCACAGCAAAGAAGTTCTTCCTCATGTTCAGGTGGAATTTCCTGTGCATCAGTTTCTGTCTGTCACTTCTTGTCCTGTTACCTGGCACCACTGAGCAGAGCCTGGTCCATCCTCGGACACCGCGCCTCAGACACTGAAAGACATTGTTGATGTCCCCTCTCAGGTGTCTCTTCCCGAGGCTGAACAGGCCCGGCTCCCTCAGCCTTGCCTCAGAAGTGAGGGGCTCCAGTACCTTCATCCTCTTTGTCACCCTCTGCTGGACTTGCTTCTGTAATTTCTTGTGTTTCCTGTCCTGAGGAGCCAAGAACTGAACGCAGCACTCCAGATTGGTCTCACTAAGGCTGAGCAGAGGGACAGAATCACCTCCCTCGACCTGCTGGCCATGCTCTTCCTAAGGCACCCCAGGATACCATTGACCTTCTTGGCTAAAAGGGCACACTGCTGGCTCATGGACAGCTTGTTGTCCAACAGACTCCCCAGGAAACTGTGCTTCTCTTCAGTGTTGTCCTTTCATTGTGACTACAAACCTTCACTTCTTGTTTTTCTGGTTCTGCTCAATGCTCACCACAAAACTCCTGGATTGCTTCACCCTGCTATATTGTCTCTGCAATAGTTGTAGCAGTGATAGATGTAGGGGTAATTGAAGCCCCCTATGAGTACCAGGGCTTTTATTTCCTACAGGAAGGAATCTTTACTGGCCATTGCTCACCTTTGCTTCTCTGTATGGACATTTGATTCAAGCTCAGGTAGCTCCCCTGGCAGGTTTTGTTCCTCCTCACCAGTTCCCAGGATACTTCACCTATGCTGCACCTGCAGATCTGCATTGTGGGGCAGGAGCCTTCCTTTTGGTGCCAGCCTTCCCTCCTTTTGGGAATCTCCATCTGTTACTCCTTTGATCATTTCTGCTAGCTATCCCTTCTTCCTTCCATTGCAGGGTTCTTGACTTTCACTTCCAGAGCCTCTGTGAAGATTCTGTTGATCTCTTGTTCATGTGCATCAGTCCATGGTGGGGACCAGGCCCTGTGGCCCATCCACCACCATTACTGTAGGCCAAGTGAGGCCCACACTGTCCTGACCAAAGTTTCTGGGCCCACTCACACCCTTGCTTTGCCAGCTGCTGTCACAGCTGCTACAGCTCTGTTAGTTGTCGCTTTTCTGTGCTGCTTAGAAATGCCATAAAGAGAGGGAAGAATTCAACCAAAATTTTCTTGCTTTTCAACCCAAAGTTCTTGTTGAACATCAAGAACCAACCTTGGAGTTAAACCTTTTAGAGGAAACCATGTTCAGAATTTGGCTGATCTCAAAACTCCTTGTTTATTGTCTCTTTAAAGGATACCTGTAATTGCCACCACTCAAATGAGAGAGTAACATTGTATTTTGCACTGCAATTTCTTGTAGTGTGGACCTTCTCAGGGGCAGATGTTTTTGAAAGCTCAGGTGTACTGTATGAACTAGCTTGCCCTTGTCTATGTGCACAAATGCTGCAGAGAACACTGTTCATGATATGCTACTTTCCCTTGGAAAAGCTGTGTAGACTTGTACTAATTAGAAATGTAGCTATCCCAGCTAGCTGCATTTCTGCTTATTTGGTTCTTTAGGAGAGTTTCAAATTTTCATTCTGGTATGTGGGGTCTGAACCGACATTATACCTTCTAAAAGTTAGTATTGCTTGTGCCAGCTTAACTGGAATGCATCTGCCCAGCTCCCTGTAACCTACCTGTAGGATATCCAGAAGCATCTTCTTTAGGACTGGAGACAGGTCACCAGAGACAAATAGAGCCAGTGATGCAATTGTTATGGTCCCTATGGAATAGGATGATGAAAACTACAAAGCCTTTTTTAGTGCCTTTATACAAATCTAGATGAGCTAACTCTTGATGATGCATAAGGTACTGCCCATCCAGTTTCAAAGAAGGTGTTGCAGATCTAAACAGTATTCAGGAGACAGTAATGACAAACCTGTATGAAGAAGATTTGAAAAGATTGTGATTATAACATGTACAAGAAGATGAATGATAGGAATTTTATAAAAGTCTGTACAATGCTAGTTAATAAGTGCTTGCCATTGCAGGGGAAACTCTTCTGAGAAACAAGTCTAGTTTTTTCTTCCTGATTTTCTCCCCTTCCTTTATCCCATATCAGCTAAAAAGTCCATTTTGTGGAGAATCCCAAGATCTTTCATAACAAATTTGGTATTACAGGATGCAGAGATGTTTTTTAGGGATTTAACTATTATTTTCCCTAGATGCAGCCTTCTGCCGTGGTTCAGATAGAGACATGAGCAGGTTTATTCACTGTGATGTCCTGGTGGTATGACCCACCTTTGGCATGCAGTAGTGTCAGTGTCAGTGCACATCTTAAGAACTAAGCAACTGGGGAATGAATTGAAAAGAATTGGGGGTTTTAAATTTGTAGAATTACATTCTATAGAGTGTGCACAAGTTAAATTTTTCATCTTGCATTCGTTTTTATAGCAGAGAGCTGGACTTGCAGAATGTGTTTGATATGGAGAGCTAAGGCTGAGAAGAAAATTTGAACTTGAAGGGGGAACTGAACATAAACATTGTTATGCAGATGTTGAACAACATATGCTTATATAATGGAGGTGCTCTGAGTCATGAAGGTCTTCTGTGCTAATGTAGGTCAGGGTTTGGACTATAACTCCTTGATCACTGCTCAGCTCTGCCTGTTTTGCCTCGTGCAGTACAGAAAGCACTGTACCTTTCCTCTGTCTGTGACACCCTGACTTCAGAAACATATTCTCTGGGGCTCCACAAATACTAATTGAAAGTATTCAAGGGTTTAGCAGCTTGGTATTAATTATTTATTTGAAAACAGGGGAAAGGCTATGTTTTTCCTGAAGCCTCTCTCCCGTTGCAGGATATGACACTGGACTGTTCTGCTCAGCAAGCATTTTATTTTAGCTTAGTCAGCTGCAGCCCATTGATTAGATCTCGATCTCCTTGTGGCTCAGACTGCACTGCAGTAGTTTGCAGTGCCTTGCTGGAGAGGCTGCACATGTATGAGGGCGGCTCTGTGAGTCAGTGGGCAGAGGGATGATGGTGTAGGCAGGACAGTGCACAGCCTGTGTGGAAGAGCCTGAGGAAGGCTGAAGAAATGTGTCAGCTAATTGAGAAAAAGGTATTTATTTTCCAAATGTCTGTGCATAGGGTTAAAAATAAACTTCACTGCAGTGAGCATGGTATTAGAAGAGGAGATTATGGCATGTTTTTCTACTGAGTAGTTTTCGCCCCCACTGGAAAATGAGCTGTAAAATAACACAAAAGATAGTAACTTCTACATTCTAATAGCCCAAATATTCAAACATAGAAGCCCAGTAGTTTTATACTTGCTTTGTACTTGAAATACATGTAAATCTGTAGTATCTTGTAGGAAGTGAACATTTTGGAGTAGAATAACAGATTTGTGGAGCTGTATTACTATATTAGCTTAAGAGGGAATATAATTTTTGTCTCAAACTTTGTCTTGTAGAAAGGTAATCACAAGGAAGGCTGAAAACCCAGCAAAGTCATGTTCAGACAGAGATGAGGAAAAGGAATAAAAATTGACCTAGGTCTTAAAAAATATTGCACATTTAATATATTATAGAAATGCAGTTCCACTGGGAATGCATTAGTTATAAAACAGATCATCACAAAAATCACTTTAAGGTTCTCATTGTTGCTTTCATTGTTGGAATAGCAAATTTGGACTAGAGAAGGGAGATCATGTTCTGGTTTAAAAAACCTGACAGCTACAGAAAACCAGTGCCATTGAAATTAAACGTATGAAAAGCAGACTAGGTGATGGATTTTAAAATCTCTTAGCAAGCAAGGAGCAAGTATCCTGCTTTGCTCCCCTGGAAGCCCTGGGTCAGCGAGGGTGACCTCAGGTCATCTGCACCAGGTTGTTGTTGGTTTTATTTCACATAGCAGCTGCTAAAGGGGTGAGGGAAAAGGAAGGGCAACTCAGGCTCAAGTTTTATATATACCTGCAGGGGACTGAGATCCCATTTTCCATCTCTGAGTGCCTTTACTACCAAGCGGCAGGGGGGTATACATTACATCTGAATGTGTCATTCCTTCTGGTCAATGCTATTCCACTCGAAGCTCTGTTTATTCTTCGCACTGGAGAACAGAGAGAGGAACATAAAACTCTTACTGTGGCCCGTGGTGAGAGAATAGAGGCTTTGCTCCCTAGGCAAGTGACTGTCGAGTTGGATTGCAGGTCAGATCTCCCCTCAGTCAGGTAAGTGCATTTGCTGCCAGGTCATACACTTTCTCTCTCTTGGTAATAAATATTAATTTATTCTGTGCAAAAGGTATCCTTTCCAACCTGTGTGTTCTTAAACTTGCATCTCAAAGCACCCTGTGGTTTAGGGATGAGAGTGTTCTCTGGAAGGAGGGAGGTGTGGTTTTCATGGCTGTTCAAAAGGCTGGGGAGATTTGAACTGAAGTCTGCTGCATCTCAGCGACTGCCACAACTATCTTTTGTCTTCTTGCTTTTGGTAGAAAAGGACCATCATCTCCATCTGACTCCAGGAAAGCATTTTGAGCTGTAAATCCCAAATGAGATGTGACTCCAAAACATTTCCATTTCAGTAGTTCCTCTGCTCTTACAGTGGATGAAAAACTTACCTTTCTTACTTAGCTCTGCCCATGCTTTCTGTGGGGATATTCTGTGCTACTCGTTCCCCTATGGGACCTTGCATGTAAGAAACAAGTGCAGTTCTGAGGCCAACGTTCTCTTGCTAAAAATCATGATAACTGAATAATAGGATTACAACTGAAATAAGGTTATGATTAAAAAGCTGCTCATTATTAGCCCTGTTTCTAATGTGAGAAAGGCATTCTCAGCACAAGTTCAGGTGCGGGAATCACGTGATGAGATGGTTGGTGCATGCTGTTTAGAAATACATAATTATCTTGGTCTTTAATGAGGTTAAAATTATTTGGAAATTTTGAACTCTCCTGAAGTAAAGTAGGAACAATGGCATTTTAACTTATTTTACTTTGGAAAGAATAGTAGGAGACTTAAATAGCTTTCTCAAAACTAAATTTCATGCAAAATTTATGGAATTCATAGAATTTGCACATTTTTAGGAAAGGGGAGTAGTGAGACTCAAATAAGAAACTCCATTGTGTGGATTACTTTTCATTACTTGATTTCTGTTGGAATAAGTATCTCTCAGTCAAGGTCTTTCTTCAGTTCATTGAGTTTTAAGGTTATATAATATATTATAATATTATCTCTTGCCTCTGATGAGGGTGGCCCTCAGGTTTCTATACTGTTCCATTCACAGATACAAGGTGTGCTCACATGACCTAAAAGCAGCACTGACTTTCATCCTGCTCTCTCTCAAACTGCCATTCTGCATCCCCCCACAGACAATGGAGGCCCTGCTATTTCTAGGTGGAGCACTGAAGCAGGGAAAGGGAATGTGAAGTTGGCAGCTGTGAAGCCCGTAAAGCTGGCAAGCCACTGATTGTATGGAGATTGGTTGTGAGAAAGCAAAGTGGTGGCTGCAGAAACAGCCAAATATCTTGGGTGAGAACCCACAACAATTCAAATAGGAAAGGGGACCTTGCTGTTCCTTTTGAGAAACTTACGTGCTGACATTAGGACTTGCTCTGGTTGAAAAGGGCAAGAGGTGAGAGAGCAAATCTCCTTGCCGGTTATTACATCAGTTTGTTTAGGGGAGGAAGGGAGGTGTACACATCAGATAATTGTAGGAAGGAAAATCGCAGTAGAACTATCCAACTGACCTGTGGTAAGGCTGTAGGAATTACTGCTCTCAGCTTTGTTTTTCCATTATTAGGTGTGATATGCAGGCAGGGGAAAGGTTCTCCCTAGAGGGCCCCCTCTCACCACTTACAGAGCACTCACAAACCACACAGGCTCACTCAAGGCTTCGTGTCTTTTGTGTCTAAATGAAACCAAGTACAGCATGGGCCGACAGCCCTGGGAAGGGTGATGGGAGATGGCAACAGCTAAACAAGACACAGGTGTCTGTTGGGATACAATATTGAATGTTTTTTAATTCATTTCTGTTTAATTTTTTTCTCATTTTGTTGTTTTTTTTATCATGTTTTTCTTTGGGTTTCTCTCTGTTTTACAGTTCTTTTGGGCTCTTCTTTTGAGGCTGTGTTTGATGCGTTGGCTTCCCATCCGCTGCTCGTAACCATCTCTGCTATGAGTTGTGAGTGAGCCATCACCATGCTTCTGGGTTTTCATTTTGGTTTGTGCTTTTGTTATATATGGAAGTCCAAATTACACCTGGTTTTCTTTCTTCCCTCATGATATGTTTGTTTTTCAGCAGGATTGTGACAGCTACCTAAATGTGATGCAAAGGCCTAGAACACTTGGGATTCTGCCTGAGGGGCTGGCAGATATTTGGGTGGTTCCAGAGGCTGATTTTGTCACTTCTGTGGTTTCAGAGGCGAGGGGAGGGGAGTTTTGTCGTCTTACATTTCTGTCTCCAGCTTCCTCTATTCTTTTCTGACTCCCCATTGGAATAAAGTATACTGCAGTCATTAATGATTCTACAAAATGCTGCTGTTTAAATTAGCAAGTCAAAATGCATATAAGAGGTGCAGATTTTGTCCCCACCAGAGGAAGTGGAGATGCATATCCCTGCATCTCCCTCATTTGCCTATCTGAAGAAGCAGAAGATTCCTAGAAGTCACAGGGATACTTCCTTTTAGTTTAGTTGAAGCTTTCTTTCACTTTTCCTTCTTTTCACAACCCTTCCAACAAGTCGTTTCTATCCAAGATATATCTCCAAATGCTTTCCATGATCTGTGGCATTTCCTCTCTCCCGTTACCACCTTCTCTTAATCTGTGCTAACTTTCTTTTCATGTTCTTACTGCTGAAGATCCTTTTCCTGATTCCAGGAGGGATGGGTTAATGATCCTAGATGACAGCAGGCCTGCCAGGGGCAAAGGTGGTGCATCTCATGAGGTGTTTGCACAGGCTTCTGGAAGGCTGAGGAGGAGCCAGTGGTGGTGTTCCATGAGAGTACCACTGTCATAAGAAACAGCAGGAGGAAAGTACCAGTGAAGCAAAAGGAGAAAATTTTAATCTCTATGAATGAACGTGGTGTAAGAAGCAGGGATTCAGATTCATGAGGAAGTACGAGCACTCAAATAAAAAGGGGAGTGTACAGGGAAGACAGACTTCATGTGAATCATGAGGGAGACACTGTTGGCACTTGAAATACAAATGATCATGAGTGTTTGGCATGGAGAATGATGACAAGCTAATGGGTGTAAAAGAGCAGAGTTTGGAAAATGCATCCACTTCATACAGGACGTTGTTACCTGGCTCTGTCTTTGTGAGGTAGCTACATTGCTAATACAGTGAAAGGAGCACAGAGCATAGGTTTTGCTCTGTGGTAGTGATCTAACACATTCTCCCAAGGTAAAATTCATTTTAAACCAAACTTCTAACACAATGCAGCAGTGTGTGATAAAGTACTTTAGCTTTGTGGTAGACAAAATCTGAATGCAAGAAGAAATACACTTTATAACATTTTTTATAGTAATACCAATGTGTAAAAAATAAAAAATAAGTCATGTATAGTTTAAAATTGTGTTTCAACTTGCTAGCTTATTATATATTCATAATTTTGAGGATTGAAATCAGTTGGGTTATATATGGTACCTTAGTCTGAAGCTCCTAACTGTTACAATTTCAATTCATATGTCAAATGTGGACTGGTCTGGACAGCAAGGATGCTTTATTCAGGCTCTTTTCCACTGCTGGACTATGCAGTGGTGGGATGAAATTTATTAACTGGAAGAAATGAGGTGTGTAAAGAAATCATCTGGAAAATTAATGTTGATGAATTCAGAAGAAAAGTAAATAATAGTTGGGTATACAGCACGTGCTACAAGAAATGCTCAGAGAGGAGCTGTTTGAATGAAAAACAAGGTATCTCCACAGCCTGGGAAATACTTGGTTTCAGTGACTAATTGCTTTGCGACTGGCAGGGCAGTCAAATATGGTTAAGAGTGGAGCAACCTTTATGAGAAAAAGATGCTGTTACACTGTTAGCATCTGCCTGTTTTGTTCAAAGGACTCTAAACGTCCTGTCAAAGCAAGTGCAAACTCTTGCTCAATTGCAGTGCTCTCCCTTCCCCGAGGCACCACGTGAGAGAGGACTGGAGAGAAAGCCCTGTGGGTTCAGTTGTGGGACTGGCTCGGGGAGCAGCCGGTCCTGTTGGCTGTGGGACAGATGCACAGGTAAAAGCCTGCACCCAAAGCTGGGCTTTTGGTTTGCTTCTGAAAGAGGAGGGGAATACACTTGCACACTGCCTGGCACTGGTTTCAGAACAGATCTAATTAAAGACTGCAAAGATAGCCTGTCTGCCAGAAATAGTAAGTATTGATCTAAACCCATTTTCAGAGACATTGCCAACCACACTGAAAGCGGCACACGTGGTGCTTGGTTCAGTACAGACACATCTGGTAACTGAAGGCATTGAAGTCGGGAAAGAACATGAAAGACTTCCATGGACTGCAAAAATTCAGTAATATTTGTTCTGAAAACATTACAGGTTACATGTTAGAATTGTTCACAATACACTCTTATGGCTCATGAGAAGTATCCCAACAGACTTCTATTCATAATGGAAAAGAGGAATGTCCTCTTGCTTTGAATATGTACAGGAAATTCATGGTGATGTCTATATTCCAGTGGCCAGTATTCCAATTTTCAGGAACTCACATCAGTGAATTCACTGGAATTCTGGAAAATATTTTGCAGCCGTTTGTCAGTGGGAATCCTAAATTCCTCTGACAGCAGTGAGGTACATGATCACAAATGTAATATCTCTAGGATTATCTGTTGCTACATAAGTATCGTATAACTCCAGCTGGTGCACTGCAAGATTCAATGCTGCATTAAGTGCGTGGGGTGTGCATATGGGTTCTCCTTGTGGAGTATTTGATGACCATAAAAGAGTCGTGAGATAGACTTACAGCTTCTTTTGCTTAGAGTCATTACAACTTAAGAGCTGCATTGGACACCATACAGGTGTGTGAATGCTACATGGTGTTGATGAACTTGTGAAGAAAACATTTGAAATTTTATTCTTTCTGAGAATATTGACATTCAGAGCAACTTCCCTGTACCCAAAAGGAAGCAACTGAATTGTACATATTTAATGTGACATAAGGGTGCCCTAGAATAAAAGTACAGAGTTTTAGGCCTAGTTCTGAAAGCATAGACACAGCTGAAAGAAAAAAACATGAATCAACCTCTGTGAGACAAGTTACTCAATTAGACTTGTTATTAATGTGCTCGATTTTCTGCTGGAGTAAAAATCTTCATTATGAATATGTTTAGTTCTTTGCCCAAGCTTAGCCTTATGATGGAAGAAGTCTGGGCCTGAACCAGGTTTTGCCACAAGAATTTTGAAAGCACTGCTGTTAAATCTCATTCTGGTGCTCCTAGTTCAACTAAAAGAATTTGATGGATGTCATTATTTAAATGCAAGTTTTTCAGAACAACGACAGCTGCATTAAGTGAACTCACATGGTCTAATGTTCTTGTGGGGGCAGCAGGAGAAAGAGTTGGAAGAGTTATTTGGCCCCTAAAGCAGAGAAAGCCTCCAGATCAGACAAACAGTCACAGGAGGACTGCCTTTCCACAGCTGCTATATCCAGCCTTTACTTCCCAAGGACATGAAAAAGAGAATCAGAGAAAGAGAAAATAAAGACAGGATATATGGGAAGAATCTGGAAAAAACAAGAACTCTGAAAGTCAGAGATTCTTAATTTTTTGAAGTCTTGGAGCAGATGCTGCCCAGCAGTGTCAGCAAATGTGTGTGGTCATCTGCCTTGTGTCAGGGTAGGTGATCCCCATTTTCATCTTGGCTGCTGCCTTCAGGCTTCACTCAACTCATGTTATTCATGACTCTGTTTTGCACTTCCACTTCTTTACTAGCTTTTCCCTTGACCTGGAGAGTAAAAAGGAAGATATGACCCTGGTTAATGTTCTTAATCTCTATGCCCAGACTATTACTGTTCTAACATATCACTATAACCACCTTGCCTTCTCTGTAAAGCGAGCTTTTTTAGAAACACAGAATTGGAGAACGCTGTCTCTTTAGCTGCTAGAGCACACAAAGGCAGTAAGAGCCTTGTATCCCTTGGGTGCATCCGAAATAACAGCACAGACAAGAAGTTCTCAGGATTTAGCTGCACAGGGGATTTAGTCACATGCTCTGCTTTTGAGATTTTTCTCTTGTCTCCTTCCAGCCTCGCAATGTTGCTGGTTTTCGAGGAACGGTCCGCTATGCCTCCGTGAATGCACACAAAAACCGAGTGAGTATTTGGGGGTTATAAGGAGTTTATAAGTAAGATTATTTCCCCTCAGAAACTAGTTTTCAGGAGCAAAGGAGCAAGAGGTGCGAGTTCTGGTTTGTTACCTACAGAAGTTAGCGTATCAGGTTATTTCCTTTAGGTGGTTAATGCTGTTGACTGTAAAATCAAAATTATGATTTAGTTATCGAAGGCTCTCCAGTTGGCGAACTTTATAACTGTAATTACTGCATTATCAGACACTTTTTAAGGGCAAAAGTAAACCCCACTGAAGGGGAAATCTGGTTAAGTGCTAGGCTGTTTGCTTCTAGTTTCTAGCAGAATTTGGCCAGGCATTACCAAGTGTCAGGTCCCCAAATCCATTCTTCACCTGTAATTTTTAATATTAACATTATGCTGTCAGGTGAAGAGTCACCTAGTGAAAGCTAAGTTTATTCTTCCCTGAAAAGAACCATTATTTACATAGTGTCTGGCCTGTCTCATTATAAATGCTTCTAGAAGGCTCATCCAGCATTCTTCCCAAAACACTTCTGTGTCCTGTTTCAGTAATGTTCCTTTGCAGACAGTAAACAGTAAGTTTGGACTATGCTCTCGGGCACATGGTTTGATTCTTGGAGTGTCCTGTGCAAGGCCAAGGGTTGGACTCGATGATCCTGATGGGTCCCTTCCAACTCAGCATCTTCTATGATTCTAAGTTCTGCAGTTCTGTACTAAGTGCTTGCCAGATGGAAACTATCAGCCCTCCTGCATTACCTGCAGGTTTCTGGCCTTACTTGGGATGAGTCTGTAGGGTGACCTGTGACATATGAAGAAATATCAGATTTTTCTAGGGAAGGAAATTACTGTCTGCAAAAGGTGGAAAATGTGATGTGGGGAGGGCAGTTGAATGCCATCATGGATTCTTTCTGTTTCTTAAGAGACACTGAGGAACCTGAGGTATAATTTTTGGAAGAGCTGAGTAGGTCCAGCTGTAGCTGGCATCAGCTGAATGTATATTTAGACACAAAAATTGCTGTATAATGCAGGCTATTCTGAGAAATCATATTCTAGACATTGGAAGTTGAGCACCAAAAATGAATTCATGTGCTTTGACAATCTCAGCCTTAATCCTTGTGTTTCAATTTCCCATTCACTAGCCCAGGAGGAGACTTGTATGTGGAAATGTTACAAATCCGTATACTGTTGTGGTACGTGATGGTTAGTCTTTTGCAAAAGCCCTTGAGCAAATACTGTATCCTGAAAAGAGTTCGAATGATATTTAGGCTTAAAAACAATAATAAAGAATACATTCTACACACAGTTTGGGGTTTTTTTCTTATTCTAGGTTGTTCTGCATCCCATTAATAAATATATATCTCTGGTCTTTAATTTGGCTTCTTTAATCATTGAATGGGAAGTATGACTTCTGTTCCTGCCCTTTAAAATGAGATAGCTCATCTGGAGACTACACCTGGACTTCTGAGCAGCATGGAACTTTGCTCCTCAGTCTTGGTCTCTCTTTTCTCCAGGAGATGGGTAGGCATGATGACCTGTGGTCCCTCTTTTACATGTTGGTGGAGTTTGCAGTTGGTCAGCTTCCATGGAGAAAGATCAAAGATAAGGTAGGAAACCTTGGGTGTGTGCTTGAGAGAGGGTGCTACATTTTAATTACTATGGCTCCTTGTTATTCCTCCTGCAGCTCAGTGCAGCTTTTTTTCTGAAGTAAAGCCAGAGTCTCCTTTTCATCAGAACTTGCTGCAAGATGCTAACCTGCTTTTGTGTGTTCTGATGCACAGAGTGGGCTTCTCTTATTTGGAGTAATTAGACATTTTTAATGCACATTGTTAATCATATTTGATCAAGTGATTTTTACTTTGTTCTTGCATAGCAAACAATACAAGTGGAAAGACTGAGCCGTCCTTCTGACAAATAAAAAGAGCCTTTAGAAAGGCAGGAGGATAATGCTGTGCCAAACAAGCCAGTTGGGACTTGAAATTAGAAAGTTAAACAGAATAAAGGTAACTGTTAATGTTATCTTGGAAATACTTCGCAAAAGAATAAAATCCCTGGAAAGAAGTAGGTCACCTGTGCAGAAAGCTTCTGACTCAGGATTCTCCTTTGACCTCTGCCTGCAGTGATCAACCTCCTTGTGTCTCTGACAGCAAACAGAAGTGTGTAGACACTGTGCTGGGTCTAGGAAGAGACTGTGTTCCTGGAATGATAAAACTGGGTGATAATCCAGGAATGATAATTCTTTGTAAATGTGAAGCAATAGAAGAGATTCTTGGCTCTGAGATGAATTTTTTTTTTTCCAGGAGCAGGTTGGCATGATAAAAGAAAAGTATGAACACCGAATGCTGCTAAAACACATGCCTTCAGAATTCCACCTTTTCCTGGATCACATTGCAAGCCTAGACTACTTCACCAAGCCAGACTATCAGGTGGGAGCCATTCTTTGATACCAGTGTGATACATGGCACTCTAGATTGGCATTTGGATTTTTTTAACATTCCCATGAATGTGTTCATATCTGGCTGAGGAACACCTTTTCTAGGACCAAGAGAAAAAGCTGGACTGCGCAGTTCTTCAAAACCTCAAAGGTTTTTTCATGCTCTTCTGCTACCCTGTCCAAAATAATCCTATATTCCACACCAGAAAGCTCTTCCCAAACAACACAGTGCTTTTGACTTCCATTAAAACAGAAAAATTTTGAGGTACTCCAAATGTGACAGAATTTTAGCACAGCTTGCCCAGGTCTGCAAAGAGCCTATACTAACAGCTCAAAGGTGCACATCAACCCCTTTGATTTCTTACAGTCTCATATAGGCCTTGGCCATTATTATCTTTAATATTCATCTAACATAGGGGTTTTTCTCCCATTCAGTGTTTGCTCTCAGTCTATATGTGATCAGTTATAGTAATTCAGACTAACACAACAGAACTGAAGCAACCTGATTCTGTGCTGCTTTTCTTTCTCACAGTGGTTTTCTCTGTACATTAAAGACAGAGCCATGGAAACAACATTTTATTGGCAGATCTGTGCAGTCTTATCTGAGTGCCTGCTCCTGTTGATAGTGCATCAAATGAGTGGGAAAATGGTAGGAGGGTGTTCCAACAAACTCTCTCCAACAGTGCCTTTGTGGTTTAGCCATGTTCATGTTGTAGCATAGCAACCATAAATTTTTTAAAAATTAAAAAGGCAAATACTTTCTGGATAGTGCCATTCTAGTGGGAAAATAACATTTGCCACTAAGAGGGAGAGCTGTAGAGGGATGGAGGTGGACTGATGAGGTGCAGAGGGAGCTGGATTTGTTTGTCTTGGAGAAGAAAAGTCAAAGAGGGGATCTGATTGCTCTTTCAGTGCCTCAAGGACAATTGTGGGGAGAACAGAGGCAGCAAGGGAAATAGTGACTAAAGCTAGGGGGAAAATATCAGAGTGTGGGTTCGTATATACGAAATGGGTCCTTAGAAAAGCTGTGGAATTTCCATCCTTGGGGATTTCCAAAAATTGGCTGGATGATGAATATGATCTGCCTTTTAATTAGCTCTGGTTTGAACAGATGGTTGGATCAGAGATTTCCAAAGCTCCTTTTGAACCTACATCTTCCTATATTCTATTCCAGTTTAAAATAATTGTGTCCTAATGGTACTAAAAAGTCATCCTTGAGATTGAAATGGAAAGAGATGTTTCCAGGCAGAATTTGGGCAGTACAAATCACAAGCAGCTCCTTCACAGCAGAACATTTGACTGAAGCTGTGAATTGCCTTTTTGCCTTCAGTTTCTTGCAGGAGCAGCTTGGGCAGGAAGCCTCCAAAAGGGAACTCCCCGCAAAAGTCTGGCATCTGCAGCTTGCCACCTAACACCAATTCTTCTAGCTTGGCTTGGAGACCTATTCCAGACCCCAAATTCTCCAAACATCTCACCTCCAGAGATGTCTTTATGTTGATTTATCTGGATGCATTACTGTGAAAGATTAAAAAGTATATCAGAGGGCATTTGAACTTGTCACCAATATCAGACCCACAGGGAAATAAAGGAAATTGGGAAAGTGTGTTTACTAATATATAAAGTCATGGTTTATTTAAAAATCTGTGTTGAATTTGAAGTTTTAGGTTCTCCTAAGCACATGTGATGCTGAGTGGCAATTTTATCCCAATTCTGGGCCCCTGAGATGATGTCAGAAGAGAGAGGTACCAGGCTGTAACTGGAGACTACATGTGACTAGAGATCACTACTCTCTGATGGATAGATGGCACAAGTTTTGCCTAAGCAAAGGTGAAGAAAATGATGGTAGAACAAAATAGACTTGAGCTGTCAGGTGGTGGATCCTATACCCTGTGGTTTTGCACTTCTTGGGCTCATGGCCTCAGACATCAGGCCTGTCCCTTTAAGGGATTGTTGGTTAGGATCAAACTTTAAGCACTTTCACAGCAGGAGGATGTGGGCAATAGAGCAGCATTTTTAGGTTTTTTGACTCATTTGACAACAAGAGACGTGCCTCTTCCCTGGAATAGTGAAGATAGGATGTAGTAGAAAATATTTTCTACTACACTTGCATAGAGTCCAGCTAGTAGAGGAATATTTTCAGGTATGGTTGAGGAGGTGGCTGGCTTCTCTCCCCAAAAATCCATCTTTTTGCAATGAGCATCAGAAAAGTAATAGTGACTTTTGGTCATGGAAGATTATTGAAATTGGAGTGCCTTTACCTGGGAACCCATCATATTCTGTCAGCTAGTGCATTTCCCTCAAGGAAAAATGATCACATCACCTGTTGTTGTATGAGAGAATGGCTGTCTTGCACACACCCAGAGCAGGTGTGGGAAGGTAACAGTTTTGTATTCCTTTAGATTCAGTCAATGCCAGATGTTGTCACAGCATTTGGGAAAGACTCCCTGTGAACAACCAGTGCCAGTTTGAACTCTCTCATGCTGACCCAGTGTTGTGATTTATCTCCTTCTGGCAACTGTGTACCACACAGCTGCTCACTCACTGCACCCCCCTGCACCGTGGGATGGGGAGGAGAATCAGAAAAAAAAGCAAAACAACCTCACAGGTTCAGATAAGGACAGTGTAATAATTGAAACAAGTAGAGTAATCGTAATTTAAAAAAAAAAGATACAAATAAAACCCAAGAAAAGCAGGTGATGCAAAATACAATACCTGATGCCCAGGCAGTTCCCAAGCAGCAATTGGCCCCTTCCAGCCAACTCCCCCAGTTTCTGTACTGTGCATGACATGCTATGGTATGGAATAGCCCTTTGGCCAGTTTGGGTCAGCTGTCCCAGCTGTGCTCCCTCCCGACTTCTTGTGTTGTTCCTGACCAGCAGAGCATGGGACACTGAAAAGTCCTTGAATTAGGGTAGGCACACCTGAGCAACAGCCAAAACATCAGCATGTTATCAACACTGTTCTCATCCTAAATACAAAACACGGCACTGTACCAGCTCCTAGGAGTAAAACAAACTCTATTCCAGTTGCAAATAGGACAGCAAGTTACTAGATATCTTCCATCATATTCTTAGTGTTTTCTCCCCAGGAATTCTTCTAGGACTTAAAAACACAAATCAGGATCATTCCCTTATCAAAAGGGGACCCCTGCCACTGAAGAGGTGTGCCTAATTTTTATGCTTAAATCCTGTATTGTAGGTTCCAGTGCAGATTAGAAACTTGGGCAAGAGCAACTTGCTATGCCCAGAGCTTCTGCTGAAAGATTCCATCTTCCTAGATAGGCACCAAAGACAAAACACGGCACGCATATGGACTGTTTTGGTACCTTTTTCATCTAATATTTCAGGATTGGTTGTGATTCATTTCCTGAGCCTTGGCCAGGAGAAGGCACTTGACAAGATGTGTCATGACAGCTTAATGGGTAATTAATGCACCATTGGCTGTTTCTCTCTCATTCTCTGAGGCATCAGCCCAAAACATGGCATGCTACTACATAATGTGCAATTCAGCTTTATGTCCTCATGGACATTAACATCTTTAATAGGGAAATGTATTGGGCCTCTTCTTTATCCCACCAGTGGTTTTGATACTCAAAGAGTTGGAATTGTACATTGTCTTGCCCAGCAGAAGGAAAATCAGTATGGGAGGCTTGCAGTGACTGTGGAAACTCTTCTGATCCCTAATATTGTGTCTGCAGGCAGATGATCCCTCGGCAGGATCCAGTAAGTCTTTGCATGGCTTTCCAAGAGCAGTGGTTGTTCCATGCAGTTTTCCACTCCACTTTTCTCCTTAATAAGATTTGACCTTTCATCAGAAGTATAAAGGTTTCAGAGAAAGCTGAGGAGACTCAATAAGTCCATTAAATAGTTGAGAATAATGGCAGATGAGGACACCAGTATCCTTCAACCTGTGAAAAAAGACCCTACAGGGAGTCCAGTAGAGGGCTGTAAAATCCCTAATGGTCTGCAAAGTCAAATGCAAGAGTTAGAGAATAAGTTATAGCAGAAAGTAACAAAAGTTGTTTCGACTGAATGGGTCCTTAACGGCATGAAGGAGTGTTAAGAATAAAGACAGCTGAACTTCTAATTTTAGCATGTGGTTTCTGCTTCAGTGTCAAAGGAATGGAAGGTGGCAGAAGCAGTACCAAATTTTAAATAGCTTCAGAAGATACCACTCCCTGACACTGACATGTCCATCACAAAGAATCAAAAGCTGTGATAAGAGTGGGATTAGTGGACAGATGGGTGAGGATGATCTAATGAACAGAAGCCAGTATGGCTTTTATAAGGGCTTCTGTCTACAAATGTAGTTCTTGTAAGGCATCTTGAGGATGGGAGGATATTAATTTCTAAAAGATATGTGGCAGTAATCATTTCCAAAGTAGCAGTCAGAAAGCAAATACAATCCTAAGAATAATTGCCGTAGCATTAGAAGGTAAGTAGAAGATGTCCTTGTACTACCATGGAGATTTGTGTGAAGCATACTCTTAAATGCTGTCTGCAGTTCCATTCCTGCTTATCAAAAAGGGTATCTTGAAATCAGAGAAGTTGTAGGGAAGGGTAACAAGGAGGCTAGAGATAGATTCAGGTATGGAAAGACTAATTAGACTAGGACAGTACACTCTGATAATTAAAGAAGAGTGCTGACATGTCCATGACATCTTTAAAATCAAGGGCAGAATGGTGAGAAGCGAATGGAAAATTCTGATGTTATGTTCTGATCTGAAAGTAAGGAACTGTCAGATGAAATTAGCAGGTGGCAGGTTTGAATGAGTAAGGAAGGTAGTTCACATAATTGGTGTGTTCCTTGACAGAAGTTAGGTATAGTCTGAAAGATTCTGTATTCAATAAGTAATTAGGCAAATTAATGCCCATATCCACCAGAGGGGAGAGAGGACGTTGTGACATGAGGGTAACAAGCAGAAGTCCAATCCTGTCCTTCTTAGCTGTCACACAGTAAAACCCCTTTGAAGCCAAAGGAGCTGCTGCCACTGCCATGTCATGTCCACGCTGGAGAGGTGTTACCTGTGCCTGGGTCTGACCGGCAGCCAGCTCTGGAAATTCTGTTCATCAAATGGAGTGTCACTGCAGGAGTGGAGCACCTCATTCTAGGGTTCTAGGTCACACAAAGGATGAAAAACATGGCTCATCTGAAAGCTTCAAATAGGCATTTTACTGCAGTTTGGTGAAGGTAGTAGGAAATGGCAGGCTCTCCTGTCCTTCTGATCATGCTGATAAACAGAACTGGAATATAAATACAAATAGGGTGTTTGTTCATGGTAATTTTTATTCAGAACTTAGTGGTGATTCTGTTTATAAACCAAATGTGTTTGCTACCACATTCTCTCTCCGTATAGAGGAGAACTGACAGGCTGAATCCTGTCACTTCTGCATTATTTAGCTGAATAATTTTATTAGAAGTACAGGACCTCACAGCTCCATTGGCCTATAGCACCCAGTTTCCCTTTGACAGCAGAACTTCAGATTTCTCTGGGTAATGCATTGGTGCATGGAGAACTACTGACAGTAGTTGCATTCTCTCCTAAAGATTATGCATTCTTAGAAAAGCAACAAGCATAAAGCACATCAGTATGACTATTTGTACCTGCCATCTTATAAAGAAAATTGTATCATCCTTTTTACAGTTTTATTTTCTTATGCAGCCAGATGTGTCAGGTCACATTGTGCATAAGCATAACATAGGGCTCCTGACTAAGCCATATTTGAGCCAGACTCTGCAATGAGTCTGCATCCTAGAACTGCCTTTTCCTGTTCTGTTTATGTCTTCTGGCAGCCCTTGAACTCTGCATATCAAATGTACTATTCTGCATATGTCTAATCTAGAGGAGAGCTGAACTGAAGTTATGGATTTTTAGAGTTGGAGTAAGAAGCCAACTGCAAGGTTTAATCAAATCAGTGTCAAAATGTTGCACGCATTTCTTTTGTAGATTTGAAGAAATTTCACTTACCAAACCAAAACCAGCCTGAGAAACAACTGTCACCATTTTATTACATTTCCTTTCATTTCTTAATACCTTTTATAGACAAACTGGAGATTATAAGATGCACTTGGTCCTTATGCACATACTTCAGATCTTGTGAGAGCCACTCTCACCTACTTACCACAAATTGTTCTTGTAAATCTATTCCAGCTAATCATGTCCGTGTTCGAGAACAGCATGAAAGAAAGAGGCATCACTGAAAATGAAGCCTTTGACTGGGAGAAGGCTGGCACAGATATCTTGTTGTCCACTAGCACCTCAACTCCACCACAGCAAAACACCAGGCAAACAGCAGCCATGTTTGGGTGAGTGTTGCAGTTATGCCAGTCAGACAATGGACAACAAGCTCAGGTATTTTTAAAAGATTTCAAGACCTTTATGGTTCTGGGAAGTTGGAGCTGCATGGCAGCCACCACTTGATATGACTTTTTATATATTAAGATACGTCTATAGTGGTGGATATTGAGCTGAGCACAGCTGAGGGCATGCACTGCTCACACCTCCAGCACAGCTCCTCAGCCTGTTTACAGCGTGTTTCATGTGCTGCTGCACAGGAACACAGAGACTGATGCTCAGAGGTGGAGAGATGAGTCCAAATAAAAAAGGCATGGTAAGGCTTGGTAGACTGGTCTGTCTTGGTGCTTTTGCAGGGCCTGACATTAGGGGATAACAATAATCCCTGGTAATGCTATAGAACATAACAGCTATAAGGCCTGTTAAGCCTCATTTGCTCATGCCAAGCAGGAGGTTTCTTCAGAGCCCAATATTGTGTGATGGGCCCTTCTGAAGAAGCTTGGAGCCTGTGTTTCAAGGGTCCCAGGATGCTTTCACTGATCTGTCCCTCTGTCTTTGTAACTTCACGCTAGATGGAATCCTCCTGTTCTGATTCAGGATGTTATGTCTGGGATAAAGCTGGACTGCCTGTTTTTCAATGTGGTAATACCCTAAAAGCTGCTAAGGAGTTCCTGTGGGGCAGTGTGATAGGCTTCCTCCTTTATATACCAATAATTTCACCTTTCTTCTTGTCTCTTCCCTAGGGTGGTTAATGTCACTCCGGTACCCGGGGACCTGCTTCGTGAGAACACCGAGGATGTCCTGCAGGGTGAACATTTGAGTGATCAAGAGAATGCTCCTCCCATCCTGTCAGGTCGGCCGGTGGAAGGTCTTGGTCAGCCTCCAAACACGGCTTTCAATGAGGGTGAAGTCTGGGAAGAGACAGATGTGAATCGCAACAAACTCAGGATCAGCATCAGCAAAGTAAAGAACATTTCCTTGTCTCCTGTGACTGTTGGATTTAGGGCAGTGGTTTCATAGACTGCTAGAAGCCACTCACATCCACTGCTGTAGCATCCTATATAGTAAGCCCAAAAAGCATTGAAGAATTTTCCTGTGGAAAGGGGAAATTACAAACAATTCTTTCACAGAGTAAAACCATTGGGATTAATTTAGATCTTTATGCATGTGACATTTTGGGGGTCAATAATGGTAAAGTGAGTATTTTTTACAATCATACCATTATCTAGGATTTTGATACTTCAAGCAAGGAAATTCTAGTCCTTGTGTAGCTGATACAATATCAGAAATGTCCCAGGTTTGGAAATTATAAACCAAATTTTATTGTGTCCCAACCTCTTGGATAAATAAATTTAATCAGAGATATCTTCATAAACCATATTTTTCTGTATCTTGAATCATCACTCAATTTTCTCTTCCTTTCTTTATCTTTCCCTTCTGAGGGTAGGACAATCTATAAGGAGCACCTGACGATGGTTTCACCCCTGTGAAGAGTGAGAGAAACCATTGCTTAATATTTCTGCATTCCAAGATCATTTTACACTTTTTAGCTTGCATAAAATGTATACTTCAGCTGATTTTCCTCTTAATCTCTAAGAAGTTTCTCAGTCCTTTCTTGTAAATGTTACCTAATTTTTTGGAGGCATCCCCATTGAATGGTGATTCCATAGTAAATGTGAAGTATAAGGATCTGCCAGTTAGTTTATTTATTAGATTAGGTATTGCAAGTAAATTAGTATTAGTGACATCATCAGATACACACAGAGTCTTTTAGCAGAGAAACGTTCCTCAGACTTAAGATGCTGTCAGGGCACATTGGATTCACATCACAAACCTGGACATTTCTGGACTGGCATGTTAAATCTATCTGTCTTCTGGGTCTGACCAGAATTCTCTTCAGTCTCTACTGGTACAAAGTTAGTCCTTATTTCAGCAATGTAGGTATCTCCATTATCCTTAGCCTAATTAGAAAACATTATGCATGGACAAGAAATAATCTAACCTAACTTGCTTAAAGTTCCCCAATGCAATTAATTCAGATCAACATCTTATCTGTATGGAATGTTAGCAGGGGCATTCCCTGGCACTGAGAATTATGAACCAAGCTCAAATTACTTCTTCATCTCTCACTGGTAACTGTGTGCATTCACAGAAGTTCTCATTTGAAGGCACATGAAATAAGAAAAACCTGATAGAGAGGGACAGTTCTGTTCACACAACATACAAAAAAAAAAGTACTACAGAAAATCCTAGTAACTTCTGTGTATTTTTCTGTTCCTTTCAGCCACCAGGTGCCTTGATGCTCTTGAGTCAGACTGTGCACAGGGGAGTCCTTTCTGCATGCTAGCTGTATGTCTTGTCTTAGGTCCCCATTCACAAGTCCTGTCATTACAGCAGCTAGAGGCAGGAGAGGTCTCTACAAGATCCCCCGCATAACCAGGTGACTCTCCTGCCAGGCAATGTGCTGTTTGTTGTCAGGTTTGCTGGCAAGGGAGCTTATGGAGTTAGTCAGCGTGGCAATGAGCACTTCAGTTCTGACAAGTTCTGCAGACACACAGCAGTAAAGCCCAGGGCATCACACTCCAAAACTGAAGTCCTTCTCTCTGCAAGGGTTGTTATCTTTAGTCTGACTCTTGCCTGTCCTTTTGCTTTGCTAGATTTATTATATTTAGTCTGACTGTTCTCTGAGAGAGGATGTTTTTATTTAAGTAACAGTCACCACATGGAGAAACAAAGGATGCTTCAGATTTGATACCTAAGGGCACAGCTTTACCTCTGCTTGTAATCTGAGGCATCTGTTGTGTCTTTCAGAACCACAAGGGCAGCTGTGTTCAAATACCCTTCTGCTATTCACAGCATCACCATCCTTCATCTTCCAGTCTTCTAGCACTAGAATTAACTGGCTTTCCCTGTCGTGCTCTTTGTATTTAGGTGATGAGTGGATCTTGACGTGTTTTTTCTCCCGAATAACTCTCTAAGATCATCCTTACTTCTCTGTTCCCACAATTCAGATTTCCTTTTGTCCCACTTCACCCATTTCTGTGTTAAGGACAAGGCTTAATGTCACTGTTCTCCCACACCATCCCCCAGTTCTCTGCTCTTGAATCTTACCCAGTTGCTGCTACCCAACAGTTACATCAGCACTTTGCTCCTCTCACAAATGCATTTGACCTTCCTTTGTCACTAACCTTCTCCTGGCCATGATTGGATTACAGGTTAAATCATTACCATCTATTCTGCTTTTCCTCTAATGCCTGAAGCTTCTCCTCCACTCTCCCTAGCTGCAAAGGCTCTTTAGTTATGCATTCCAAACCCAGCCTGGGTGGTTTAGGTCTGCTGATTTATGGCCACTGGCTGACTTGCCATGTACACATTGCATGCACAAAGGGAACTGTCTTGATCAGCAGCATTTTACTGAGCTGCTGCTTATGTTCAGACCCTCTGGCATTAATAGAGGGCAGGTGCATGTAGGGATGCAGCAGGGAAGGGTAAGCACTCTCCATAGGGGGAACTTGCACTGGCACCTCCATACACGTCCCCACCCAGAGGCAGTGTGTAGCAGCTGATGCTGCATGGCTGGCAGCACGGCTGTGTTGAATGCAAAGCCCAGACTGCTGCTGTAGCCCTTGGACCATTCTGCCTCTATGCTTTTGCCTGAGCAGCCCCTCTCTTCCAAGGAGAATCAGCACTGTAGAAGGCAGAAGGCAGCTGTGTTGGTCACCTACTATTGCTCCTTTGTCTGCTGTTGAATTTAAAAACAATCAAATTCAATAAGGCCATATGAAAGAGGAGATATGTACTGATAAAGTGTCCATGAGCATGTTCAGCTTCCTGCATGACCTTGGGTCTGTGGAAAGCTCTTACAAATGTTGTGGTTGAGTGTATGTCATGGAGGACTTTGTTTAGAGGACCAAGATTTAAACAAACAAACAAACAAACAAAAAACCCAAATCACCCTGGTAATGAGGAGATGGCTTTGTCATACCGAGTTCATCAGAGGTAAAAGTTTGTCTGTTGCAACGTAATGCATGGACCCTGCACAGATGAATGTTGACAAACAAGGGCTCTCAGACATCTTGGATACGCTGTTAGGGTTTGTGTATGCAGTGGGTTAACCCACAATAACTAACTTGTTTGGAGTAATTGAAATGCATCTTGAAAAGATGTTTAAATATTTGAATTCATTTAAAATCCATACCTTGTTGTAATACTAGATAATTGCCAGGGCATAGGGACCCTTGTGTCCCTTCAGGCTTATGTAGACTGTGAAAATGCAGTTGAAACTGTATCCTGGGAGAAAGTACAGAGCAACAGTGGTGGAGGGGAAATCAATGTCTTTGGCCAGCTTTTGAAGTTGTTTGTGTTTGCCCCCTGCAGACTCAGTGCATGGTGGAAGAGGAGCAGAGAAACGGGGTGTGCCCCAGTTCCCCTGTCCGAGTGCCTCCGGAGTCCCCCACCGCACAAGTGCGCTCCCTCCGCTACCGCCGCGTCAACAGCCCCGAGTCCGAACGCCTCTCCACGGCCGATGGCAAAGCAGACCCACATGAGAGAAGGTTTGTTCACCCTCTGTCGCCTCCTGCTGCTTTTAGCAGTCTTGGGATTGACTGTTGAGATCAAGCTCGTCATTAGATCAGCAGGCAATGGAAGTTTATTTCTGGGTGGAGGAGTTCATGGGCTTTATGATCTTTCTGATGAGATACAAACTCATTTCTCTTCATAAGGAGAGTTAGGGGGAATGATTTCCATTCTGTCCCTGGATGGGAAGAACTCCACAGGTGGAAGGAGGGACATTTTTCAGAGGGAAGGCAAAGCATCAGATCAGAGATAATGTAACAGTCACAAAGCTTTTGACTGGCTGGAGGTGGGAGGGAAGAATTTATTTTGTTAGGATACATACAGGGGTGCATGTGTTCTGGGAGCTAGCTGCCAGTTCCTGATCTGGTGAGTTTCATTATTTTATTATTTGTCATTATTTTTCATTAATATTAGTAGTAGTATTCACTTTTCAGCACGTAACATTGTGCTTGTATGCATGTGAAAAGTGCACATTGCACCTTGATTTCGAGGGTAATAGGAATACCTTCTCTCAGATCCATAGCAAAGAAATAAACAAACCCAAGAATAATAAAAAATAATGAAAGGAAGCTTTTTAAACTACTGTGCTGGGAAACACATTACAAAACATAAGCCCTTGGTGCTGATAACCCCTTCACATCTGTTTTCCTCTTCCCATTAAAAGTCAGGTCTTGAGCTGTGGCTGCAGGGTGTGGTGGTGAAATGGCCCTTCTAAAAGACGTAGAGGAGAGACAGGTGTTCTTCTCAGAGAAAATCTGACAGACTTCAGCCAGGAGGAACAGTCACAAGGAGATGGTAGCTGGAAATGAAGTAGAATCTAAAAGAACTAGAGAGAGGAAGAGCCTTGAGCAATGCCCCCAGTGTATTAGGTAGTGTTTTATTCTGGATGGCTGGGGTAATCTGCAATGCTCTTCTGTAATTCAGAAAAGACTGTTTGTGTTGCTATTAATAATTTAGGGCCTGAATGACAGATCTTGGGTCTTGCTACCTGTTTGGTTTTTTCTTGCTCAGAAGAAAGACTCTTTTAAATAAGAAGGGGAAACAAAGCATTTTAAACAGTCAGTAGCTCTAGTCCTGTATATTCACTGAATGCTTTTAACTACTTCCTTTCTTTCTCCCACTCTTCCTTGTCTACTCAGCATCATGGTAAATGCATCCCTTTCTCCTGCCTTCTTTCTTCAGCTTCTGTTTTTAAAATCAGTGTCTTTTTTCATCTTCCAAGTAGCCTGCACCAAGTATGGTGCAAATACAATCCCATTCTGCCCCACAGTCTTCTTTAGTCTGTTTTCATCTTTTCAAAACACAGACATGATTCCAAACACTGGGAAATTCTTTTGGCTTTCTAGAGTAAATTCTTCCTCTCAAGATGTCTCTCTTCTGCTGGGGAATGGATGAAGACATTGGCTAAATCCAGTTTTGTTTTATTTTTTTAGCAACAGCTCTTTAAAATCCAGTTCTTCACACACACAGTATAGGCTATTTTTCGTTCTTACTTTGCATAGTTAAGTGTTTCTTCTTCACAATAATATATTTTTAAGAATTGAACAAGTACAGCCTTGCCTCTTTCAGATCCATCCCATGCCTTTTGCTGAGATCTTTGGTTTTTCTCACAACTTTATCTGCATTAACCTTTGGTTCACCCCTTTCTCTTCACCCCCTTTCTTCATCAAACTTTTTGATGTCTCACAAATGGAAGGCTTTCCCCAGAAGAGTCTGCAAGGCTTCTGAATGATCCTTGTTGAAATCACTTTGGAAAACACACTGCAGTTGTCCTAAAATCTGGGCAGCAGACACTCTGGCTTTGTGCTGCAAGCTGCTGGCCTCTGAGATAGGCAGAGAAGCAAAGCAAGCAGCAGATGCAGGTCAACTGAGAAACATCGGTCAGAACATGGTTTGGGTTTGTATCACAAGCCGGTGGAACTTAACAAAGGGGAAAGGTGTTGCTGGGGAAAAATGGTTATCATCCTGTCTGCAAGGAAAAGAAATGCTGAATTGGCTGTCACACTGAAGCACTTTAGGAGAACATCTTTATGCCACTGTAGGTTCTAAAGAACTACTTTTGCTTAAGCCTGTCTTCGTAAAGCGTACCAAGAAATGACTGAGAAGGACTACTCAGGTTTATGATCCCTGCCTCTCACCACAAACCTGATGTGTTTTTAATGGCTTCTTGTTCTGTCCCTAGGTCTCGAATGGATATACCTGGCTCTCCATCACGGCTCGTGTGCTCCTCCCAGCCAGCCCAGATGCTGTCCATCGACACTGGCCAGGCTGACCGGCAGGCAAGTGGCAGGATGGACGTGTCTGCTTCCGTGGAACACGAAGCCCTCAGCAACGCTTTCCGCTCAGTGCCACTCGCAGAGGAGGAGGACTTTGATAGCAAGGAGTGGGTTATCATTGATAAGGAGACAGAGCTGAAGGACTTTCACCCAGGTGCTGAGCCAAGCACCTCTGGAACCACGGATGAGGAGCCTGAGGAACTAAGGCCTATTGAAGATGGTGAAGAGAGAAGGCGCCTGGGGGCAGATGCTGCGGTCAGGCCGAAGACGCATGATGGGCGAAGTCGGGGTATGCAGCCTGTGACTGAGGAGGACAGTTCCCATAGACATGAAGGACCTTCTCAAACAGTGTCTGACAGTAGACATGAACAGCAGACAGGAAGTCCAGCCCACTCCCCCTTACATTCAGCACCAGCTCTCCGACAAAGGAGACGAGAATCTGAACCTACTGGTCCTCAGAGACAGGTAAGATCCCTGGGTCTGTACCTTGTTGCCTAGCATAGCATCATCTTAGGAAACCTCAGCTGTGCTGGAGAAGTCTTTGATTCCAAGCACAGATGCTCTTGTAAAACTCTTCTGACAGTGCTTGCAAATGTTGTGCACACCTTAGAAGTGCTCCCTATAGCTAGTGACATCCTCCTAAGGACACATTGTTATGAAGATCTTTCAGCCATTTTGGTACAGGGACAAGAGGAGAGCACAGCTGTGATTGCTGGTATCTTTAGTCAGTTCTCTTATGCTCTCCCACAGTGTTTTGTTAATAACTGCTTAGTTGTATGGAGATTGATCTTATCACACATCAGCACTGCACAGGTCCACAGCAATGCAAATCATAAAATAACTCCCTGAAATTAAACTTTCTACTAAATACCTAATAAAAAGCTCAGAGTAGCCAGCACCCACATTCCATCAACCTTACTTCAGTGAGAGGCATTGCTGTTACCATGTATTTACTCACAGAAATGTTCTTTACTTACTGTGTTTTTTCCATACAGTTGCAGAGGGCTTTTTTCTTCAGTTTTGCTTTTTTTCTGTGGTCCTCTGATGCTATAAAGCAGTTCAGTGTTTAGTGGGAGGTAATTTATTAGATTATCTGGAAAAGTATGATGCACTAGGCTCAGAGTTCCTTTGTCATATATAATCTTCATTTCTCAGAAGAAAGCTGTCCCAGAGTGTTCAGTGCAAGAGGCAATCAAATTGTTCTCCTAAGAGCTTTTTTATATTTGTATGTTAATGAAGATCTCTCATGCACGTGGGATCCATAGGTACAGCAAAGAGCGGGCAAGTTTTGGGTCATGTGCACAGTGATACCCTGCTAGGGCAGACATTTGTGCAGTCTGCTTGTTGCTGTCTGGAAGATGGTAATTTCATCTCCCCTTCCCTCTTGAGCTTATTCTCCAAGGAAGTCTTCACTGGATCTGGAACATGTTAAAAGAACATCTTCCCGTTCAGGTCTTGCTCAGATTCTTCTCTTCTCTGGATTCCTGAGAAGTACAAGATGAGAAGGGCTGTTACTTTTGGCAGCAAAACATGACTGAGATGAGAATCTATATAAAAGGAATCAGAGCAAATCCTTGCCTGCCAGGCAAGGTGTTCCTTGCTGAGGTGTATGAGGCTGCAGCATTTGCAGGAAGGATAGAAACACTGACAGCAGGCACTGGTGAGACTGTCCTGCTGAGCATGGACATGCTTCTCACAGAGGCTGCATTCCAGTTGCAGGGTTCCAAGGTGAAGGTGTTTGCTATATAAAGCCAATATGTTGAATGCCCTAAATATCTAGAAATTGCATAAGGCAAGACTGGCAGAGTTGGAAGGTCTGAATTTGCTGTGTATACACCTATTGGGTTGGTCAGTGCAAGATTTGCAAGATCTGCAAGATGCAATGAACATGGTAAGAGCCAGTTGTTAAGAACCAGCTGTAAAAAACAGCAGGGACACTTCACTGAGTTATTCAGTGTGGCTAAAGCAGGCTGGAGGTGCCTTCTTGGCCACAGCACATACACCCCTGTGTGAAATGACTGGGGGACTTGGGCATGATGATGCAGGATGAAGACTGCTTATCACTGCACAGTGATATTGGAAAAACAGGCAAAAAAAGGTAAATGAATGGGACTGTGGGTGATGACTGCTAATATATTAGGCAGCCTTTGTTCTCCAGCAGACTGCATTTTTTTGTTCCAATGTTCTGAAATACCCTCTATTTACTCCTTGACCTAGCTTTGTACATACAGACCACCACTGGACTTCTTTGGCTCACTGGGATTTAGCTGTTCTTCCTTTGATGTCTGGATCCTTCAGTTGCCTCTGTACACACAGATGTGCAGTGATACTCATATTTTTCCACTTGCTGTCACAAACCCAACTACTAACTCTCAAAGGGACTTGGTGCCTAAGGGAAAGTAGGAGCCTCTTTTCCTTAGGTACAGCAGATATGCAGGGACAGTTGGCTCAGACATTAAGAAGTCGACCAAGGATTTAACTAGTGAAAATACTGAAGGCCTCATTAGCAATGGCAGATGTTTCCTGTAGCTCAGGCTATGGCTTCTCTGGGTCTGATTAAAACTGTGATTAGGGGGTGTGTGTGGGGGGGTGTGTGTGTGTATGTGTAGGTGAGTAAATCTTCCTTATCTTTGAATGTGAACTGACCCTTTAAGATAGGTAAAAATTTCACTAAATGCAGAGCTACCATGACTGAAGGCATAGGCTTTGTTGTGCTGATTTGTGACCTCATTGTGGTGTCCCGAAAAATGGTGGTCATCCCTTGGTGTCAGTAGAGCACTAACTGAAAGCAAATGGGTAATCCCTGCTCTAATGCTTTCTTCTGTTTCTCCATTCTCTGGCTCCAGTATATGAGCCATTGATTGTAATTGGATTGTCACAGAATCACAGCACACCTGAGATTGGAAGGGACCTCTAGAGATCACCTAGTTCTACCCTTTGCTCCAAGATAGATCACCTAGAGCAGGTTTCTCTGGACAGTGTCCTGTCAAAATAGCTCTGAGGATGGAGACTCTACAACCTCTCTGGGCAACCCGTTCCAGTATTCAATCACTGTTATGGTAAAAAACTTTTTCTTATATTTAAATGGAATTTCCTGTATTTCAATTTCTGTCCATGTCCTCTTGTACTTTCACTGGACATCACTAAGAAGAGTCTGGATCCATCTTCCTTTTCCCATCAGGTATTTATAAATGTTGATAAGAACCCCTCTGAGCCTTCTCTTCTCCAGACTAAACAGTCCCAGCTCTCTCAGCCTTTCCTCAAATGAAAGGGCTTCCAGTCCCTTCACCATCTTTGTGACCCTTCTCTGGACAATCTCCAGCATATCCATGTCTCTCTTGTACTGGTCAGCTCAGAACTGGAACACAGCACTCCAGGTGTGACCTCACCAGTACTGAACAGAGGGGAAGGACCATCTCCCTCAGCCTGCTGGCAGCACTCCTGATGCATCCTGGGAGACTATTTTGGCCCTTTTTGCCACTCCTTACTGACTTGTGTTCAGCTTACAGTCCACCAGGAGCTCCAGGTACTTCTCTGTCAAACTGGCTTTCCAAACAGGGGGCCCCCAGAGTGTTCTCTTCCTCCCCACATGCAGGATTTTGCACTTTCCTCTGTTGAACTTAGTGAAATTCCTTTTTTCCCATTTCACCGGCCTATCCAGGCACCTCTGAATGTCAGCACAACTCTCTGGTGTGTCAGCCACTCCTCCCACTATTGTGTCATCTGTGAATCTGCTGAAGGTACGCTCTGTCCCATCATCCAGGTCAGTAACCAAGTTCTTAAACAGTAGTGGCTGCATTGTAAGCCTCTGTCTACACCACTAATGACAGGCCCCCAGCTGGAATTTTTTTTCTCCAAACACAATGCTTTAAGGCCAGGAGCTCAGCCACTTTTCAACCTGATTCACTGTCTACTTTCCTAGCCCATATTTCACCATTCTGTCGATGAAGATGTCATGGGAAGCAGTGTCAAAAACCTTACTAAAGTCGAGATCAACAACCTCCCACCCAGTCATATTATCACAGAAAGCTATCAGGTTCAGCAGACATGATTTCCCCTTCATATATCCATGCTGACTTCACCTTGTTCTCCTTCATATATTTGGAAATGGCTTCCGGGAAGATTTGCTCCATGTCCTTTCCAGGCTGACCAGCCTTTAGTTCCCTGAGTTATCCTCAGGTAGAGCCAAGATGCTTCTTCAAATGTATCAGTCTTTTGGAAGACAGATATTGTAGCACAAATGTGAGAGATGGTGCTGTCCTTCTGAAAACTCTGGGTGTAAGAGGGAGTACAAAAGATCAGATGCTGCTGTGAGGAAAGTACAGAGGAAGCTCTGAATAGCCTGCGGGAATTTCTGACCCAAATATTCTCACATATTAGATATCTCCCAGTTTCAGATGACAAGAAAATGGCTGCAGTGGAGCACAGATCTCATGGGAAGTCCTGGTATAGAGGGAGAACAGGTCTGGCATGAAACTATGTCCTGTTCAAGCCCTTCTCTCTGTGCACCACTCAGTACATCTGTTTAACAGAGCTCTAAGGGTTTGCTTTAATGTATGCATTTCAGGGATGTACTAATAAGACTGTGCTTATTTTTATGCACTCGTGTGCAGATAAAGCTATAGAAATAGATGAAGAATGATAGGAAGAAAAGATTGAACCTGCACTTTTGCTTACCTATTAATCCTGACACAGGGTTGCTGTTACTGTTGGAAATAATTTAAATCCACACCTCGCAATAAAATTTAAAAATCTGTCAAGCTCTTAAGTATGCTGAATAAATTCACTGATACTTGGCAGAGATGGCAACGTACTGCTGTCTCCTGCATAGAAAAGAATTACAAGTGTTCATACATTTATGAGTTTTAGAAATGAATTCTGACTATAGGTCTGTGCTCACAGATATTTCTTGACTCTCAGTGTCCCCTCCTGCTAGTGCAGTTGGCATTGTACAAAATGTTTTGAGATTTGCCTGCCTAAAACATGCCTGTCCAAATGATGTCACATCTAAAAAAACTGCAGGAGAAGTGAAAAATGAAAGTGGGACTTGGTATTAACTCTCCTTTACCTCTTACTGAATATATTCTGCAGGGTTCAGAGAGCATTTTGCTTAGGCTGTCTCTTGCAGTCCTCTGTTCCAGAGCCAAGAGTTCATCTATTAGAAAAGGTCCCAATGTGAAGAGGCACTGCGATACTTTTCCTCACCAACTCAGCTGTGTAGTTAGACTCCCTCTTCAAAATCATCTCACTTGCTGCTATCTTAGGCCTCTTTTCTTTCCCAGCCAACCTTCCCCAGCCAGGAGAATGCCACAAGTGGACTTGCTTAAAATTGTCCATATCTCAGGCCTGAGAGGGCAGCAGGTGAAAAGGTGCTGTGTGTCTTTGTTTCCTTTCCCTTCTACAGCATCATCTGTGGGCTGCTCTAGGGACCTGAAGGAGCTTTTCTCAGTGGTGAGAAATGGGCATTTACATGAGAGGGGAAGACTCCTTGCTCCTCACTCAGTGTAATTCCCACTGAGCTGCATTTGATGCCTGTTGCAGTTGATGTGACTCTTTGACATTCAGCTCCTCCAGCTTCCCTCCACATGAGAACAGGAGCTTGTCAGCTGGTGGAGAAGGATGAATGTAGAGTTGGCCTCTTACACTCTTTAGATTCAGGGTCCCTGTTCATCTATGTGTTAGGAATAAAGGGTCAGCAAGAGGATGATAGTAGAAGTAATGTTCACATACGCACTTTATATATATGTTAGGTAATAGCAATCAAAACCTTAAGCTCAGTAGACATTCCTAATTACATTTTCTATCTGTAAAATACATTGAGTTCTATCAACATCACATTTTTCTGGGACTTCACACTCAAGGTGTCATACTGATTCTGTCCAAACAGAGCAGAATAAGCCTAATGCAAAGTAGTCCAGCCTGATTGCTGCAAAGGGATGAAAGAGGGGCAGCACCTTCAGCATTGACTGCATAATTTAAGCATTAGAGCGTCACAGGTGACATGTCTGTAACCTCAGCTTCATCCTGGAGGCAGCAATACCAAAGTGCACTTGCTGATGGAGTGTTGTAATTGCTGCTTCATGGCCTGGGCAAGGTCCTTGGTCCTGTGCTGTAGAGGAGGTCTGTCTGGGTAGCTGGAGTGATCCTTTTTCATCTGAGAAGTCTTTACCATGTTGGGATGACATATACCTTGGAAATCACACAGTATGCTGAACCCAAACATGGAGCAAAAATTAGGAATAAAAATTCCAGTATGCTTCGTTTTGGAGCTTGCAAACAGTACACCCAGGGCTGAATTTCTACATTATCTATGCAAAGAAGAGATGGTTGCCTTTGTGAGAAATTAGAGCTGCTGTCTAGATTTTATTTGTCTCTCTCAAGTACTCTGTATGACAGCATTACATTATTATTATCTGAGACTCTGATCTATGCAGTGACATGCAGTACATTTAGGACTGTGAATAATTGCTTTTCACATTTAATGCCAACCACGAACTGAGTAGCTCTCAGGTGCTTATGAAGATAAGATATCTGCCTCAAAGCACTGCAGAGATGTTGAAGGTGACAGGAAAGAGACGACACTGGATGACATTCAGCTCTTTTTCTAGTGCAAGGGCAACATCTCCAGTAAGGTAAGGAGAGCAGTTTTGGCTTAAAGAAAATCCAGTATCACCTTTCCACATTTCACCTGCAGAGACTTCCTGAAAAGAAGTGCAGCACAAGGAAGGGAATGCATTTGAAAGGAAAAATGTGATTCCAGGAAAAAAGGTCTGGTTCTGGACACTGAGGTTGCTGACACCTGTGAAAGTGCTCGTTTCATAAAAGAGATAGAAAGGAAAGGAAGGGCTTAGCACTTTCAGGGTGAAGGATCTGAAGTCATACCCTAATGTCTCTCTCTTCCATTCAGTGTGTAAAGGGAAGGTAGGGACTGTGATCTGATCCTGACACTAACTGTCCTCAGTGGGTATACTTCCTCCCTCTCCTGGCTATCCCAGGATCACAGAAGCAGAAAAAGGACCTAAGAGTGCATCTTCTCCTCATGTCCTCCTGTGGCTCTGGGTTTCAAATTTCTCACTGAAAGGAGAATTATACCCTGCTTGCCTTTCCAGCTGCTCTCTGTCCTCTGCTTACCAAAGCTGGAGGCATTAACGCTCCCCCTGCAGGTGCTCAGTATAAAAGTGTATCAGGAGGCCAGCAGTGTCAGCATGAGAAAATAAAAGTCTACTAACAGCCCCCAGTCTTGCCTTTTCAAGTCTCTGGAGCAAGTTTTAATAAGACTCATTTGAAAGAGCCCCTGAGAATTCCTCACGTTTAAATACACATAATCATTTTAGGATGAGGTGTTTCACCTTTTATCATACATGTGATTTCCAAATGTGTTACCGTTGCCTATATGCAAGGTGTGTGAATAGCCTAATGACATGCCAAGATGAGGAGTGCCAGTGGAACAGAGAGGTGAGGTGTGTGTGGCCTGAAGAGCCAGAGGAGGGGACAGAGTAGCAGAGCCTGACACTGCTGGTGTCACTCTAATCTGTGTGTGGCTGGGGAGAGCATGGCAGCCCCCTGTAATGGCAGGCTTCCATGGTGCCCATAGCATCCCTGGGAATTGATAGCCCTAGAGCTGTAGTAAGGCCCTGTGTAGAGCAAAAGCATTTTTCATCCGCCAGCGAAGATGTCCGCAGCATGCGCATCACAAACCAGGGGCGAGTCAAGTCTTTGCCTGACACCTTTTCCTCCACTCTTCTTGGTCTTTTTCAGTTGGAGGAGGACAGGCCTTCTCAGCACTCCCTCCCGAGGTACAGCCCCCTGAGAAGACTGGCGTCCTCCGTTTTCTCCTCCTCAACCCTGGAGACAGAACACTACCCTCACGTTGGTGGCACTTTCATACAGCGCAGCCGTTCGGCGGAGAGCAGCCCCGTGCGCATGCCCCACCGCAGGCACATGCCCCTCACGGCAGGAAACCACAGACTCATGCCTTCCGTCCTCCGCATTTCCAGGTCCCAGCTCCAGCAGGTGTGGGCCCGCTTCACACACAAAACATAGCCTGTTCAGGGAAGCAGCAGCCTCCATAATGCAATAATAGATCCCACCCGCCCACAATGTGTCACCACTTAATGCAATATTGAATCCCAGACAACACTGGCCTAAGGTACTGTAACTTCCAAAGCCCCTGCAACCAGACCCCACAGAGACTGAAAACATCTGCCTTTCTAAACCTCCCAGCAGCCTGAGCGAGGGGCGGCAGCAAGGCCGAAGATGAGAACGCAGATGGTGAACGTGTGGTGTGTGAAAGAGGTGGATGCCAGGGCTCATCTGAAAAACTCGCTCACGCATCGTGCAGCCTCGGGGTAGGAAGTGCAGGGCTGCCTCACTGAACACATGCAATCAAGCAACAAACATTGTCAAGTTATGACTGGAATGGAGAGACTGTGGAGGTATCAGCAAGCGTTACCTTCCTCAGCAAATGGGTTCAAGCATCTCTGTTGGTATCTTACACCAGGCCGAATATGTAGGCAGTTTTACTCCATCTAGATATAGGCAGACTCCCACTCAAAGCTCACCTGAGGCAGGACCTCAGGTTTGTCCCTCTTGTGGAGTTACAATCATGTATCTCTTTGTTGCTTTGGAAATCCCCTTGCTTTTGTTGCAGTTTGGTTTCCATACAGTGACCACACATTTCTGTCTCTCTGGCTTTCCCTCTGTTACATGACAGTGGAACTGTTTGTCTGCTCTCCACTCCTAAGCTGCTCCAAATTTTCTTACCTTCCCTCAGAGGCACTGACTGTCGAGTTGGATAGCAAAGATTTTCTTACTGATCCAGCTGTATATTACGCTATTTTTAAAATCCAGAAATTTTAGGCACCTGCAGCTTTTCAATGGCAGAGCAGTCCTGCTTCCTGGCCTTGCTTGGAAATGCCTGTGATAACCAGATCTCATTTGAGAAATAAAGTGGCCTCAGCTCCTGGTATAGAGAGCCCCTGAAGCCCTTGCCTAAAACTGACCTGAATGTCAAAGTAAAAGGGAGATGGAAGTTAATTTAAATTGTCATAAGTATCCTTATTTCCTGTGTTTGCAGAAATATGTTGCCCCTCTCAGTAGAGCTGCAGTGTAAAGCACCAGACTGTATGAAAACCTTGCGTAGTTCAGTGAATGCAGTAACTGTCTTCTATTGCCATGAGCCCTTGGTCTGATCTTCTGGGAAAAGGGGCAGTATGGATGTCAAGGTTAAAGAAGAAGGGGTCATTGCTGGTGCTCAGGGCTCTAGGGCAGTGCAAGTCCAGAGTAAAATACTGTGCAGAAAATATTTAAGCACAGGATACAGACAAGAAAATGCAGAAAGCTCAGGCAGATGTGAGAATGGGTTGGGGTAGGTGTGGGTGTTGGAAGAAAGTTGTGACATGGAGTTATTACTGCACAGGTAGGGTGTTTCCAGTGGGCTTACAATGAGCAATTCCTCCAAGCAGTCCTTTCTGTAGGTATATCTGCCCTACCTGAGGCTCCCTTAGTATTGGATTCACCCTCCCGTAAGCAACACCAGACAGTGCAGCCCCAGACAGGGTGGGTGGTGCTTTCTGAAGTTCACAGGACCTGGCCCAGTGTGTCTGCATGCTGCAGGGTGTGGTCAGACAGGCTGACATGCTGACAGAGCATCCCAGGGGATGCAGGGATGGAGACGGAGGGGCAACACACCCTCCTTGAGAAGATTCAGCACGGGTATGACCAGCCTCTTCCCACAGTCATTCTCGCTTCAGTGACATCTATTTCTTTTGATGTGCCCCGAGAACATGGGTGAACAGGACAATTTACTCTTCAGACAAAATTTTTATCTGCAAATTGTTCATGAGTTTTAGTTTTAAAAAAGGGATTGGACATTGCCAAAAATACTTGGGCTGTATGAAGCAGTCGCCTAATCCTGTTTGGCAGTTCTCTTGTCAAGCACAGATACCAGAAAGAGCATGGCTTTGGTCTTCTCTAAGTGACATGAGAAGGGATGATTTCCTTAAGTAGACTCTGCTCTGGTGTTATTTTTTTCCATCTTCAGTAGAGACTTTAATGGAACAAACAGATTCCACAGAAAATGGAATCTGTGAAAGAAGTAGACTTAAAATCAGTCACTCGTAATAATTTTTGTTCATAGCCTCCAAAACACCGATGTTCACTTTTCAAGGTCAATTTCAGGAATTAAAATTACTCTTGTTCTATTTTTAAGGAAAAATCAAACAAATTTTAGTTTTGCCAGTCAGAAAAGGGAACAAACAGGATAACTGGGTATTTATAAACTCTAGGCCTCTTGTTCAGACAAAACCAATGACTGGCCAATAAGTAGCTCCATATAGAAAATTCAGAGGTCAGTAATCCATCTAATGCTACTCATCGTGATTATATATAGAACTGCTCTTGCCACATAAACTTGATACTGCTCTTCTAAGTTCAAAAATCTAATTTATAAAGATGGTTGGTTTATATAGACTTCAGTAAGACTTTATTCCAGTTAAAATTATTAATAAATTGAAAGCCAACTAGACAAAATATGTTTATATGTTGCTATGTCTTACAAGAGGGGCTGTTTCTCATTAGGACTCCTGATCTCCTGCCCTTAGCTCAGCACTATTCCATGCCTTTAGTGGCTGTCAAGAAGAAAAAAGAAATCACTGAGGAGAAGGTTTGCAGTGACAGAAGGTGGGTGGTTTGATAAAATACTACTGACAGACCAGCTCTGCAGGAGGATCTGAATTGTTTGATAAATTGCTTGCATTCAAAGTAATGATTGCGTTCACCCAGGCACAAGGTCATGTTTTGAGTATGAAGAATGTAAGTCACATGTGCAGAATGAGAAGCTGTGCCCTGGGAGGTTCTGTCTCCCAAAATGAGGTGGGAGTTAGGTGAAGTAATTAGCTGCCTCTAAGTTCCCACTATGCTGCTACAGCAAAAAAGAAAAAATACATTCTTCTTTGATGTATCAGCAGGAAAATGGAAGATGTGAGCAGAGGGAGATCTTTTGTAGTGGTGAGATCACTACCAGACATCATATCCAAGTCTGGTATGGAAATTTTTGTAAAAGATTTTCAAAAGCTGAACGAGAAGAAGTGGTACAAGAATGTTTGATTCTGTAAAACCTGTCTTGTAGAATAAGCTGGAAGAAATGCAGTCTGTCATTAAATACAAAACTAAAAAGTGACATGATTGCTGTTAAGTGTCCCTGCCTGAACAGAGCAAGAGGGGTTTTAATCTGCCAGGCAAAGACATGAGTCTTATGTCCTGTAAGATAAGGTAGCAAAGGTAAACCTAGAAGCAAGATGTTCATTTTAAAGACATAGGTGTGTGGTAAACCACTGAAATACATTTTTAAAAGACACTGAATTCTTTGCTGTTCAGTCTCTGTAAGGTGGGACATTGGTTTCTAAACCAGTCCTGTTAAACCATCAAATTTGGGCTCTATACCAGAATAATTGGACATGTTGCTGTCGCCTGGGTTTTATGGCAAGTCTTATTTAATGATCAGTATGTCTTTTACAATTTAATTCTGAACAAATTAATTGGTGCTAATGGCTGGAATCCTGATGTTAAAGTATTATGCAAAGAGTATTAAAAATAGTCAATTTAAAGGGGTTTTTTAACATCTTCATCTAATTCTGTATTAATTACTATGGAATCCACATATTGTTGAGGAACAGTTGGCAAATTAAAGAAATGTGAAAATAGCTCTTTTTTATATATATGGAAATGTAATAAATTAATATTGAAACTAGTTGCAGTGCAATTCTAAAAAAACTGATGTAGATTACATTTATATTGCATTTATTTATTGTGTTTCATTTATAATGACTGCAATTATAAATGTAAATATGTCCAAAATCAGTTGGCAAAAAAACCAACTGATGGAATGCTGTTGACATGAAAATTGATCATGGGTCTATGGGCTGGAAAGTTAGTTGCCCTAATTATTTGTCCTTTTATGTTTGATAGGGATTTTTTTAATTCTTCAGCTGGCACAAGCCAGTGTAAATCAATACTAGTGAAATAAATTTCCCTTTCAGCACCAGACTCTTAGGCAAATTGTGTTCATCGGGAGGGTCCAAGAACAGGGTTTGCATCCTGAGAGAGATATTCTTCTTTTACTTTTCATTGTACATAGCACTTGTTCTCCTCAGAATCCAAATTGGAAATGAGCATTTGCCACTCCTTCACAGAGATCATTAGCATCAGGACAGGTGGCTGTTGCTAGGATCTCATGATCTACTTCAGCAAATGTTCATCACTTGTGTATATACATACAAAAGCCATCTTTTTATATCGTGGCCTCTGGGCTCCTTTCACTTTCTTTCTATGCACAACGGGAGATGTTTCCAATTTATTGCTCTCTCCCCAGCCTCCTTCCCTCCGGAAGGAGCTAATGAAATACAATTTCTGTGAAAATGCTACTGTAAATGCTTGGCTTAAGCTAGCATGAATTGGGTAAATGTAGTTATTCCAGCATGCATTCACTTTCAGGGGAGAAAGTTTTGGTGGGGGGGGGGATGACTGAAGATAAGTTTCACTGACACAGGTGCAATTCTGCAGGTGCCAGTGTGCATTAGGAGTGTCCTCTTGATGCACCCATGTTGACAAAGTCCCCAGTGTGAGCCTGACTTTGTCTACCATTCCCATGCTTTTTAGCCAGTGTTGAGGGGCAGGCACATGAAAGAGTTATGGTGCATCACCTCTTTCACTATTTAAGGTCTCTTTTGTTAGAGTGATGACAGAAAGTAAGATAGAAATGCCCTGTAAAACAGCCATATGGGTGTTATAATCCCATCCCTATGCTACCTCTTCATGATGAAGTCGCTCTTGTTCTACCACTCCTTCTCTTTGTTGTGTGTCTGAACCTGGGCATTGTGGTGGTCAATGCTGCTGTGGGACTGTTGTTCTAAAAGGGACAAACTTGTTCAAAAGTTGTATTTGTTGGACTAAATATTCCTAAAGAGTTCCAGCCTGGACAATGCTTTCCTTGCTGTGTGACAAATGTTGACTCCAGGACCTTTCCTTCAGCTCTTCTCCTGTAGTTTATGTGGGGATTCTTCAAGGACAGAGACAGATCAGCCTACCTCTCCAGTCTTGTGTCCGAATGAATTTTGAGGAGTGCACCAAAAGCTGCTCTGGCTGCCTTTCAGTGAGACTTTGGGTGCATCTTCTCCCTTCCAAAGGTGGGAGGCAGGAGGCACCACTTGGGCTGTGAAGGGTGTTGGCAGCTGACACCTCCCCTGCCCAGGATGAAGAAGCTGTACTTGGACAGTGAGCCTCCAGGCTGGATTGAGATAAGGCAGCTGATGTTCTCCTCTGGGAGAACAAAGCAAGAACAAAGCAAGAACAAAGCAATCTCATCATTGCTTTGTAAGCAGAGACATTGCTCCACAGCTGCCACCCAGCTCCTGTTTAAATCTGAATCTGGATGCAAGAACAGCAGCAGTTGGCTACAGCCCCGAGCTGCTGATAGGCTTTACATGCAGAACCCCCTCATCTTCACCTCACTGCTGAGAAGTTCTCTTAGATCTAGTTGCCTCTTTGTTCCAGTTTGCCTGTCCCATCTCTTCTCCGTATGACAAAGTCTTTTTGCTCCACCTTGGTTGCCTCTGTGTGTCCCACTCCACACATTCACCTGCCCCCATGGTTTACCTCCATTGCCATTCATGGAATCTCATCTCTCGCCTCCTTATTGCATCCCTGCATACCTGCACTACCTTCTGCCTTTGCTGTTCCCAAGAATCTGCAAATCATGCCTCTTGCACTGGTTTCCTATGCATTGCATAGCTCATGGTGCACCATACAATCCCTGTAGCACTTTGAGCAGCCAAGAGGCCTTCCCTCCCTCTGGTGTCCTTGGAGGAAATAGAAAAAAAATGGCGCATTTTGGCAACCGGAGCAGTCTCAGCTCTACGTAGAGTCTATGTGAGGATTGCATTGTTTAAAGGCAGCTGGATTTCCAGGATGAGAATGGGAGATACCTTCCCTTTTCAGGACAGTTTTGTGAGTTTCAAATGCTGGAATCCTTAGCACTTAGCAAACGTCCCCCAATTGCTGTCTGCATCAGCAGCTGAATTTACACAGCTGGCTGTGCTCTTTCCCTTAAGACACGGGTACCATCTGTGTTTGCAAACCATGTAAATAGCTGGTTAAACACCACTGCTGTTGTTGTGAGCATGTCTCTAAGTTCTGTTTAAATTGGAGCCTGGTCCCTGTGGGTGAGAAAATGTCTCAACTCCAGTTGCAAACTCTAGAAGTTTTTCCAAATTGACGTTTTCTGGGCTGGCAAAATTGGCTGTCCCCATTCTCCAGCTAAGAAGTTGGGAGCATGGGGAAGATTCAAATCATGATAGAAATAAATAGGGTGTTTCAAACAGCCAGGACGGCAATTAAAAGTGCAACAGAGCTGACACTTTTTTAATTCACTGTGAACTTTAACACACAGTGTTTCCTCCTGTTGTCTGTCTTAATCCAGAGGTATCACAGAATGGTGGATTCGTCTTTGGGGATTGGTGTTCCTTACTTTGCCACATACAAGGACTGTTCTTCCCTTATCAAGCCTATGCCACTGCCATTAGGCCACCCAAGTATCTTGTTGTTTTAAACAAGCTCCTTGTTTCTTCTGTGATTCCATTTGACACCAAGCTCTCCCCAGCTGCTTCTGGAGCAGTCAGACCCAGGTGTTACACAAGAAGGCAGTGTGCCTTTAAGAACCAGTCAACAATCTTTCTCCCTTTTTGATATATTTTTTAGATATAGGACCTCTGGAAAGAGGCCTGTCATTTCAAACTCATCAGGCACAAAAAGCAAAGGTGTTTTCAGCAGGTTTCCCAGCCCATTCACAGGGCACAGAGGTTGAGTGGCTCTTCAGTAGCTGGGCTGTTTCTTTTCCAAAGGTGGCTGTAAAGCCAGTGAACATTCATCTTCTCTTAAAACTCACCTAGGCTGTGAGCACTCGAGATGAGAAACAAAACAAGTGTCATTTGGGACACTTCTCTGCTCTGTGCTTAAAACATTTCTTCCAAAGATTTAACTTTGGAGTGTTTAACTACCTCATTTGTCTTTTGTTTCAGTAGCATCACCAGGCTTTGGTACCATCTTTGTCACTGACTACACTGCCCCGAAGTGTGCAGCCTCTTTTGAGAGTCTGGATGATTTGTTTAGTAGTAGAAGCCTTCTGCAGTCAGATCGGAAACACCTCAATTTAGCCTTTCCACAGTTTATTCAGAAACAAACTTATGGTATGCATACCTCCCTTAGGCCTCTTAACCCAAAAGATCCCCAAGTGCTTTATTTTTTCCATGAGTCACTTCCTTGCTGTTTGACATGGAGGAGTGCTGGAGAAAGCAGCAAATAAAGCCTTTTCAGAACAAGGCAGGATGAAGCCAGATGTGAGAGTTTGATTGCACAGAGGGAATTTCAGGAGTCTGAATATTTTTTCATGATCTGTAAATTGCCAGGACAGTGGGTGGGACCTATATACCAAATACAACAAATACTGAGGCATTTCTTTGACTGCAAATCACCAGGAACTTCACTTGCTCTCCTCGTGTAAAAATGCACTATCTCAATCTGGTGCTGTGATCCTTTGTAAATAAATTAAGGCAAGAAAATACACCTATTACTAGTTTAGTCCTCTCTTGTAAAATAGCTCAACAAGAGGATGCGCTGTGAGACCGAAGGTCAGAAAGCATGGAAAGATGTGTTCAGTCCTTTTCCTGTTTTCTAACGTCCTTCTCTCTCACAACTCCATCAATCTTCCATGATGTGTATATGTGGAACTTTTAAGTGCTTGACAGCAGCACAAGATTATTCTTGAAAACAGATTTTCTCCTGCTTTCCTGGAGCGTTTGGTGACAGATACCAACTGTGTTTGTCCACACGTGGGTCTAACATTTCTTCCTTAGGCTACATGGAGTCCCTGTGGTATCCAGGCACATTTGTATTACAGCCACATAGTAACTGATTCAGTACTGCGTCAGTGACTTCATTTATTTTTATTGTCAACTGCTGGGTTATATGAATGACACATTTTATTAATGGTTGTTATTAGAGATTTATTCAAGACACTCTCAGAACTTTACCTGAAGCTGAGACCATTTTGCTACTTTCACATTGAATAAGAAAGGGCTCTTTTATCCCAATCTATTCAGAAGAGAAGCTTTTATTTTTAGTTTTCCTTTTCTTGTTTTCCTTTGGTACAAATGGGAAAGAACAATTTGGAGATAACTATTGTGTATTTGTCTAGCTCTGCTTGGCAGTAACAGATGGGCTGCAAGAGGCTAGCTGAAAAAAAAAACCATTGCATTTCCTAGCAGACAAGGTCTGAAGCCTTTAAAATCATGGATAATTTGCAAATCCTAAAATCCTGTTAGTGTTCATTGTGAATAAATTGCCCCAGATACTTCTCAGCTGGAGAACAAGGAGTACCCTTCTTCTTGACCTGCTTCCCCTGTGGTTGCCAGCTCTCCCCAGAGTGACTGGAGGAGACAGTAATTTCTGGAGAGGCTCACCAAAGTAAGCCAGATGTGCTTCCTGATTTCACCGTTGTCCCCAGGATGGTGTTGTGATGCTGTTTGCTGGAGCTCCCATTTCTGATTGTCTGTGTGTTTGTATGTGTGCACGACCCACACGTGCAGTGTGAACGGTCACGCGTGGCCCTGCCTTACAGAAGAGTTTCTGTGCCAGTAATGGGCCACTCTGCACACACCCAAATGCTGAAAAGGCTGTTGCAAAGAACAAAATCTCATCCAGTTACGGAAAGAATCCTTATGGTGTCTGGTTCAGGTGGCACCCCTGGCCTCCTCTGCACGCTGCAGGTCTGATTTCAGCAACCTGGCCCAGCCCAGTTCTCTTAATTCAGTGTATTGTGACATACATCCATATCTCTCCTTCTGCTGTCAGCTGGCAGAGTATTCTGGTGATGAGAACAGTGCTGGCACTTGGGATATAATTTATAGTATGCAAACACCTATTTTGGGTAATACTAAAGCATTAAATAAAACACATAAAGGCTGATCACTGCAGCACTACCTTCCTTTCTGTTGCATTTTTATACCACGTGTTTTGTGTTCGGGTCACTCTAATACACAAACCTGCATCGGCAGTTCCAGGGGACAGGGCAGAGATTAATTTCTGGGAAATGTTTCTAAGTGTTATTTGCTGTATTGCAACTCCTTTGTATCACACCTGCCATGGAAAAAAAAAATGATGTTACGATGAATGTACATTTTGAATAAGCTGCTAACCATGTAACCTGGGGATTGGAAGCAATCCCCATTTTACATTCACTTGCATGTCTTCTAGTGTTTAAAAAGAAAATTGCTTTATGTTCGGAGGTTTTATTTTTTCATATGCAAAGTGGTTCAAGTGAGTTACCTCATCTAGTGCACTTGCCTCATAAGAATCCCCAGGGTTTCCTCCAACAACTCCAACAAATTTTGCAGTTTAATTATGAGTGCAATTAATTATCTGGCAACATGAAACACAGTAATGACAAATTTCCTCTTAACAAGTCTGAAAAGGAGGATTTCCATGGGACTCTTGCCCCTTCAGCTTGGTCCTTCCTATAAAAACCCCTTCCAGATCAGGTTCTTACTCAGCACTGCTGACTTCTGGTTATTTTTATGACTAATGAAGATGTTTAGCTTTCAGAATATTCTTCTTCTTCTTTCTTGCTGCTATTAAGTTGCCTTTACAGTTAGGGACTGGAACAATTTTTGGATTATCATTTCCTTCCACTTTGCTCACTATTTCCTGAGTCTCTTATGAGTGATAAAATGAAGTGGTCCCTGTGTCTGCTCAGACAGGGAGCTCTGTGTTGAGTCTTGCTGGAGACACTGGTGGGTACAGAGGTGGGAAGCTGAGTGGCAGGCATTCCACCTTTACAGAGCTTTTGCTTCCGTCCAAGACGCTAGGAAAACTGGCACAAACCTAACACATGAAAGCACAAATAGGGAGGAGAAGAGCACTTACCCAGCACAGGAGTGGACTGTCCTATTTGCCTTGGTAAAAAGAATGAAGAAAAAGGCTGTGGAGCTTTTGATGGTAAGATGCTGGAAAGAAGAACATCTCTAACATTTATGGTGCTGATTCTTGGAACACGGAGATCCTGCAAGTAAGCGTGGCAGCTCTAAGACCCCTGCTACTTTTACCTCATCTGATGCTGGTTTGAAGAGAGAGCTGCTTCAGAAACTCAGATTCTAGGTTTTTTCCACTCACCATTGTCAATCCTGCCAGATCTCCCAGTCCCAATCAAGCTTAGTCTATGTTGGCAGAGGATAATGTCACTTCCAGGATATGCTAAGGTCCTGATAGTATCCAAATAAAAGCTGTTACAGGGAAGACTGGGCTACAGCTCTTGCTGTCTGTGTGCCATCTGCATCTCTCAGGACTAAGGCCTCTTCCCATTCCCAGTGGAACAATTAATGTCATGTTGAGAACTTGATTTCTGCTTCTCAGACTTTCCAGCTCCCATGAAGAATCTCAGGGACCAGCATATCCTTCCTTTGCATTACCTTGTGTCACCTGTTAGGCTTCTGTTGCTGCTAAGCAGGAGAGTCCAAACGATATTTAACCAACTGCTACTCAAGTAGGAGGTGAATGTGGGTTTCTGTGGTCATTGCTACTGAGAGGAGACAAAAGCTGTAGGTAACCTGTTGTGCTTTCTGGTTTGCTTGAGAAACTTCATCTGCTGAGACTTGAGTTTGCTTGAAGCAGTGGAGCTCAGCGCAGCCCCCTTCAAGCAGGTCTCCAGTGTTAAGAGGTACAGCAGAAGGGATTCCTCAAGTTGCCAGAAGTCCTCGTGGATTGCTAGGGACAGAAGGTTTGCAGAAGCTGTGGAAGTTCGTCTCAGGGGGAAGGCAGCAGGGAGATGGAGGGGACTGCTGTAGCTTTAAAGGCAGTACTGTGTAGGGATCTGTTTGGAAGGACATAGTTGACTAAAGGGATCCAAAGCTTGTTTTCCTTGAGTCTTTTTATTCTTCCTTATCTAATCCCTTTAGAGCCGAAGGTCAACCCCTTTTTGTACTGCAATAACACTGTAAAATATGCTTGCACTAATTCTTCTGGTATACCAAGCATGCAAGACCAATTTAAAGCTTTTTTTTCAGAAGAAAAAGACTGTATTATTGTGTATATAGAAATACTGAGAGAGAATTTGAATTCTGTCTCCTGTATAAAAGCATGCATTGATTACCTGTATGTAGATCATGCTGTAAATGCTGCAGAGTACTGTAAAATCCTACACTTGAAACCACAATGAACAGGCAATGTCATCAAAAACAAATGAAACAGAAGCTGTGCAATGGATTTTGTGCCTTTTTTAAATCCATGTATGTTAATCCAGACAATCGGGAAAAAAAAAAAAAGAAAAAAACAAACAAACAAAAAAAAAAAGCTTGTATACTACCAAAACCTTATTAAAGAATCAAAGGCAGCATCTTGTTGATGGCTGGGTTTTTTATTTGCTTTCTTGCTTTGTTTTTCTACTTCCTTTGGTCTGGGAAGGTGTCCCCTGCTCATCCTTGGGTACATGGGAGCACCGGGCAGGGAGTTGAAGGAGATCTGGCAGAACAGTGAGAGTTTCATTATTGTTTGCGAATGTGATCACTAAAAACTTGCATTGAAGACAGATCTGAGAGTAGAAACAAAGTTATGTGACTGTTAGAGATGTAATTTGTACTTTGGGAAGGCCAGATGTGTTCAATTTACATAAATTTAGGCTAGTGCCAATTCTCTGACTTACCACAGTCACATCATAGCTGCAGATTACAACTGGCCCCAACTTATATACGTTTCTAGAGCTCTGGCTTGATGGTTACCACAATCCCAACTGTCTAAACTTAAGATAATAGAATCCAATGCCTACAAACACAGCAGAACCTGTTTATCATGTTTCTCTTAGTTTCTTACATGGGGCATCTTCTCCTGGCAGGCAGCATGGTGTGCATGGGGTGGGTGGATGGCTGTTTCCCATCAGACATTTGACAAGCTCTTTCAGAGTATCTGGTAAACTTCCTGCCCGTCCACCCACCAAAACCCCAGGGATGCAAAATTGTGGCCGTCCTGCAAGTCGTGTACTCCTGCCTGGGCTGCTCAGGAGATCCAGCCATGGTTGCCTTTCATCGTGACTCCTGTTTGAAAGCCACCTCTGCTGTAGGTTCAACCCCATTTGCTGTTGGTCTGTCTGGGATCAGGCTGGAAGAGGAAACACAGCAGCAGACCCTGTCTGCTTTGGTGTGAAGTGCACAGTTACTGAATCAGTGTTTTTCTGAAACTGGCTGGAGAGGAAGGCTGCAAACAGCAGGTATATGCAAAGGCTCTGGGACCTATGGAAAGGATGGTGGAAACTTCCCACACGGAGAAGAATCACAAGACTCCAGCTCCTCAAAGGCAAGAGAGCAGTTTGTGCAGGCAGGTGATGGTCTGGGAGGAAAAGCTAGGATTAGGCTGTGGTGTCTGACTTAGAGGGTTGTGCAGTGTGAGTCCCGTTTTTCTCGTGGGAATTATATGGAGGGTCAGGCAGGATTCTTCTGAGTCTGCCCTTAGCAAGGTCCAAAGCCCATCTTCTCCACGCTTCAAAGTGTGTTTTGGTTTCCCTCTGTGAGGCTGCTGGTGTGTGGCAGATGTGCACATCTGGTCAAGCACTGCAGAGGGATGCAGTGACGCCGTGTCTGAGACATGGTTTTAGAGCGTGGTCAGAACAGCAGATAGAAGAAGTGCAGCATTTCCTGAATTTATGTTAGGTAAATATTGTGATTTCTTTTTTTCCTGTACCTGGTTGATTCTTGCTTACAAGAGGTGGGAGAGAAAAAAACCCCCAAATTCTAAAGTAAAATGGAAAATTGGTGAGGCTCACACATGAAACTGTTCCCTTTTGCCCCACATTGGTGCAGAGCTGCTCAGGAGAGCAGGCTTTTCTGGAGGACACGGAGCCCACTCTGTACCATGTGTCGCATTTAGGGTATAGAAATTTGACAGACAATGAACCCACTTGTGTCTCAGCTGGTCCTCAGAGATCAGAGGGGCTGGGTGTGCCTGGGCTTAATTGCTGATGATTACCAGTTCAGCGCTGTGAGTCTAGCTGAGTTCGGGAAGAACTTTCACAAGCACAGATTCACAAATAATGTGGTCTTGACTCTATAATTCTGATTGTGTTCAATGAGAACTAGATCACAAGTTCACAAATAATGCAATTTATCAATACTATAGATCTGACTGAGTTCAGTAAGAACTTCCATGACTCAGATTCATGAATAGTGCAGTTCATTGGAGCAACAGAAAAGCACACTCAGGATTGCAGATGACAGAAGTGTTAAGTACAGAGTGTGAATATGTGCCGTGACAGAAGATACAGTGACAGAGTTGTGATTGATACATATATAAATGCCTCGGGTCTTCTCCAACACAGCCTAAATGCATCCCTTCATGGGAGAAGGAGAGATGCAGTCTATCAACCAGTCCCAAGCAGCAGAGGTGTTTCCTCCAGTCTTCTTTTTCCTGCTTTTGCTTTTTCTTTGCCCCAATACCCTGCTTCTTTGATACAATAATGTTTAGCCCTTCCCAAAGGGGTGGAGCAATCACGTCACAGGTGGGATTTTGGTGACTGTCCTCATATAAGTAAGGCATGTCCTCTTTTCATCTGCATTCTAAGGGGTGTGAAAGTCATTATGCAGATAAGGCTTAACGAGGGTCTTGGTTGCTTTCGGGCAGAATTTGAAGTTGATACAAAAGGTAAAATAATCACTTTGGTCCTTCTCCACCCACTGAGGCAGCAGTAAGGGCTGCCTGATGTTCTCCAGAGAGTCTTTGCACATATCCTGATCTTCTTCATGGACCAGATTTATAACACGGCTTGTTGTGGATGGTGAAGAGGGAGTGAGCTTGATTGCTGGTACTGAAACAACACTGGGTCGTGAGGCCTCCACTTCATCCCAGACAACATTCAGTTGTTTGACCTTGCTCACACCATGGACAAGGTCATCAAGGGGCCCAGCTCACATCTTTTTCAACAAGCGTCATCAATTCGTCACTGACTTAAACTTAGTATTTATCACATTATTCACCCCATGGCCACAGCCACACAAACAACAGCTGTAACATTGTCTCACACTGTGGGACACCATGGGCTGCATATTTCTTTTTCTTGACCACAGGGGATATCATAAGTTTCATTTAACTTCATATAATTGATTTTTGGGGTATCTCTCTAGGGCGATTCCTTGTCCTCCTCCTCCACATCTTTCATTTCCATCCATACAGAATTCATGCATACCTGACAGATCATCACCTGGGTTATCATTGATCATATATATGATAATAATACACAAAATGCAATAATTACAAGAAATAATAGCAAAGACTGTGATAAGCTCTGTAGTCAGCCAGTAAGCAAAAATCCTAACCCATGCAGAAGCTTGTTTAACATTTTCTATGCTATTTCTGAGGTCTCTGCTTGTTCTTACTGTGTCCTTGATACGGTCTAGTTGTTCATAAATATCTTTAGTTACATTTGATATGTGAATGCAGCAGGAATCATTAGACAGACTCAGTATCCACACACTCCATTTTCAGGCAATAATAAGAGTCCAGTGTTAGTCTGTTTTCAAAGCCATTTTTGATCTTGCCTGTGATTGTATCTGTAATTCCTCCAGTCCCACATGAGTGGCATTAGTCAATGCTTTGATTTGTCCAGTAAGGTTATATAACATCATTCGATCTTGGAATGCCATTAACTGGGCTGTGAAAATAGATTCCAGAACTCACCCCACCACAGATCCAGTTGTCACAAACATCTGGTCAGCAAAGACAAGATGGCAGAGAAGCCCCCTTTTCCCAGCCATGTGGTGGAGAGAGAGAACAAAGAAAAGGAAAAAAGCCAACACAGCAATGGAGCCTTCTTGATTACAGAACTCCCTCTTCCCCTAAAAAAACAAGAGGGAACAGAGACCAAACAAAAAACCTGGAAGGACTGTTTCTTGTCCAAAAACAAGCGTCAGTGCTGTCGGGTTATCTGCTCCATACCACTGACAGGGGCTCTCCCAAAGGTGGCAGCTCCATGGGCAGTGGCAGCTGGAACTGGGGCAGCAGCTGGAACTCATGGAGAGAGGAGGGGGTCTGACTCTCCCAGCCATCCCAGGCAGCAGCCGTGAAAAGGTACAAAAAAAACGGTGTTGCCCCCAGCAACAGCAGCCAAAATCGTGTTGGAAAGTTCTCCAAAGTCCAAAGGCTGGAGAGAAGGCAAAAGAGGCTTCTGCCTTTTGCTGCCTCCCTTGGAGAACCTGCCCCAGGCAATGCTCTTGGCAGCCCGGAGAGAAACGAGAAAGAGAGCACAGTGTGCCTGTTCCCTGTCTTTTAAAGGGACGGTGATAATCTCAGGCAGGTTGGCGTGGGAAAGATAGGGAATACAATGCACATTTTCGGGGTTACCCAGGACACGCGTGTTGCCATTGGTCTTGTGATTCCCTTTGGATTCACCCACGCACACCACTGCTGTAGGAGGCTGCTTCCTGCAAAGGGGACACAGTTCTAGTAGTCCCAGCACATACTGACACCACCATCCTCTATTAGTAAGGCATCGGACCGTGTTCCATCACTGCTGACCCACATGGTGTGCCCCACAAGGGTGTGCTTAGCTCTGAACAAATTATGTCAGACCCAGTGACACTGTTAGTCAAAAAAGACCAGCCACCACATTGTGGCACTCCCCACACCCTTGGAATGTGCATTCCTCATCGGATATTAGTACATGTGTCCTGGGGATGATGATAAATCTTATCATAACTAATTTCCCTATTAGTCACAAATATAGTGGCTTAGTGATGTTGCAATTGCATACAGTTGTATTGTTGTTGGTCCACCTTACAATATATTTTCCTTCCTCAGTTCCCCAAGTCACATTTGTGTGGTTTTTTCCACATGATCTCTCAAGTTTTGGTCAAATCCATAGTTAATATTTCCCAAGTTACTGGTGAGTTGGGAGACTGAGGAAAAGGTAAACTAATATTATGTGTCCATCCAAAAGCTTGGATTAATTCCAGCATAAGGCTTGAAGTGAGACATGAACTTCCATTTAGTAACATAAGGATAATAAACAGTATTTTATCCACATTATTATCAGAATTTCAGTTTCCAAATTTATCTTCAAAACAGCTTTATCTTCTCCAATTTATCTTCAAAGTATAAATATTACCACCAAAAAGGCACTAGTCCTTGTAGGCACTCTGGCTCTGTATATGAGAGCTTTTCACTCCACGTGCAGTTCATCCAGATAAAATTCACCTGTACTGACAAAAAGTGGACAAATGCTTGCTCTTGTTGTTAACTGGCAAAGTTAGGTTAAACTGAGAGTATAATCCTTCGGGTACTAATTCAATATATTTTTCCCAAACTATCTCTTGCTTCCCAGGTAAAAGGATTTTCCAGGGTTGTTCATACCATTGTCATTGTCTCAATTTGAGGCATTTTAACTGGCACAGGCTGGCCTGCATAGAAGCCAGTAGGGTGTTCCCCCAGCTTTGTTTCTGCCTTTGGCACCAAAGCAAAGCCATTGAAGGCCTTCATCTTCAGACAACCATCTCTGTAAGACAGTCACACTGCCATCCAGGCTCACAGGTTTTAACAAATTACTTAACTAACCCATTGGAGTGTTCAACTAGGCCAATAGCCTGGGGTTATTACAGAATGCGAATTATCCATCGGATTTCTTCCTCTTTGGACCAGTCTTGAACTCTCATGTCTGTGAAATGTGAGCCATTGCCACTCTGAATTCAGTATCAGTGTATGATAATCCACAATGAAATGCTACTGCCCAGTTGGTGTGTTTACCAGTCACACTGGTGGCAAGTGAGTCCTTTTAATGATGCCTCTTTTTTCCAAATCTGTCACCCCTCAGTCCTCATGAGTGCTACTGTTTGGAGGAGGCATTCCTTTACATTAATAAACTTGGAAGAGGGCACTGGCGTTGGTGTTTCTAATAGGTTGGTAAGTTTTGCAGACCCTGAATTGTCCCACATTCTTTTAGATTCTATTTGTATCTCTGGTAACCCCGTTGCCTCTGTTGCCAAACTCCACAGAGTTTCCAGGTTTGAGCATAAAATAGATAAAGTCCTAAGATGTTTGTTTGGGCGGCACCCACAAGCACTTCAACCTTAGTTAATAACCTCTCCCCCTGGGAGACAGATGAAAATTTTTGCCATGCCAGAATCCTGTACTATACCGTCAATTCCAGTAAATTTAAGTTTATGGTGACTGAGTATGATTCTCAAATGTCAGTGATGAAAAAAAAACACCCATGCCACAAACTGCATGTGGTAAAGGCACAGGCAAGCTGTAGGCTCTGTTCCCTGTGCCCTCATGAGCCGTGAGGTCACTTAGCTGTTCATGAGCACAGGGGCAGAGATGGACTTGAAGGAGCTGGTTTCTGCCTCTTGCAAATATGAGCAGGTAGAGCTTTTTCTCTCCTGACTCTTCTCTGTATATTCTAACTCTGGCCTCTGTGCAAAGCAGGGATGTTTATTGCCTTCCAAATACATATTGTTACAGAAAGTAGTCCCTAACCAAATCAAATTTAACTGCAGACAAGTTTTATGGAGAGACAGAGTGTTAAAGAGGTGAAACGTGCAGACTGTGTGAGGAACACATGCTCAGACACAGGTGATGCCAGAGGCGTTCCTGAACAATTGACTGACAAGGCAAGAGAGAGTCAGGAATGGAGATCTGAGGCCAAACAGGTAGGAAAAAAATGATTCACTGTCCAAGGACAGGCAGTGTGTCTTCTGAGAAAGTTAGGAACACAGACAGAGATCAGAGCTTGCTGGAAGTAAAGAAAATCCTTTTGACTCGTATTTGGCCAGTTCAGAGGCTTTTTAAAATGGAGTGGCCACCTCAGCTCATGGCACAGTTCCTGCTCACAGTGGAGTGAACCTGACAGAGGGCTGCCAAGATGACCAGGAACTAGAAACATCTGACATCTGAGAAAGCTGGGTTTGTTCTGCCTTAAAAAGAGGGTTGGTCTGGGATCTTATTTCCTCCCTGAACTCCGTGGTGAAGGGAGATGCCATACTCTCTCAGAGGCGCACAGTGAAAGGATGAGGTGTTATGGACAAAGGTTGCATGCAAGGGAAGTTAGATATAGGAATTGGATATTAAACCCCCCACCTTTTTCACCGTGAAGAACAGCTGAGTACGATACAAAAGGCACATCATGACTGTCAAGACAGGACCCCAGTTTCTCCAGTGAGGGGTTCAAACTGGAAACACCTTATTCAGCAGAGGGACCACTTGCAGCTGGCTGCTGATCACATTAACTCGACAGTCTCAGCATTTGATGCCCTAGGAGAGTCTTGTTTCTTAACAGCTTCAGTTGATGATAGTAATGAAGGTAAGAAATTTTGTTACAATAATACTTGACCCAAGAGATGGTTCAGCAAAGCTTCTTTTAGTTGGGTATTTATGTTCTTTGGACTTTCTCCATGGTGCATTTACAGTGGCAAAGCAACAACTCTCAGGCTACTTTAAGGAATGTGTTCTGGGAATTTTGGGGTACTGCATGCAGCAGGTTAGGCAGTCCAAGTCTCCCAAAGGTAGGCAGAAGCAAAGCAGTCACTGTTGTGCTTAGGGTGCAGGGAAGTAGAAAATACATGGAGAAATTGAAATGACAGACAGAAAGGCAGTCCATTTACTAAACCCTGCAAGGAATTTGTAGAAGTGGAAGTACATGGAGGTTAGAAAGTTATCTACAGCATGACTCAATGGTAGCAAAGGGGTGCCAGAGCACAAGAAATAAAGAACTATTCTTTTTCTTACAGCAACATCCTGCTGTCCAGCTCCATGTCCTACATTATTGCTTAGTGCAGCCTCATCTCAGAAAAATTTTCAATGTCTTGCAAGGATAAAGCTATTGAGAAAAGAGAGTTTGCTGGGACAGACTGCAGGGCACAGAAACCATATCTCTGGCCTATATAGGATGTGCACTGTGGGGCTGGATTCAGCTCACCTTGACCACAAAGCAGAAGAGATGACACAAGCCAAGGGCTGGGAGGAGACTTGAAGGTCTACACAGGTGCATATTTTACTGTGCAAAGAGGAAACAGCAATTGTCCATCTGCATCATCAACCACAGCATCCAGAAAATGGGATGAAGTAGGGCAGCAGAGGGAGTGGTTTGGGGTTGTGGAACTCTTTCCAGTGGGAGGTTCAGCACAAGGCAAGATGTTGGTCAGCTCCCAGTCCCTCTGGGGAAGTGCATCTTTTTGTTTAGGACTCCAGGGAGGGATAGCACTGTGGATGTATTTCTGGGGAAAACCCAACCCAGTCAACAGGCAGAATCCAATGTTAGGCTGTTGAATGGACTAATTTCCAAGAAATGCCTGAGGGAAGAAGCCAGGTGGGTAATTCCCTTTGCAAAGGGTGGTAAGTCCAAGTTCCACATGTGCCATCCTGATACAAAAGGTAGAATGGGTCAGTGAAAGCCCAAATCAGGCTAATACAGGGCCATCTTCAGGGCCAGGCTTCAGCTTTAATGAGAGAAGCAGCTTTGGACTCCGGAGGTATTGCCAAAACCAGCATGTGTTTTAATTTATAAGATATAAAAAGCAATATTAACTGGGTAACAACTTACCACCATGCAGAACAGCTTGATGCTGCCCACCAATCTATTTGAAATGTTTCTGCTATACATGAGCATAAAAACCTTACATTTTTCAGGCTCGGCACACGCGGATTTTCAGCACAATTTTAAATTGTGCCATTGGACTGAAAAGCCGCTGATGGCTTTTCCTCCCCAGTAGAGACAAAAAGGTCCATTTCCATGGCCAGGTGAATGTGGTAGCTGTTGGCAGCTCTGGAGCTCACACAGTTAAGTGGGTGCATGTTTAGTTGTGTAGCCTAAATATCCTCTGGCACTGTCAAATGCCACTTGAAAATGCAGAGGTTTGGAGCCCTCTGTTCATGATTAGGACTTTTCAAGGGCAACATGTGATGCATTATTGACCAGTTGAGTTTATGGAGAGGTTACAGTTTTCAAGCCCTAACAGAAGCGTGTTCTAAATGATTTGGTTTTAAATCCATTCTGCTGAGTGGTGCTGATTTGACTTTCATTTGCAACCAGTTGTTAATTAGGCCATGCTTGATAGGCATTTCCTATTTATTTTGGCCTTGTTTGGTCAAGTGTGTGCATGTGTGTGTGAGCTGCTGTTTTTCTCTAGGATCATTTGCAGTCATTTCAGAGCCTGCAGCTGCCACAGGCTGCTGCTGGAGAAACAGTGCCTTCACCACCACAGTGTCCTGTCCACCCTTCTCTTCTCCTGGCTGGACACCTCAGAGTCTGAAATCACACTTCGTGTGCCAGCTGTCCTGACTTACTTGCTGATGACTTTAGTGAAAGCAGAAGTCTGGAGAAGAGAGAATGAGGAGTTGCTGGAGGGATGTGGGAGCAGAAGAGGGGATGGATGGTGCATCAGGGGAACACAGTGGCACTGCAAGTGTTACTGCCTCAGGGACAATGGTGGATGGTAATGGGAAGTGATCTGGAAATTTGTCAAGCCCAGAGGTACCCCTTGAGTTCACTGCAGCCTGGCCATAAAAGAGAGTTGCTAAGTGGTTCCAGTAAGGAAAGAGTGAATGTGTGAATATATAAATACTGAAATAAATATACAGACACTGAAAAAGATTGGGAAATGTGAAAAAATCCTGAGGAATTGCTCAAAAATGGTTCTTTTAGGTCCAGGTGGAAGAGTGCTAACAAAGGCACTTCTTTGGCACATTATTTTTTCCTTCATTGATAAGTATCTGTGAATCTCTCCTTTCTAAGGTTTGTATGAATCCAATGATGGAGTGATCACTGCTCAGGCATGTATTTTGGAAGCATGAGAGACTGGATACTTTCCATGGATTCTTCTCACTGCTGTTGGTCCTGATGTCTTCTGTGTTGATGCTGTGTCTGAATGCTAACTAACCCTCTCCTTTTGTCACGTTTGTCTTCTTGCAGGCATACATGCTGAAGTCGTTTGAAATGAATGGCCTGCCCAAGGCGGTCCCTTTAAGTTTGCCTTACCAAGACTTCAGAAAAGATGTGTGCAACTACTGGGAAAAGCCTAAGTTATCCCAGCGGATAAAGAAAGTTGATTTCTCAAATATCATCTTGACTGCTCCTTGCAAACCTCTGGAACCTTATCTGGAAATGAATGGAAAAGAGGAGGAGGAGGAGGAAGAAGATGAGGAAGACTATGAGGAGGAGGAAGATGAGCAGGATGAGGGGGAGGAGGAGGAGGAGGGCAATGAGATTGACATGCACAGTGATTCCAGCAGCGACCTGAGTCAAAAAAGCACGGAGCGCAGCCAGGAGTGCGCACCGTCCACACTCCTGGCTGATGACCAGAAGGGATCCAAGGGTCGAGCATCCACTGCTGACGGGGACCTGGAGCTGGAGGAAGGCTCAAAAACACTAGTGCTGTTTTCACCAGGTGATCTGAAGAAGTCTCCAGTGGCCGCAGACTTGGCTCCAGAAGTGGATCTGGGCACTCTTGCTGCACTGACACCTCAGAGCGAGCGGCCGCAGCCTATGGGCAGCCAGCTGGACGTGTCTGAGCCAGGGACCCTGTCCTCGGTCCTTAAATCCGAACCAAAGCCTCCGCTGGCAGTGGCTACAGCTTCCTCCCCCTTTACCAAAGTCGAGCGCACATTTGTCCACATTGCTGAGAAGACCCACCTCAATGTCATGTCCTCCAGCGGGCAGCTGATGCGGCATGAGGAGTACTGCCCCCCGGGGCAGTTTGAGGAGGTCATCATCGAAGAGGAGCTGGAGGACAACCTGGTGCTGGTGGAGAATGGAAGCATTCACTCGGGGCTGGAAGGGGCCGAGACGGAGAGCTGCGCGCTGTCGGCCAACCACATCGAGACCACCTCAGAGACTGTGGGGGAGCAGCTGGCCCTTCCCAACAGCGTGGCAAAGCTTCCCGAGGACAAGCCGGAGCTCTCTGGCAAAGCGGCGCTCTCTCTGGATTTGGAAGAGCCTGACAGGGTGGCTACAAGAGAGCCTGGCCTGGAGAAGTCAGCATCAGCTGCAGAACAGCTGAAGAGAGCAGAGACCCTCCTCGACAGCCCGCAGCAGGGCCCCAGGAGGCCGCTGGGCTCCAGGTATAGAAGTCGGATACCCATTTTATTCTCTGAGGAGGACACTGGCTCAGACCTTTCAACTTCACTCTCAGCCAAAGAAAGGCTTTATAAGAGGGCAAAGCAACCCGACCTGGCTCGCCTGGTGATGGAGAAGAGACAGAGCCGCCTGCTTCGGCTGGCCTCAGGTGCCTCCTCCTCAGCCTCCTCCAGCGACGAGCGGCGGCGAGCCTCCGAGACCCTGTCAGCCACTGGTTCTGAGGAGGACACCCACGACTCCGACGACTCCATCCCACAGAAGGGAGAGAAGAAGGCTGCACTGCTGGGGAAAGACGAGAGAGGCATAAGCACAAAGAGCAGAATTCCTCGTCCCATCATGCCAGTGAAAACCCCGCTGGAGGTGGCGAGGTCGGAGAGCTCCCCACAGGATGCAGCTGCTTCCTGCAGGTAAGACCAAAATGGTGGGGAATGCAAAGTGGTGGGTTCATTGAGGAGACACAGGCTTTGCTCACCTCTCATGACTTCATCTTTGACTTGGTTTGAATGCATAGTCCATCCTTGTTCCTACAGTCATTTCAGCTCACAGGTGTGCAAAATACTCACCTCTCTGTCTTATCTTTTTGAAGCCCCTCTTCACTTGCCCTGGCTTTGAGACCTTTCCTTTTACAAGCTCTTTCACTTGGTCTGATCCTGCTAATAGCAGATGCCCCCAGTACTGAGCCCTTAGTTTTGCAGCATGCTCAGCACAGCCATGACTCTGCAGGGAGACCTGGCCTGGCTATTGCAATTAGAGCTGCAAGGGCAGCGAGGCTGTAAGCTGAGATTGGTTTATCTCCCATCACAGTTACCATCAGAGGCCAACTGGTGCAGTCCAACTCACGCCCACATTCCCAAATTGTATCTACTGCCTTGAGGAAGTTGCTGCATCAATTCTGCATGTTAAGAAGAGTCTCAGATGCCATGCCTGTGTGTTGACCCAGAGGGTGCTGGAGGATCAGGGCAAACATTTATAAGCTAACTGCATTTAGAGTTACAGGATGGTGTTCAAGCTAGGGCCCATCTGGTTCACAGCACAGGTTCTGCCATCCTGATGCTAAAGACTCCTTGTAATTGCCAGCAACATTCATGCCAACCCTGCCAGGAGCCCAGAGCCCCTTGCAAAAGTCCACTTCATCGTCCCTCTTTTCTTCCCCTGCAGGCTTCAGACACAGAGAGCAGCTGGGAGTGTCCCATACGAGGGCCGAACTACACAGGTACAAAGCCGGCTTCCTTCTTCACCGAGTTCCACTTCTCTTCCTCCACGGAGCAGCTCACAGAGGTCCAGCGGTGCATCCCCTCGGAGTCCTGTCCTTCCTTCAAGGAACCCCAGTACTTCCCCCAGAAGCCAGCTGCTGCCTCGGAGGGAAAGTCCTTCTCCCTGCCGACAGCATAAACCAGGGACTGCTCCTCAGCGAGTTCCTCCTTCCCCCCGACCTCAGCCCCCAGCTCAGGCCCCGGGACCTACAGGAGATTCCCTGCCATCTCCTGGCATGGCCAAAAAACGACAAAGAGGAAAAACCCAGACTCAGAGTCCAGCAACCAAAGGAAAGCAGGTGTCCCTGGAAAGTAAGGCAGCTGCCAGATAATGACCTTCTCCTGCGAGCCCAACAGACTGGGTAACTTCTGCATATAGTATACACTTGAGATGCTGCAGCACAGCCTTCCATGCTGGACCCACGAGTGTATAGCAGTAGCTGTACTTGAATGCTTCACTCACTCTCACCCCACACCGCAATCAGCTCCCACGGGCCTGGCAGCCCCTGAGCCACGGAGCCTTCTCCAAGGGAGACCTCCAGCCCGCAGCTCACGCTTGCTAACGCACAGCACCACACAGTGACCCAGGCAGCCTGCCCCGTGCCTGACCCGCCCCCCTCGCCAGGGATCCCCTCCCTCTGGCAGCAGTAGCAGTCCTCAGCACCGACTCCAGCCGTGGAAAGATGAGCAGAGGTGATGAGAGCAAGGCCTGCTAAAGAGGAAGGCTCCTGTCCTTCAGGCAGCTCCCTCCTTTCTCCTTGCTGGGAAAACACCAGCCTTGGCTGCCAGCATCTACCCGAGTGTTGGCTCACCTCCTACCACCTGTGTTAGCAAGGGACTGCCACCAGCTTAGCCAAGAGGGATGGATGCATCCTTGTGTGCTGAGATAAGAGAAGGGGCAAGGTGAAGAGGCTCTCATCTCCTTTGCAGAGATGCCTCTGCAGGTGGGAACTGGGAGAAAGGCAGGTCTTGCTGGATGCTCCTACCTGCTCTGGTTTGTCCCACAGAGGAGGCCATCTAGCACTGCTGCTCAGACACTGCTGCTCTGTGGTGGGTACTTAGATGGAAGTAGGGATGTGTTGGCAGCTTGCTGGGAAATCAAGAGCTCTTGCTAATTAATGTAGAAGGGAGCACACTGCAGCCACTTCTGTCTCAAACACCAAACTGCGATCTGTGGACACCACAGCTCTCAGCAAAGGTGGTTCCTCTCAGCCTGAGCGTGGTTGGTGCCACAGACCTGCAGTCCACAAACCCAGCTCCATCATGAAGATGTGAACAGTCACTGGATGCCTTCAGCCTGGGTGCTCCTTGCACCTAAATTCCCTGTGCTTTATTGTCACGCTCTTGGTGTTTGTGAATTTTGGCACTGTGGTTGAAAGTTCCCCTACGTGGCAGGGTGGGAAATTATTATCCTGTAGTATACCCCAAAACTGCTGCTTTGCAATGAGAGGTTTGCTGGCATGCCATGGGTACCCTGTGCATTTCTGTCTGAGGGTACAGTGGGTTGAGAGGCAAAGGTGAGATTTATGTTTTTTCCTTGGTGCTCACCTCTGCCACATGTTGAGGACAAACAATGTGAACATAAAAGCAAGGGCTGTGCTCTTCAAGTAATATTATTTGAGCAGAAGCTTAGCACTCAGAACTAAATTAAACAACTGTTTAGCCCTCAGACTAGTTAGGAAGGCTTGAAAATGAAAGCAAGGAGGACTGATACCTGTCTGAGCTCAATGAGATCTTGAAGTAGGAGACACTCCAGACCCAAATACTTCGGACTTCACACCATCGTCATGTCTAAAAGAGGCTTTGCATGAGGCAGAACAAACTTACAGCTGCTCTGTACACCCATTCCTGCAGTTGCAACTACTTGCAAATATTTACTATTTGCAGACAACAAAGCTTGACAGAGGAATCTGAACAGTAATAACCTTGACTCACTTGAACATGAGTGCAAACAGTCACACTGATGGCCATGAAGTTCAAGGAATCCTGAAGTTGCTCGTATCTACAGGAACTGTCCTGGAAAGGAGCATGAGAGCTGTGACAGGGTGACTGGGAGAAAAGGGTACTCCTTGGACACCTGAACAGGGAAATGTCTAGAAAGAGGAGACAAGAATTACCTCTTTCTATGACAGTCTCAGTGTTGCCAATGCTAAGAATTTATTTCACCTAGCTCAAAGTATTTTCCATTGGTGTGGTTCACCCTGGTCAAGTGAGCAGCAAAGCTTTAATCTAAAAACATTGCCTCACCTTTGCAGAGCAGCACTGGGAACTCAAAGGGAACTCAGGCTGTGGTTTGATGGACTGAGCTGATGTTGCCATCAAAAGCAACATCCAAGTTCCAGCTGCTTCGTTGCACAGTTCCACCACCTTTACACTGCAGCAGCTGTTTGATAAAGTGGCTGGGAATGCTGATTCCGCAGGAACTGCTCTGATTTGCCAGTTTGGTTTTCATCTGGTTCAGTCCATCAGTCTGGTTCACCACTTGGTCACACAACAGAATAAAGAGAGGAGAGAGTGACCACTTCTGCTGGTGACACTATAACTTCTTGTGAGCTTGAAGTATGGGTTAGACTAGAACCTAAATATGCTCTGCAGGCTTATAAACTAGAAAACTGAATAAACCCCAACACAGATTCTTTCCAGAAATATAAATCATAATAGGACTCCTATTAATTTTTTGGAGGGCTATTAATTTTAGAGTGCTCAGATGGTAAGACTTGGTTGTGAAGGCTTTACCAGATGCTCCATCCAGGTCTTAGATGCACATGCCAAAAATGACATTGAAAGAGCTTGGAAAGAAGCCTACAGGACTATTAACAGGGTTAGCAAACCTGCCTCATCGTGGGAAGCCAGTAAAGCACAATCAATGCATTTGTTCAAGAGAAAGTTTAAAGGAGAGTTTTCCATGGCCTCTGTCAGGAAGGAAGCTCCAGGGCAGAGACAAGGCCAGGTTGGACAGGGCCCTGAGCAACCTGGTCTAGTGGAAAGGGTCCCTGCCCATGGCAGGGGGGTTGGAGCCAGATGATCTTTAAGGTCCCTTCCAACCCAGACCATTCTGTGGTTCTGTGGTTCTATGATCTTCCATCTGGCACATGAAAGCAGAAAAGACAGACTAGCCAAGAACAGCAAGTCAAGAAATCAGGCAGGCTTTAAACTGTGAAGGACCCATCCAGTGAAATCTTTCACAGGAATACAGGGACTTTCTCTTATTAAAAGGTTTCTGTGAAACCGAGCTGTCTTCTAAGCGGTCTTTCTACCGTGACCCAACCGCAAGTAGCAGGCAGGATGCTCGTGACACCAAGGTACCATCTCTCTCTGTGGTGCAGTAGATTCCTGGTCCCTCTGGGACACATGCCAAAGCTGGTATATACTGGAGAGCTGCAAGTTCCCACAAGTTCCAGAAAGCCGGGGAAAGGCTGCCAGCACAGAAAACAGCAGCTGCTCACAGGGTTGTTCGACAGGGCCGGGCTGAGGGTGCAGCTGGGTCCACAGAGATCTGAGACCAGCATGAGTCGTCTCTCCTTGTGGTTGTGCTACCAGACTCCCTGCCCAGCACAGCCCTGCTTCCCAGCTGTCCCTGGCATGGAGCAGGGCAGGAGAGAGCATCAGGAGCATGGTGCTCCCCGGGTCATGTCCTCCAGGATGGAGGTGCTCCCGTCACTGGGGAGCAGCACACTGTGGCTGCAGAATTTCATATTCCTCATGTGTCTCTCTTGAGGCATTTTCTGGCAGCAGGTGGATCAGCAGGGATGCTCTCTGCTAGTGTTACTGAGAAAACAATCTTTCCAAAGGGTCAGCAACCCCTCTAGGTCCTCTCTTCTTTCAGAAGGGAAGTTGGAAGGCTGCCTGCCATAGTTGAAGCAAACACAGGAGATCATGTCTGGGGACAAGGGGCTGAGGCCTGTGATGTTAGGGGGAAGTTACGTGGTTGCAGGATGCCAGATGATCTACTCTGGCATCACAGGACACAATGGGCTGTCACATCCCAGAAAGGTGGGCGAGGCAAGACCCTGCTGTTCTCTGCTGTGAATTCATGTGCAAGCTCTGTCAAGCCTTGAGGACACACGGGGCTGCTCAGACACTGCTGCTGGTGTGTGGCTGTGTCCTTGCTTCACTGCAGAGAAGACAAGATCAAGGAGCTGACCAGAGCAGAGGAAATTGCTAGGAAGAATAAATAAACCTCTGTGGGGTCAGGGGGAGAGAAGCAGGTTTCCCAGCACTTTCTCATGTTTGTGGGAATTTCTAGGAAGAGTCTGACACTGTGTGGTTCCCCATCAGTGTCTTTGCTGCAGGATCTCTCCTGGTCAGCTGCTGGTGATTGTGCCCATGTGTGTCTTGAGGGAACTCCTGGGACAAGGTGCCACTGTTCCTACATCTGTGTGTGCATCTGCATGGGCAGGAGGAACAGACAGGAATTTTCAGGGGAGCTTTGTGGGGTCCCATATGTGTTGGGACTACGAGTGTGTTTCGGACTGCCTGGTGTCATGCTGAGTCACTTTACAGGGGTCCTACCCAGCAGCTGAGAAGATGGCACACTGGCAGGTAAAAAGGAGTCAATGGCTGCTGTCTGGCCAGGAGCTGCCTGGAAAGAAACGTGGATACAGGGGGAATGTGCCAAGTGGGAAATCTGAAAGTCAGTTCTCAGCACTAAGCCAGTGTGACAATAGATTATATGAGCAGAGGGAGAGAAAGGACAGATGGCACCAGTCAGACTGATACCGTGGAGAGGCTCAAACACATGGATGGATGGAGTTGCTTAACTCATCTGTCTGGTTGGCACAGACACTTCTGCTTGCCTTGGTGCAAAAGGGGTTTTGGTAGCAAACGTCTCTGAGTCAGTCGTGCTTGGAATCAGTGAGAGGCAGGGGACTTTGCTTGCCCTTTCTAAGTAAAGAATATTATAATATATATATTATTATAACTATATAAGTAGTGACCATTATATATAGTGGCTAAAGGTTTAAAAGGGTCCTGCTACCTTCAGAGAAGTCTCATCCGTGGCTTTGGATGAGTGCAGGGCTGACTGCTGTGTGCAGTGAATGTGGATGGGGGAGCAGGGTACCACTCTACCAAAGTGCATGTCAGCTGTGAGGCTCCACTGGCCTGAGCATGAACCAGGGCCAAAACACACCAGCCTGGGTGGCTGACAGCTGTCCTGCTTGCCACCAGACCTGTGGCAGCTGCTGGAGTGACACACACCTCTGTGGGGCATGGATCGGGATCTGGAGTGTCACTGTTCACGTGGCTGCCCTTGGCTAACACAAGCATGGAGAGTTTGGTGGTGAAACATTGGGATCCAAAGCAACTTGTGTTGGGGCAAGAAAGTCTTTCACACTTCTCCTTTCCAACACAGAGATATTTTCTCACTGTAGGTCCGATGTAAGAAGACGATTACTGACAGCCTGAGCAGCTCCAGTAGCAGCTCAGTGGTCCCTTAGCACACTTCTTTCTTCTCTGTACAGTTTATTGACCCATGGCATGATCCCACCACTATTCCCACTGTTCCACGTGCACAGACACCGATGCCTGCCTAAGGCCTTGCCCCACACATCAGTCACCTGCAGTTAGATTAATCTCGTGAACACAGTAAAAGTCCCACTGTGGACATAATGAGTTTGGTGTCAAATGAGTTTCTTCTGGCGTAACTGAAACATGCCCGTGCTCCAGCAGCTCTAGGCTGGTTTGACAAAGCACACAGGGACCACCTGAGAGTTTGCAATCACCTCTGGTTCCATCGGTTTGCCAGCTACTTCTACACCTCCCCGTGAGGAAGAGAGCTTGGCCTCCTGCTCAGGCCCTTTCCTTGTGTGGAGTGTGCCTGTAGCTGGGCTGTGGCTGTGTGCTGGCTGTGTGCTGGCTCCCAGGGCGCTCTGCAGAACCCTGATGGTTGTGCTCTTCATCAACAGCACTTGCTGCATTCCGGGGGACTGGGACTGTGCTGACAGTGACAGCAGAGCCAGCTGACATTAAGACCTTCATGAGCATTGGGGTTGGTAGCTTTGCAAGGCCAGGGAATTGCTTTGGTTGCAGGCTGAGGTGAGCTGTGATCCCTAGTACAGCCAGAATCCCGAGAAATGACAGTGATTTATACACCATCACTCTCCTGTCACTCCATTCCTAATGTAGCTCCTCTAGCAAATCTTGTCTCCAAAGTCACTGTATACTCCCTCCAGGTCAGTCCCTCTCTGCCGGGGGGGATTGAAGCCCTCCTGGATTCTGCAGAGCCTGAGGCGGACTTGGCCACCAACCCATGCAGCAGGGCCTGCCCCATGCAGGCCAGTGCTCTGGGTAAGGAGGAACATTATCCCTCGTACTTCTGGAGCTGCAAATGGCTGGAAAGCAGGTTTGAAGTAAACACTGATGCCTTCTGCGCTGAAAGGAGGAAGGGAGCTACCAAAGGAAATCCAGAGCTGGGTTCCTGGTAGGGACCAAGATAATAACTGCTCCTGCTCTGAGCTCCGGAACCGGAGGGGCCTGCGGGAGCGGGAGCTGTGCTTTGGCGAGGGCACCGCGGGACTGGGGTCAGCACGGTGCTTCCCCGTGGCTGCTCTGCCTCTGGCCTGGCCCACGCTGCCCTGCCCGGAGCACAGGGAGCTCTGGCACAGGTTCCCTGGAGGAGGCCAGGCTGACGTTTCCTCGGCACGTGGGTGAGTGCGGCTGGAATGCACGGCACGGCTCCGGGACCATCGCCTGCGGAGGGAGGGATGAGCTCTGCAGGACGTGGGCCTCGGGCGAGGAGCCCAGGCTGCCCGTGCGTGTGAAACCAGTGTCGGCGAGACTGCTGTGCTCTGGGACCTGCTGCTGCTTCTCCAGACAGGAATTGGAGCTGGAAACACAGATGATTTTATATATCTCCTTTTAACACGACAGCATGTGACTCTACACTCAGACACTGTACCTGGCGCACCGATGTTTTCCTTCGCCTCCGGCACACTCTGGAGACAGGACTTCTGCTCCACAGTACTGCCTGCCTGGAAACGTGACTGAATCCCAAGGCTAGATCTCTCTACATATCTTCTTTGCATTCTTTAGGAAAGCAGCTGGAGAATGTTTACACACTGCAAACAGAATGTAGGACTCCGATTGAGGAACCACAATCTGGTTCAACTGCATGGCAAATTTCTTGGCCATAAAATCTGGCATGCATCACAGAGGCCCTGTCTGTGTACAGATCCACCTGGCATTTGTCTTAATTTCAGATCACATCTTAAAAAAAAATAAACAATTATGCCATTTCTTGTTCATATCAGACACGGTTGTCATTAGATTTGTTATTAAAAGGGGATTCTGGATCATGCCATTAAAAGCCTGTCTACCTTTTCATTGTTGTCTTCTCCCATTTATTGGTGTTGTAAGACATGTTCCTTCACCATGAACCTTGTTCACAACCATACTGCAGGCAGCAGGCTCAGCTATCCACTTCCAAAATAGCATTTGTCGGAGGGAAAAGCCTGCTTTTTTTGGCAAAAAAAAAAAAAATTTTAAAGATGCTTTTGCAAAGTCTAGATGTCACAGGTAAGTAACATTTGTAGAGATGTTGGACCTGCACATGAACATGTGGGAAGTGGCGCAAAAACAAACCAATAACTTGGCATGGTTTGACTTTTAATACTTTCTGACCATCTGACATTTAAGCTGAGGACAGTTTTTACAACATTCCTTTCACCACGTGCAAGTCACCTCATGCCTGTGGTGTGCAGACAACGTCCAGCTATGTGTAGTAATGGTTCATTACCCAGCTTTGGGATGGGCTGGGGGAAGAGGGAACAGGGAAGCTGTGAAGGATCATTTCCATCATTTGTTAAGTTCATACCCTTTCACTATTGTCACTTGAGCACCTTTACTGGGCACCTTGCAGTGACTGAAACACCCATTTGAAACATTTGAGTTTATGGTAAAATACCTCAATTAGCATCACGGTCTAACACACCAAATCAGTGCTCTTCCTGAGATGTCAGATGATAAAAATCCTGGAAGGGTAAGAATACAATTTGTCCCAGACAATTTGATTTTCTGGAAGTTGGCTTTGTTAGGTAAATATGGTGGCTTATTTTTTTTACATTGCATAGCTAATCATGTACAACACTTGACTAAACATCCAAAAAAGCACTGTTTCCACAATTACACACTGAGCACTGTACACAGGTGAGAACTGCCAGCCCCCCTGGCTCTCTGGATACAGCTAAGCCATGCTGGGATAAAGCTGGTGGCAATTAAGGAGCAATGAGGAACAGCAGAAATCTTGGTCTCCTTTGGGTAAATCAGTCTGACAGGAGAACACTGTCAGCTCCTCTCAGCTTTAAAGGCTTGTAAAAAAAATGGTGAGAGTGCAGAGAGGAATAAAAAATAAGTGCTTCCTTGGAAATGTGGTCCTATGATGACAGATCTTACTCTGACCAAGAGACACTAACAGCATCTAGACAGGTTTCGTTACGTACAAAATTTGTCAAAGAGAAAGGAAAATAATGCAATTGAGTACGGCTGTTTAAATTCACTAATTCATATTTAAAGCAGTGAGGTAAAGCCTCAGGTTTAAAATAACAGGCTAAACAAGCCCAAAACCTTGTGCTGTCATGTCAGTCAGCTCCTAGGATAATTCATGCTGGAAGAGACCTCTAATATTTCACTGGAATTTTAATCCGAAGCACAGATGTAAATTGAAAGCTGTCAATAAGCATCCATTTTGGGACAGTGCCCCGAATAGGAGTAGTCACAAAAACTGCTTCCTCAAGCAAGGAATAGGTTGGAGGCAAGAAGACCATATGGAAAGTAATACTGGATGCCTTACTGTCTTTCCCATGTTCCTTGCTCGTGTTGGAGATGGAATATTGGGTGAGTTTCTTATTGATTCAGGGGGAGCCTGAGTCAGTTCCTGAATTGCTGAAACTGCAAGTGCAAAGGATCCCTATTCAAACATAGGGCAGAAAAATTAAAACTGAAGTCTTGGTCACCCAAGATAGGAGCTAGGAGATGCTTAGAGTAAATGAGATAGATGGTGGAACGAGGTAATTAGGGGAGGAAGGCAATCAGTGAAGGCAGGCAGAGCAGTTCAAACGCTGAAGTTGTGGTGCTGTAAGGTGAAAGCAGCTTCCCTGGGCACTCTGCAGCTTTTCTTTACTCCTGCTGGGGAGGAACCCTCTGGGAATGGCCTGGGCGGGGGAGGAAATGCAGGATGGAGCTGTGGAACTGGTGGGATCTGGTAAGCACACAGCCACACTGGCAGAGAAACACCGTCAGGGTGGAGCATCAGACCTCGCTTCACCCACTCAGTAATTCCCTACAAACCACTCTCACCATCCAGTCTCCCGTCTCCACTCTCAGTGGAAGTGTGTGACTGTATTTTCACTCCCACACCTTTACTGTCTGCACAGGCTTTCCAAAAACACTGTTCCAGCCAGTGCTAGAGCCTGCTCCAAGCTCCCCATGCAGCATTCCCTGAGGTTTTGATGTAAAAACCTGGCTCTTCACTTCAGACACAGCATCAGGGCCTCAGGGGCACTAATGGCTCTCACTGCCCTGCTCCTGCCACTCACCCACCTTCTGCCTATGGCCCAGGACCTCATTTCTGCTCAGCCCTGGGTTTCCCACCCATCCGAGCTGTGTCAGACGTGTTCCTGCCTCCTGCCCTGGCTGCCGCATGGATCTTCGACCTGCTTTGGAGCTTTGTCTCCAGCCCTTCTCCTGCTCCAGACCAGGCTCTCTGGAGGGACTCTGGCTCTGGTTCACCCCCTTGCTGTCTCTAGAGCTGTTGATCAACCCTGTCCGACCCCCAGCTCTGCCAGCCATGGCAAGACTCCCTGGGACCGTGCCTGGTTGAGGAGGGCAAGGCCAGTGCTTGGAGTCTTCCCAGCTCCTGGGTCATCATTCCCTGCTCATGCTGCTCCCTGAACCAGTGGGTTTGTTTTGAGTTCCCTAGCAAAGTTTTACTTCCCATAGGATTATCCTGTCTAGGTGAGAGTGATTGAATCAGGTGGTATGTCATCCCCAAAAACATTTGATCCTGTCTGGACTTCCCGTTCCTGCTGTGTCTTTCTTTCTCTCAGCTGAAGGAGCAGGGATTTGCCCTTTCTTCAGTAAAATGCAGCCAAATAATTTGGGCTGAATCTCTGCCCTGCTGCAGTTTCCCAACAGCACTGGTTAGATGAAAATGACATGGAAATAGTTCCGTGAGCTAGGGGAAGGAGTAAGAAGGAGCATGAGACAGGTCTGGGGGATCTGTCTGGAAAGCAGACAGTATGCAAGTGTTGGCTGTGGATCCATGATCACACACGGCAGAAGACGTGGAAGTGGTTCATGTCCTTTCACACCAAGGTAGGGTCAATGTTTGTATTTATGACGGGCAAGAAGAGAAGCTTTGGCCAGAACCAGTTTACTTGGCAAATAATTGTCATTTGTGCCATTGAGTAAAATGCCTGCACACCAGACAACTGCAAGTAATGGAAAGTAGAGTCTTGTTCACGTGGCACCAAGTCAGAATGGCATAAACTCACTTCCTTCTATCAGCAAACAAAGATCTTCAGGAGCCCCAGGACCCCTTTGTGGGCTGCACCTTCGCTTTCTCCAAGTGAGCGACGACATCTGGTGCACACGTCCTGCCAGGAGCACCTGGACACGTCCTGCCAGGAGCACCTGGACGCGCTGCAGCACAGGGCTCTGACTGCCACTGGCAGTGACCGGCACTGCCGGCGTCCTCAGCCGACACTGACAGCTTGGTAGGATCCCCCCGCCTAAACTGCCTCTGCAAATTATAGAGAAAACAGAGCCTCCCTGTGCGTGCCACATCTCCCTCCTGCAGGCATCAGAGCCTGCACTCAGCTGCAGCTGGAAGGGGACACTTCTGCCCTCTGAGAGCAAGTCCAGCTCAGTGGCTCTGATGGACATGGATTTTCATGGCAGTCAGGCATAACTTGGAGAAAAGGGAGGATTTCAGGATCTGCAGCTTTCCCATAGGAGAAAATTATCCTTTAAGCACCAGCCTGCAAGATCTGGTCAATCTCCAGCTACTCTGGAGCAGCTGAGACACCTGTGGGGCGGCTCCAATTGCTAAAGGAGCAAATCAGCTCCTTCACTCCTTTCACCATCCAGGCTATTACAGCTCCATAGCAGGTGTTAGGGAATTACTGCTCGAAACAGACAAGATAACACATTAGTGACCAAGTAATTTAATAAACTAACCCTCTCAACAAGTAATTGGCATCCTGAAAAGGAGGAGAAAGAAATATTGCAAAAGTGGTACACGTGTGAAGTAGAAAGTAAACTCTCCTTCCCAGCATTACATGTGAAAGCAGCAGCAGAGGGGTCTTCCTGCTCTCACTGCTGCCAGGCACGTTCAAGCTGTTTGAGCCAGGTCTAATTAACCAAGTGGTCAATTCAGCCAAGTCAGTCACAGCGTTTGCACACGTGTTGGTCATTAACTAAAGCTGGTGACTGGTTAAAGGAGCACATTTGGGTTAAAGAAATACAGCAATGTACACTTTAAATTATTGCAGTATGAGCAGCAGAGCCCCAGGAATGCAGAACAATGATCCATAATCTCATTTCTGATGGGGAGGCTGCAGTTTAAACATGCAGCAGCACATCAATGAGAGGTTCTCTTCCTTGCTCTTAGGAGACCAGTGGTGAAGAAAAATAATTTGTCCTCAAGTTCAACTCCAGCTTAAACTGTAACCCTGGAGGCAGAGCATTGTCAAGTGTCCCTACTTCACTCCTGTGAGCTTCCTTCACGCTCCTCCTGGATGAGCACCGAAATGGCTCATCCCAAACACGGGGGCAGCACATCAGTCACACATGGGTGACCAGCTATGCTGCTGGGGAGGGGAAAGATCCCTCAAGGTCACAGCTCGTGGCGTTACTCTGCTCTGTGCCCTCGCAGCATCTGGGCGACACTCAGTCTGGGCATTCGGCCCCAGCAGGAGCCCTGTGAACAGCTTTTCTGGATGTCTTCATCTCTGCTTGCTGCTCCACAGCCCCTTCTCCCCGGCCCTTTGCGGCAGGGCACGGCACTGCAGGCAGGCAGCTCCCGGCAGCAGCGGGCAGCCGGCACCACCTGCACATTCCCTGTGCCCAGACTCGGGGGGTGCTGCACCCCAGCACCAAAGGACCCTGCTTTCCCAGTGAATGGATGGCCAAACTGGAGCTGCTTTAAAGCAGAGCATGTCCCAGGGCAACAGCTTGGAGAAAGGCTCGAGATGATGCATCAGCTTCTGCCAGCACTGGAGACTGCAGGGCTGGTGGAGGAGGGAGGGCACAGACTGCGAGCAGAGAGGCACAGGGTGTGAAAATGCAGTGGGAGATAACGTGGAGCAAACTCTCAGCAACTTCACTGCTGCTGCTTCTTCACATGCACCCTGCGGAGGGGCTGTAGCCTTTGAAGGGTGCTGCCCCTGCTTGCTGTAGGATGCACGGCCCTCTGGATTTAGGACACAACCATCTGGGATGAGTTATCCCCATGGACCCAGTCTGTCTGGAGCACTGCTTGTGTCTTGTACCCAGGTGTGGTGAAGGTGGGAAGGGACTTGCAGGAAAGGGTCCTGCAGGGATCCCCGTCAGAGTCATCCCTTTCTCCCACTGCTTTGTATTTAACTGCCCCAATCTCATCCCCGGCCTGTGCAGCAGTGGCAGCAGCAGCTGTGGCCCTGTCAGGGGCTGCACATTCTCTCCTGTGGCTGCCACATCGCTCCTCAGAGCACACCAGCACAGGGCTGGCCCCTGCAGCAGTTCTGTCAGGGCCCCCAGCATGAGAGGTGCAGCTTCTCTGCATGCCAGCACTGCAGCTCTCAACTCCTTGCCTGTGTCCTGGGAAAACACTTTTCCAGGTGGAGAAAAGAACTTTGTGGGGAAACATTTTTCCATTCTTTGCAGGACACAGGTGAGCTGGGAGCCTTCACCCACAGCCCACCTTTTCACCCCAGAGAGACAGACACATCTCTCTTCCACGCACCCTCAGCCTCTCCACACTCCTTGCTCCAAGGGCATGACTTGACACTAACCACACTAAAAACTAAAACAGACTTAGCTGATGTACAGCAGCCAGGCTTTGGTGTTGCTGGGTATCCTGACACAGTGGATCACTCCTGCTCTTCCAGAGGCCTCTGTCATGGTCCAGCAGGTCTGGCTGGTGACCAGCTCACACCAGGCAGAGCCTGATGCAGTGCCTGGGACCTTCACACTAGAAATGAGAGTGCTCTCACAGGACTCTCCCCACAGCCTCCCTTCCTACTGCAGATGTCCCTCTCCAAAACCGCAGCAGGAGGAAAGGACTCCAAAAAGAGCAGGTGCCTTGTGCTGGGTCCGTTTGAAAAGGATGTGTTGTGTGCACACAGGATAATTTCTTTGGCTGTACCCCAAGTGGAGAGTTTCTCTGTGACTTTTGACACCTTTCAGCAAGGTCTCAAAGTCCAATGAAGAGGCTGTATGAAAAGCTGCGGGAAGTTGAGCTCCAAGAACAGAGGCTGCCTTTCAGGCTCATGTTGTTGCTTCCTGGTACATAGCTGCTCTGAATGAGCAAACTCCACAGGAAAGATGAAATTTGAGGATCTCTTGCTGGAAACTGGGGGCTTTGGTAGATTCCAGATTTTGATTCTGGCTATGCTCTGCCTCCCAAGAATCAACCTTCCCATGCATTTCCTGCTGCACAATTTTCTGGCTGCTACCCCCTCTCATCACTGCGCAATTCCACACCAAGAGGCATTTGTGAATCTCACCATGGAGGAAGTTCTACTCATCAGCATCCCTCGGAAGCCCGACGGCACCTTCAGCTCCTGTGAGATGTTCTCACAGCCTCAGTTTCACCTGCTGCTCAACTCCTCTCTGCAATCAGAAAACAAATCCATCATCCAGCCCTGCCAGCATGGATGGGTCTACGACCACTCGCAGTTCACCTCCACCATCTCCACCCAGGTAATTCCTGGCCCGTGATCCAGCCAAAAATGAAATTAGCTCTGTGCTTCAAGGAGCAGATGTTCAGGTGTTTGCTGAGTGCACAGAATCAGAGGGGAATCTGTGCATTGTAACCACTGGACATGACCTGTTTGGAGAAGGTGTCCTGGGAGGGGGAAGCTCTCTGAAGCTCAGTGTTAAAAGCCAACATTTGTTGTTGTTGTTGTTGTTGTTGTTGTTGTTGTTGTTGTTGTGAGCATCTCATCTTGCTTAGATTGATGCCAACATTTATCATCATAATCATCTTAATTTCTCCAGATGATTGAGAGATTCAGGAGGGGGGCAAGGGTGACAAGGGAAAGACACAGATACAGGATTTTTCCTGCGTGGACCACATGGCATTTGCACAGGATTGCATTCTGTCAGGGTTTCATATGAGCCCATTACTTCCTTTCTTGGTTTATCCAAATACTTTGTAAATTCTATTCCCTTGGCCACCCCTCCTCACTGATTTCCACCTTCCTGCTCTTATCACCAGTGTCTCTTGCTGTCAAGTCAAATGTTCTCTCTGAGGGTCTTCCACTGAGATGCAGCATGGAACCAGCCCTAACCTTGAGCCTGCCCAAGGTCCCTGCCCATCAAATATTAACCACCTGCCTTCTGAAACACTTTTCCAGGGCTAAAAGTGATACCTCTGGGTGTTAATGCTTTACTTTCCTTGGAAAACAGTCCAAATCACACAAGGCCTATGGGAAGGGAAAATGTGGTCAGGCAAAAGGGACACACTTGGGTTGGAAAGATAGTGCTGACTGTCTCAGCGAGAGCAGGAACAAGTCTTAGCCTAGAGCTGGTGCTCCCTCCCCACCACCCAGCCACTCCTGCTTTCACCAGGCACAGAGGTGAGGGTCCCATGTGCTCTGGGTCTGTTCCCCATTTCTGCACTGGTTCAGGGAGAAAGATGTGAAGCAGCCCTGGGGGAAAGGGCAGAAGGAGGTCCTCTGCAGCAGGGAGCCTCATGGTGCTGCTCCCATGGGGCAGTGGCCTTGGGACATGTTCAAGGGGCCAGGGCTTCCTCTGGAATCTTGCTTTTGGTGCAGGAAAGGTTGCTCAAGGTCTGGCTGGCCTTGTCAGAGAGGCTGCAAGTCTGGGTTGATGATTAAATTTTTTGTCATAGCTGCACATAGAGAAACTCTGCAGCTTGGCTACAGCATTCTGTAGTGATTAGTGACATTTGCACCTCCAAAAAAGTAAAATTATGTTCATTAACTTAATTAGGATGAATGTCCAAACCAACTTCTCAGTAATAAAAAAATAAGTTAGCATTAAGAGCAAGTACTTGACCTCACTTCCCCTCTGCCCTCCTTCCTCCCTGCACAGACGACTTCCAAGGAAACTGCAAGGAACTGCAAGGAAACTGGTGAGGGCAACAGAAACTGGTTATGAACACAACATTCCTAATGCACCCTGAGGGGTGTGTTACAGCTCAGTGCAGTGGGGCACCCCGCAAATGCCCAGCTCACCAGGGCAGTCTCAGGGGCGCAACAGAGGCAGGTGAGGGGGACAGGCACCTGGGCAGGTCTTGCAGAGGTCAGGAGAAGAAAACAGGGGAACTCTCCATGCACAGTACCCAGGAAAGTTTTCTGATGCCCAAGCGCATACTGGGGGGCATCAGGCCCAGCACGGCCAGCCGGGCAAGGGAGGGGATTGTCCCGCTCTGCCCTGCCCTGGGGAGGCCTCACCTCGAGTGCTGGGGGCAGCTCTGGGTGCCACAATACAAGAAAGATATTGAGCCATTAGTGCGTGTCCAGTGGAGGGCCACGAGGACGGTGAAGGGCCTGCAGCGTGTGAGGAGTGGCTGAGGGCACTTGGTCTGTTCAGCCTGGGGAGGAGGAGCCGGAGGGGAGCCCTCACTGCAGTCACAACTTCCTTGTGAGGGGAAGAGGAGGGGCAGGCACTGATCTCTTCTCTGTGTGACCAGTGACAGGACCCGAGAGACTGGCCTGAAGCTGAGCCAGGGCAGGTTCAGGCTGTATATCTGGGACTTTTGTAAGATGCAGCTTCACATTTTCCAGGACTCTGGCACTGTCCAACGTGCAGTTTAGTGCAGGATTCCCCTGCTCCATCAGACTCAGCAGACATAAATTGCAAGACTCAATGTCTGACCACTGGCGTGAAGGAGTGTGAGAAGGCAGCAGAGGCTGAACTGGGCACTCAGTGTCTTTCTGGCCTTGTGTTTCAGTGGGACCTCGTGTGTGACCAGCGGGGACTGAACCAGGCCACCGCAACCTTCTTCTTCATCGGCGTCACGATGGGGGCCGTGGTGTTCGGATACCTCTCCGACAGGTTTGACCCCTTTGGGGCTGTTCCTCAGGGGCCTCCATTTCATGAAAAGAATTCCACAAACACGTGACCCTCAATAGGCAATCAGAGGGGCAGGGAGAGGAGAAAAGGCAATGGTAAAGGGAGAATCCAGCCTCTCACTTGAAAATCGGATTGAAGTCATACTGGGAAGCAACACAGGGAGCAGATGCTTCGTGGATCTGTGAGCCAGCAGTCCACCAGAGAAGCAGCTCTGGCCGTGGTTAGGAGTCAGATGCACTGCTGACTGTGGTCAGAATTGCTGCATGAATAGTAAAAACAAAACAAAAAAATCAAGCCTGCAAGACCAGTTTCAGAAAAAAGCTGCCTAAAAAAGCTGATTGAACGAAAGCTGAACAAAAAGGCAAAAAGAGTTAACTCCTTGCAAGATACAGACAAATTGGTTAAAGACACCCAAGTGAGGGGTGCAGAGCAAATGCCTGCCATAGCTCAAAAGAGTCTCCAGCAAGCAAAATCCAACTGTCATTACTAGAGAATCAGGGTAAAGGAGGTTCTTGCAAGCAGGGAGGTATTTATTCCTCAAGGAAGAGGTGAAGCAATGAAGAAAAGAGAAACAAATCTGCTCTCTCTGGTTAAATGTTGGGATATGACAATATAAACTTGAAAATAAAAAGTCCAAGTAACACCTAGAAAGAACATCAATTAAGAAATTAAGTATACCCGAGAACAGCAGAACCAGGAAGCCCACTGGAGGATCCATAGTCCAGGCATGCAATTGGGATGTGCCATTCCCTGTACACTGTTCATTACAGGGAAACTGCTTCCTGATCTCTCCCCTCTGGGAGGAATTAGTGTACAGCAAGCTACAAAATCACTGCAGAGGGGAACCAGTTTCACAGTCTGAAGGACCCAGAGATTTTAGTGCTGAAGATGGGAATGTTTACATCCATATCCTTACCCAGGAGCATTTGGGTAGAGTTTTACAAGGACCCAAGACACCTGGCTGATTTTCAAACCGTGTGCCTTGGCTTTGTATCTACACTAGCTTTATAGCACAGTCGGAGGGGGAGAAATTCAGAGTCAAGAAAAGGAACAGGACAAAATACGGCAGAAAAGAAGATCTCACAAGGTAGCACAAAATGAAAAATAATTTGTTTTGCAAATGATTTGTGAGGGGGAAGAGCCAGTAGAAGATCAAGGCATAAAAGGAGCATCTGGAAATAAAAAGACTGCAGTGTGAGACATAAATGAGTCTGTGCTCACAGTGGGAGAATGTGCAGAGGCAGGTGTTGGAGCTGGAGCTTTGAAATAAGCTGACAGGGGAAGGCAGAGAGAAATACAGCAGACGAATGCCAGTTAGCTGCCAGGAGCAGGGAGTGGTTATCCTGGCATCTTAGGGATGGAAAAGTTTCAACCTGGTCTCCAAATAAGATCTCAGGAATGCCAGGCAGCCTGACCAGGACAATCAGCAGAAACTACTCTGAAAGACTGGGCCAGTGCCCCACGGGTAGGCAGGACACACCAGGGAAGAATCAGCTGTGTTTTTTCATAGAGAGCCAAGCCTTACAAATGTACCAGATTTCTTTGCATGCACCAACAGGGACATCAACAGAGGAGACACCATCTAAGTCTCCTTTAAAAACACTCCTGAAGAAACTAAGCTGCCCTGGGATAAGAAGGAAGGTCTCAGCATGGCTACATAACTGATTAAGAGCCAGGAAGGAGAGGGGAGATGTAAGTGCACCATTGTGACAAGAGAGGGACCAGTGCTTGGATTTGTGTGCTTCTCAGCACATTTATAAATAATCTGGAAGGGAGAGAGTGGGGAGCTGATGCTGAGTCTGGCAGAGATGAGGTCCAAGCGCGGAGAACTGCAGAAGGAGCTGAAGGACTCTGTGACTGGATGAGAGAATCAGGAGACAAAACTTCAGGGCAGGTTAACCTAAAATAGAGAAACAACTTTAACTTCTCATTTAAAACGGAGGCTCTGAGCTGACCATAGCTGCTCAGTAGGAAGACTTTGGCATTATGACAGATAAACACAGTTTTGCTCTAGGCAAACATCCACGCAGCCATGGGTAGTGGCTAGGGAAGCAAGTGGAAAATTAAGGACCATTAGGTTAAACCTCAGATGTCACCCCCCACATCTCCCCTATCATCTCTTTAAAGCTGATCCCCCCATTACCAACCTCCCTTTTCTCTGATAGAGATGAGATCCCACTTCTTTGTGCTAAAAGCAAGGCAGAGATTTTATCTCTGGTGCTCCAGGGGGAAAATCATTTGGTCCTGGCATGTTGCTACTGTTCAGGTTTGTTTTTTTCTAAGCCTTTACAAATATTTGAATTTGAGAACAACTCAACTGACAAATTTTACCCTGGCAAACTCTCCAACAGCCTTCACTGTGAACATAAATATATGAAAATACATATATATTGTTTCTGTTATTGTCTGATCTTTTTCAAAACCTCCTTTTGTACCTTGTCCTTGTACTGAATTGGTTCTATGATGCTTTGGCAGATTTCCAGATTGGAGTTTTTTATGAAAATGGCTTTTTAATTAATTTTCATGCTTGTGCAGTCTGCTCCTTTTACTGTATTTTCTACAATCTTTCAGATGTTGTGCTTTTCTACCATCTCTTTGAAGACAATTTTAACAGCATTATTTGTAGCAGTCTCCCTGTATCCTGCAGTTCAATCCTGCCAGCTCACTCCTGGTTTTCCTAGCAGGTAGTGTGCATTTGCTGAGAGTCTAGTAATGGGTCCTCAAATAGCTGCCTGGAGCCCTGCAGGGTATCTTATGGGTTTATATCTTTCTTCCTTTATTTTCAAGAAAAATCTTCATTTAAAAAATGGAGCAGGATTTCAGTCCCTGTAGACTGAACTTGACCTGTTGCCAGGCTTAATCTACTACTCCAGCTTGAACCTCAACCTTTCCTAACCTGCAGTGCTGATGTGCATCAGGAGACTCACACCTTGTGCTCCGTTTGGATTTTTATATTTTCACAGGTTGTGTAGAAATGCGTGCAGACATATTTCTCTGTGTGTGCGTTTGTGCGCATTTGATTCTTTTGTATTTATCCACAATCCCCACCCAGGACGATGGGGTAAAATGGTAAAAGACGACTTCCAAAACCCCAGGGGAACAACCTCCTAGCAGATTCCTCAGAATCCCCTCAGGATGTCAGGGCTATTTGCACGTGTGGGCGGATAATTGGATTCCTCTGGCATGTGTGGGCTGACAACCGGATTCCTTTGTTTTCCTTCCAAGGAGCGGGGTGAGAGTGTCACGGCTCTCTCTCTGCCCATTTCAAACCCTACTCCCGTGGCAGATTTCCGGCCACTGTAACCCAGGTGTGCTCGTGGCAGGTTCGGACGGAAAACGATGCTCCTGCTGTCCCTTGTGTGCTCTGTTGTTTTGGGGATGCTGAGCGCCGCCTCCGTGTCCTACACCATGCTGGCCATCACACGGACCCTCACCGGGGTGGCCCTGAGCGGCCTCTCCCTGATTGTCCTGCCTTTGGGTGAGTGGGGGGGGGTTGTGGGTGTCACAGGCACTCCTGGCAGGCACTGGGGGGTAAGGGACCCGGCCGGGCACGGTTAGTAGGAACAGGGGTCTGGAAATCGCTCTGTGTGCCATTCCATCACAGGCAGCCAAAAGAGCATCCCTCTTGGAAGGATGCAAGAATTACAATTTGCTGTTAGCCTAATTAATATTTTAACAGTCTACTCAAAACATAACAACCACTTATTAGTCCTTCTGTCGCAACACGAACACTTGCAACCCACGCTACCCAATTCCTGCTAAGCATCATCAGTTACACAGTAAAAGCCATATTCCAAAGTATCTGCCCCTTCCCCCTGATACAGAGTTCTCACCTTTCAAGCACACACTGTGAACACAGTTCAGCAGCATTGCCCTGTCCTCAGCACGAGAAGGATGTTGTGTCATTACAGGGTGGTTCTACTTCCCCACTTTTGAGTTTTCCCACAGTTTTCCTAAGTTGCCAGTCTGTATTTTACAATGAGAGCCAGCACCAAAAAAAAAAAAAAAAATCATACAGAGCTAGGCAAAACTGAAGCTGAAGAATTTAGGTAATTATATAATAAAAACAAGCTCCAAACTTCAGGGTATCCAATAGACCACTGGATTATTTTGTATATACCATTGCACATACTGGGCAAAAGGTGTTCTACTGAAGAAAAAACTACAGGTGCAGCAAAAATTTCTAGGATTTTTGCAGATCTAGCCAAAATCCAGCTAAAATGGCTTCAATACTGGAAAAGTCCACGCAAGACCTGACAAATCCCAAGGCCTGCTGTTTGTTTATCATTATAAAGGTTCATTCCTTGATAATGTCTTTGCAAGACAAATCAGAGTTTGTGAGGAACATTTCTGAATGTTAGAGGTTGTAGCATAATGTCCAGATCTTTGGAGAAAAACTGGCTTTTGTTCACACACATAAACAAGGAGACCAACATCTGGCTTTACATGTGCATTCCTGTCTACTCTGGGTGGGTTCCATGTGAACAACCATTCATCTTAATATATTTCTGAAATAAAATCTGAAATAATGACTGGACAGAGAAACGGGTAACTGTGCAGGCAAGATAGTTAAGGGGAAAAAAATCTGTTTGATGAAGAAGACCAACTGAATGCTATTGAATGTGATAAAAAAACCCCCAATCTCCTAGAGTGGTTTTAGCATGGTTTCTTAACATATGTGCAGTATTTCTTTTTTTAAGGTTTTATTTTAGTTGCTTACAGATTTGCAAGAGGTTAAGAATTGTGGCTAAATGTTTCAAATGTTCTAAATATTGTCCAAACAGCGGAAGTTTGTGGAGGAGAAGTCCAGGGATGTCACCTTGCTTTGCCCTCGTTAAAAAGCCCTGCAGACCCTCCCTTCCTGGAGAAGTCCTGCATGTCCCAGCTGAACGCTGCCTCCCTCTTCCAGGGATGGAGTGGGTGGATGTCCAGCACCGCACCTTCACCGGGATCCTGAGTAGCATCTTCTGGAGCGTTGGGAACATGCTGCTGGCCCTGGCAGCGTACCTGGTGCGGGAGTGGCACTGGCTGCTGGTGGCCGTGACAGGACCTTGTCTCCTGAGCATTGTCTGCCTGTGGTGAGTGCAGCGACCTGGAGGCTGGGATTTGCCTCCTCTGCTGATCCTAGGATTCGCTCAGCAACCTCCAGAGGAGCAGGAGTCATCCGTGTCCTGTACTCGGATGGACCGTGCGTGGCAGCCCTGGAAAACCGGAGTGGCCAAGGTCACATCGCAGCTTTGGGGACAAGGAGGAGGCAGGGCTGGGACCGAGGCCAGGCATTTGGGTGACAGGTAGCAGCACAAGGAAACAGGATTTGGTGCTGCAAGCCCTGTCAGACGTGGCTCAGAGTAAAGAAAAGAGATCCCAATAAAGGAAGACACAACCAGATCCCTGGGTTTAATCCTTAGTAAACTCGAGATAAATAGTTTATCCATTCTTTGTCCCCATCTCACTGGGAAGGATACTTTTGGCACCAAATGTTCCATGAGAGCCCATGACACCTTCAGGCTAGGTCAGGTTCATTTATCTGTGCACTTCCCATGGCTTTTCTCAGCTATGGATCTATCCTGATGGGCCTGATGCACCTCTTTCTCTGGGCTATTTCCTCCCTGTGGCATTATTTAAGAAATACCTGACATCTCCTAAGCCTTAAAATGGGAGATGGTTCATTGAATCAAGGAAACTTTGATCTTTCCTTCTTTTTTGCATGTAGTAATACAAACTAGAATACAGAGTTGATTCACTGACTGCAATGTGAAGTGAATTGGATCAGCTTACTTGATGATCCAAAACAGTCCTTTGAATAAGCAGCTCCATTTCCTGCCTGGAAAAAAAATCTCATGCTGAAATAAGCAAGCAGGTATTCCCTGCCCCACTGGGAACCTTCAGAAATGGGGGGCTGTGTCTTCTTCACTTTAGGTAGGTTGTTAGTTCTTCTTGGGCATCAGAGTGGTGCTGGATCCCACTGCAGAAATCCCAGGCATGTTCCTCAGGGCAATGGGGAGCTCTAGGTGGAAACCATGCAGAATAACTTCGGATTTGTTAGACACATATGTCCAAAAATTATGTGCATAATCACTGAGCAGAAAGAGTGACATCCAAATGCTACAGTGCCTTTCAGCTGCTATCTGCAGACTATGGCTTGCTTGCTTTCTATGTCTGTCCATCAGCATGAAGCAGGAGATCATACACAGATCTAGCAGGAAAACCTCAATTAATACTTACAAAAAGGGGATATAAATTGATGCTGTTGTTAATCAATGGCTAAAGAAAGATGCACTGTTTCACTGGTGGTGAGGGCTTTCTGGCAAAGTGTAACATCTGGTGTTTCACTGATCAACTCCAACACAACTAAAATATGTGTTCTGCTGATTTTTTTTAGTTCAAGTTGTTTTGCTCTCTTTCTAGGACAACCATCTGTAAAAAACTGAGTCCTTGGAAGTGCTGAAATTCACAGATGCATTTGGACCCACACTTTCCATGATAACTGTTTGATTTTTCTTCTTATGTTAATATCTTTTATGGAGATTAGTTCTCCAACAAATTATACTGTAGTCTTCAAGCACCCAAAAGGTCAGTGATTGCAGATAATTGAAAGTCTCTGAAGTATGGAATTAAAATCTAATTTAGCACTCTGTAGATATTATTGACACAATGTCAGAACTCAGTGGAGACATTAGACAAGCAAAAGACAAAATATTACACTCTAGAGACACTGGCAATGAGTGCAAAATGCCATCTTTCCTTCTTTATATTTCCCAAGGCTGTAAGCTTGTGGGAAGGAGGTGAAAACTTTCAACAAGACCAGTTCTGCAAACTGGTTTTTGCTCTCCACGTCATTTTCAATTCCTGCTTGAATAGTGACAACAGTTGTTCGTTAGTTCTGTTGTAATCTGATTTAGGGCACATGAATCAGCTTATAGGGATCTGGTGTCAGACATTCTAGTGGGAGACTCCAATGTGCAGAAGGCTCTGATTATTGTGAAAACCAAATAATTTTAGCAACTAACAAAGTATGCATAGAGCTCACTAAATCCATTCTATGTTGTAGTTTTTAATATCCTACAATTTCAAAGTGTAAGGAGTCCCAAAAAGCATAAATGTGTAAATAAAAACTCTCTTGGGCCAATTTTAATTAATAAGAGTTTGAAACTTCAGCGAGCTCAGAAAATTCAAGTTTTAATCAAAAATCCCATGATTAAGATTTGGACTAGGCATACTTCACTCAGCGGAGTGTACTCCTTTAGGGGTAGAAGAGCATGTGCATGTAAAAAGGGTGTCCCACCAGTCTTCTCATGGAGCTGAGGTTGAAGTTCCATGGAGAAGATGCCAGAGCCATGTATGCTGGGTGGAAAACACGCAGTGCCAACAGGAACACTGTCCCCTCTCCTCGCACCTGCAGGTGGGTCCCAGAGTCTGCCCGGTGGCTCATAGCCAAAGGCAAAGTGAAGCAGGCTCACAGGCACCTGCTCAGGTGTGCAAGAACGAATGGAAGGAAAGATTTTGCTGTCTCACAAGAGGTAAGGAACTGAAGATCCAGGCACATGTTCTTCCTCTCCCACTTCCTCTCTCTGTGTTTTACTTCTATTTGATACCTGAAGCCGTGCAGTGTGATCTGTGGGGCACTGTGGTCCACAGGGTGTCATGCTCCATTTTACTCTGGGAAGCAGAAATTCACTCCTAAAGATAAAGCAGCAGCTCAGCTCCCATAAGGCCAGAATTCCCCTTCATTTGGTGGAGTGTCTCTCCACGCATTATTGCCATGACAAGAGGCCTCAGTGGACTGGACACTGAACTAAATGCACAGTGAGAGAGAAGTGCTGCCTGAAAAAATAAGGCAGAGGTATCACTCCCATGACAGAGAGAAGAGCATGCAGGTGCACAGGGAACTCGTGCAACTCAAGTGTTTGCTTTTTTAGTCGCTGCAGTGTTTGCCAAGTGTTGCTGCAATGCTGGCAGAAAGCAGACCCACGTTAACGGCATGTGGGTAGCATATTTCCTCTCATATTGCACTTGAGATATTGCATGGAGCATCACACAAAAATGCATCTCTCCCAGCATCAGGTCTCCACATCATCAGTCTGAAGTCTTCTTCAGAGCCTGCAATCGAATGACTGGCTGGCAGAGGCTTGCATGTGATTCTCCTGACCAAAAGTCGGTGTTTGCTCTAGAGTAAAATTACTCCAGCATTTCCACTGGAGATCTCCATTAGCTACACAGTGAGCCCATGGCAACCAAGTTAGGTATAGCTGCATTGCAGACCTGTAGTTGTGTGAATCTCTTACTAACTCTGCTGCTCTTTACCCCTCAACCAATTGCCAAAAGGCTTTCTCAATAAGCACTCTCTTCTTCATGGGCAGTGCCTGACTTTTTAATGTAATCTGTATTTACATAAATAGATGTATAAATAATCACACTTGGAATAAATAAACTCATAAGAACAAAGCATGCAGCTCACTGTTAGCTCCTCATACAACAGCAGGCAGGCACATGGGAAACTGGCCAACACTGACTTTTCCAACACCATGATCTGCCATTTCCCTACAGCCCTTTCTGCCACATGGGGTTTGTAGGTGGGAGGGAAGAAGGGGCCATGAGAACACAAAGAGGTCTAAAATAGTAAGCAGTCTGTAAAGTTGTAGGAAGACATGCCTCTGACAACGTATGCTCAGAGAATTGTTCTGCAAAGGGTATGTATGGAAAATCCAAGGTGGCTCTGAAGCTGGAAAGGGCAAAGTCTGAGGTTTCATGTCTGAATCCTAAAAGTGCAGCAGCTGAGTAATTTCTTTCTTCCCATCTCTCCCAGGCCCTCACAAGGATGGCAACAGACAAAAAGATGGGAGGGAGTTACTCCTACATCAGCCTGTTCAGGACCCCAGTCCTGCGGAAGATATCTCTGTGTTCTGGCATGGTGTGGTAAGCAGTGTCACTTCACAGGGGGGACTCATCCTGCAATTCCCTAGAGGATTTCCCTTAGTCCCATCTCCATCCACTCCCTGCAGGTTTGGTGTTGCCTTCTCTTACTACGGCATGAGCATGAACCTGACCGGCTTTGGGCTCAGCATCTACCTCTCCCAGTTTGTCTTCGGAGTCATTGAGATTCCAGCCAAGATAGTCATGTACGTGCTGGTGAACCGAATCGGACGGCGGCAGAGCCAGGCATGGACACTCATCCTGACTGGACTATGCATAGGAGCCAACGTTGTCATTCCCAAGCGTGAGATGCTCTTCTGCTCTACACAGTACTTGCTAAAGTGGTGAGGGTGGGATGTTTCCCTTTTGTGCAGTGCTAGAGAAGGAGAACCATGGATTATGTCCACTGTGTCCACAGGCAGTTCTGTGTAGAGAAATCCTCCACCTAAAGGGTGTCTGTGAGACAAAGATTGTGAATGGGGGCTAACATCTGGTCACAACAGATGGTTTCCAGTCACTGTGAAGTGACCAGTAAGGGTTCAGAGATCGCAAGGTACAGTGCCTATCTTAATTATAGACAATGTCCAATGGGAAACATCAGGACCTATCCTTTCATCAGTTCAGCTCCCATTTGAGCTAATACGTACTAAACTTACAGATCCAGCCTTTGGAGACAGCAGCTCCAGGTCTGTGAAGCTCCCTATTTTGTCTGGGGGAGCATTGAACCTTTTCCCTTCTTATACATGGAAGCTTCCTCCTAAAGGCAGCTCTTTGGCCACTGCCATAATTCCTTTTCTTTCCCCCTAGCCTTGACCTCCTTGCGTTCAGTAGTGGCTGTTATGGGCAAGGGTTTCTCAGAAGCTGCCTTCACCACTGTCTTCTTGTACACCTCGGAGCTCTACCCCACCATACTGAGGTAAGAGATGCCACTCACCTGAACACACACCCAGAACCTCACTGGGGTGCTGCCCTCAGGCCTTTGACATCAGCACAGCAGGATGTGCTGTTGGCTACCCTGCGGGACTGGTCCCTTGCCTCTGGAACTAGCGGGTTCTAGGGATTACATATTCTCACACGAGCGGAACAGAAAGTCACCCTTTTTTTCACCTGGGTTATGTGTGGTTAGGTTATGCTGCCAGGAAGATGAATGGAAAGGTGAGGAGTATTCTGTGTGGGAAGATTTTTTAACTCCATGAGGCACCTGTGCTCTGTAAAGTCTTAGTTCCCTGTGATAATCTGTCAGTAACTGTTAGAAGAACCTGAAAATAATAACTTGAAATAGCAAGTTTTATAAGGAACATACTACCACATGTTTGAGAGCCTTTTGGATATCAGATAATATCAGAGCAGGGATTAACTAGCCTGTCAGGAGGAAAAGAGAGCACTTATTTGACATATCTTGGTAACAGTAACATAAAACCAGGTTTAACATCTGCATAGTTTGGGATATAGCTAAGATCGGTGGAGGGAATCACCTCACTGATTTCTTTGTGAAAGCCGAGAAAAACCCTCCTGAATCACAGCAGGCCTTGTGGCTTGCTTCACTTTTGTCCCTTCCTGCCCAGAGTACCCTTCTCTGCCATTTAGTCCTTTAGCTTTCAAGGGTCTGTTGCATGTGGGGAATGATGCAAATTTAAATGTAGTCACACTGATTACTACTCTTTGTCCCAGATGGGTTTTGCGTTTTTCACGCTCAAAGACATTGACAAAGACAAAACTGTTGGTTCTTTCTGTAGTATTTGTTCTGTATATGCACAAGCAGGTCCTGGGTTCCTTGCCATCAGTGTGAAATGCCACCAATTGCCTCAAAATTAGGTCTTATTTTTGGTCTCCTGGGCATATTGCTACAACCAAAGGTGCTCACAGGTATCCCTAGTGTATGCCACCTGACTGGAAATACCTGGGAGATGGAAGAACTTGGATTTGCTCTAAGCAGGTCAGAGGACTTACAAGTCTTACTATTAGAAAATGCTCTCAGGGTTTTAGACATCTAAAGTGGAAGCAACTTTACAGCAGGTATTTTTAGAGTGGAACTGCAGCTTCTTTCTCATAATAGACATAAATCTATTCCTCACAGCAGCTACAATTGCTCTCTGGGAAATATTATGATTGTAGGAAGAAATGAAGAAAGAAAAGAAAACCTAGGAAAAAAATGACAGAGGAAAAACCCGAGGGGAAAAAAAACCTCAGCACTTAAGAGAAGATTGCGGGGGAAGGGGCAGAGGTCTGATGTGACAGAAGCATCCCTCTCTTTCCCGTGGTGGTTTGCACCTTTCCAGGCAGAACGGGATGGGGTACACCTCGTTCGTGGCACGCCTCGGCGGGGCCCTGGCCCCGCTGGTGTTCCTGCTGGACGAGGTGTGGCGGTCCCTGCCCGAGGTGACGTACTGCGCTGTGGCGGTGTGCAGCGGCGCCGCGGCCTTTCTGCTCCCGGAGACGCTCAACGTGTGCCTTCCGGAGGGCATCGAGGACATCGAGAAGGCACAGTGAGTCACCTCCATCCTGCCCTGCCCGTGGATTCTGCCGAGGGAGAGGGGACATCCCTGTCTGCGCCCTGCAATTCCCCATCCGGGGGTGGCAGCGGGAAAAGGGACAGCTTTTCTGTCCATCAGGCCAAACATGCTTTTTTCTCTTCCAGAGTGAAAGTGCCGCCAGAAGTCAGTGCTCCCGAGGGCATGCCACTACAGGCTCTGCTGAAGTGAGGGGCTCCGTGGGACAGCCACCGTGCAGGACTGCACAACTGAGCGATGCTCCGACCTGCCGATGAAAGAGCCTTTACTGCCCACCCGCCTCACTCCGCAGGGGAGTGGGACTGAGGACACTGGATGAAGGAGGCAGATCGGGAAGCCGGCGGGCAGGAGCTAACCCGCTCTGCAGTGTGGCCAGCAGCAAGGATGCAGAGGTCTAACAGGGTATGCAAATAAAGGCACCTTGTGCTAAGCTCTTCCACATTCTTTGGCCTTGTTGGACTTTGACCTTTCAGATCACTGCACTGCCTTCCAGAAACTGCAATCCAATGGTTTATGCACCTCGAGAAACAATGCAGCAATAAAAATACTGAGTGTGAATCACACAAAACCAAATAAGCTCTAATAAATCTAACTGGATGGTGGATAAACCATAAACTGTAGCTACAAATATTTCTTGTATTTAGAAGTGGTCTGGACAGTTTTCACACTGAGGCTCAAAGCCAGTGAAAAGCACATGGAGGAATCCCACTGAGAACGGGTTAACTGCAAGCATCTTCCCTATGAACACAAAGAAAAAAGCTTTTGCAGGTTACTTAAATCTAGTGCATATGGAAGAAGTATACTTTAACCTAAAGAAAAAAGAACCCAAAACAAATCCAAATCCAAAACACAGAATCCACCTTGCTATAGGAAACTTTGAAACAGAATATTGAGTAGTTCATTATTGGACTTCATTCTGCTTACTGGTCTAACACATTGATCTTAACTTCATGGGACATCCTTGCCTCGTGCTCTTAATTCTGCAAACAACAGAGATGAGACACCAAATTATCTACACATTGGAAATTATCTGTAAATTTGGAATACTGATAAACAGCACTTGCCCAAATAGGGAAGAGGGAAGGGATTCAGGATCTGAGTCCCAGGTGCTCTGTGATCCCTTGGGTTGTGAGGTGTTTTAAGCTAAACCACACACAGTGCTGTGATGAGAACACACACTGAGGGATGCATCTGACAACAGGTGGGGAGGTCCATCCACCTGTGCTCCTAGAGCACCTCGTAGTAGGAACAAGCTGCCTGGAGAATTTTTTTAGCTGCTGTAAGATAGCAGCTATTTTTAAATTTTTTTTTTTTCCGTCCATGAATCACCTAACACTTTACCTTGCGCTGTCAAAAAAAGAAAAGGCAATGTGCACGTCATGACCAATCTGTGTTTCCTGCAGAAAAATGTTATTTGTTGGAAATATATCATGATTTATAGCAACCAACACGAGTATGCAACGCTGATGTCCTTACTCATACAGTGTTTGTATGGACATTACAGGACATTAACCAACTCCAAAGCTGCAGCCCCGGGGCACGCGTGCACAGCACCGACACCCACGGCTGGGTGCCCGAGCCCAGCAGCGGCGACCCACAAGGAGGGGAGCATTCCCCACGGGCCTTGAGCACTGGAAGGGCAGCGAGGGGAGCGGGGGCAGCACTGCTGGCACCAAGCCTGTGCTGGGTGACGGGACACCCGGGCCGGGGCACACCGGGGAGCGGCGAGGCCGGGTGCCGAACGCCGGCTGGAGCGGCTGGGCCGGCCCGCTGCGGGTGCCCGGCGCGCATGGCCCCGCCCCGGCGGCTCCACGGCACAAGGGGGCGGGGAGGAGCGGCAGTCGGATCAGGATCAGAGGGCGGTTCTGGTTCCGGGTCAGTCCCCGCCTGGGCAGGCTCTGGGGCGGTGGGCGGGGGCGGCGGCCCCGGCCATGCGGAGCCGGGCCGG
>WBMZ01012658.1:0-44466 GCA_013400975.1 Atrichornis clamosus | reverse complement strand
CGCGCTGTGTCACTGCCATGGAGTACCTGATCGGCATCCAGGGGCCCGACTACGTCCTGGTGGCCGCAGACACCGTGGCGGCCAGCAGCATCGTCCAGATGAAGCACGGTGAGACCCTGGGGTGCTCCCGGGGCCCCTGCTCAGCCCTGCTCCGCTGGGGTGTCCCGGGGCGCCGGGCATGACCGCGGCGTGCGGGGTTGCGGTGCTCAGGGCCCGGCGCTCGGGCTGAGGGAAGGCTGTTCACAGGGGAGGGGGTTTCTCAGTTTAAGCTCTGCCGGACGATTCAGGGGAGGTTTAGCCGCTGTAGGAAGTGCCGGGCGGCCTCTGGGCTCAAAGCGCCGCTTGCTTCGGGTAAAGTCCCTAATCCTGACCCGATATGACCGTGTTGGGTTGTCAGCTTTATTTACCTGTTCAGATAAGCGTTGGCTTGTTACTCCAAACCTCTCTCTGCACCACAATGTAAAAGTGTTGAAAACCCACACCCTGAAAACCCAGGAATAACAGTGTGTGACATGAGGTGCTCGCTTGCGCCTAATTCACTGGTAAAGCGTAATTCATGGGATAAAATGTTTCTGGGAAGTAAAAGCATCAATGAAATTCGTAGCGCAGGAGGCAGACTGGAACATGGTTTTGGTTTCTTTGTGTAGTAAAACATCTAGGGCATCACCACACCTCTGGAATTCTGTAAAATCAATTTTTCTTTCTGCTGTTGCAATGACCTAGACTGAAGCTTGTTTTATGCTAAATACTGTGATTTAGAAGCTCTTTTAAAAAAAAATTGTGGGATACAGGATTGAAAGATCCATATAAATTAATATAAATAAAGTCATATAAAAATGTTATAGGACTGCTTTTACCTCACATGTTTCACTTCAGGTCTGTGATAGCCAACTGGAGCAGTGTTAGAGGCTGTGAAAGCTGGTGGCATGTGCAAAATAGAAATTTAATCACTTTAAATAATGTTTTCTAAGGTAACGTTGGTTCCAAGTAGGTTTGTTCATAAACTTTAAGGAGAGTGTACTTTGAACGTAGGATTTGGTTGCTTTTGCTGAGGGGGTGAAACTCATAAATTTCAGGTAATTATTTAGAATATTAATTTGTATATTAATTTCAGCCTTGAGAAGAGAAGCTTTGGTGTGACCTATTTGCCCCTTCCCGTACCTGAAGGGAGCCTGCAGGGGAAAGATGGAGAGAGATTATTTACAAGGGCCTGGAGTGACAGGACAAGGGGAAATGGCTTCCTGCTGCCAGAGGGCAGAGTTAGATGGGATGTTGGGAAGAAATTCTGCTCTGTGAGGATGGTGAGGCCCTGGCACAGGTTGCCCAGAGAAGCTATGGCTGCCCTATCCCTGGAAGTGTTCCAGGCCAGGTTGGAAGGGGCTTGGAGCAACCTGGGATAGTGGAAGGTGCTCCTGCCCATGGCAGGGGGTGGAATTCGGTGAATTGGGTGCTCTGTAAGGTTCCTTCCAACCCAGCAGTTCTGGAATTGCAAGGGCTGGGCAGTGTCAGTGGCCTTCCCTGAGCTCCAGACAGCAGCACCTGTGCGGCTGCTGGGTGCTTTGGTAACTTTTGGCATGGTTTTAGAGGGTTGTGACACTTGGTGCTTGTCTTGCAGCAGAGATTGTTAGGCAGCATTTAGTGAGCTGGAGGGGAAGCTCAGAGGTGGAGGTTTGGTGTGTGTCCCTGACCTGCCTTCAGTGGAAAAAAGGGATTTTCCCTTCACTCCAACAGCTGCTCAGTTTCTGTCTGGGATATCCAAGTGCCGGATACCTGCTCTGATGAGAGGAGACTGTGCGAGCACAGGATTGTCTTCAGCACTGTTGTCACAACAATTTGGATCCCCTCAAACACACACAAACTTAAAACTGTTTTAAACTGCAGTTACGAGTAAAAATGTGGATTACTATTCCTTAATTTCCTGCTTCTTTACAATTTATAATACTTACTTAACTGTTCTCTTTGGTTGTTTGTTTTGTTTTGTTTTTTTACAAAAAATGACAAGTTAAAAAATTGATTCTGGAAAAGTCTCTTCATGTAAGGTTCTGATTTTTGAGACTGCTGGATATCAAGAAAAGGAGATCATTTGACATGGAATTTGTTCCTGGATTTCCCAAGATTGCTATTGCTCAATGTGTTGATATTTCAGCTTTATATTAAATAATTTGCTCCTGTTGCAGAATATTTGAATAAAGTTGAATGGTCAATGAACAAAATTATTATTTCTGATCCCAGGAAGCAAAATGTTACACTTGGAACACAATATTTAATGTGAAGCTTTATTCCTTCCTACCTTGTTTCGAAAGTAGGAAATACTATACATTTCCCCTTCCTGAAGGGCTTTGTTTCTCTTTAACAGCTCTTGTGTTCTGTGCCACCAGCTGTGAGACACCAAATGTCAGTGTTTGCTCAGAAAGGCTTTTTACTGGTGCCCCAATTCATGATGCACTTACCCAGGTTATTTTTCTTGCTTTTGAAAAGTCATGATGTGTCAGGATATTGGCAAAATAATTTGTTCTTCCTCATGACCATGGCTTTCAATGTTATTTTTCTTTGCCTAGACCATGACAAAATGTTTAAGATGAGTGAAAAGATCTTACTGCTGTGTGTGGGGGAGCCTGGAGACACAGTGCAGTTTGCAGAATACATCCAGAAAAATGTTCAGCTCTACAAAATGAGAAATGGTGAGTGAAGCAGGACAGGCACTGGGGGTTGGGAGCAGAGCTAAGGGTGGTTTTCAGATGAATGTGGGTGGAAAGTGCTGTCCTCAAAGCTTCTTCAGCTGTGAAGATTTCTGCATTTTTTGTGTCCAAAGGTGGTAATTCAGGCACGATGCAGAAATGGAGGCTGGATTATACAATATAGATTTAAAGGTTTATCCAAATCTCAGCAAACCTCTTCGCAGTATAAATAACACAAATATTTTATTAACAAACGTATTCTTCTCTTAATATGTCCATTGCATGCCAACTGTTACCAGTTCTTCTGATATATTGGACAAAAAGTTCAAGCTACCTGGTCCTTAATGTTTTAATTTTTTGAAGCCATGCATTTCGATGGTCCGTAGAGATATGAGCTACCCAGATTTTGAGGGCCCTTTTTATGCTTGTAGCTTTCAGAATAAACCAGAATTAGACAAAAGGCACAACATTTTGTCACGAAAGAACATCTTGTTATTTCAAAATACGAATGGGAAGGTGGGAGGTGAAACATGAACGTGGATTTGTGCTGTTACCAAATGAAAAGTCACATTTCTTCTCCAGGTTATGAATTGTCTCCCACTGCAGCTGCAAACTTCACCCGGCGAAACCTCGCGGACTATCTCCGGAGTCGGGTGAGTAACAGCTGAGAGATTTTGGCAAAGGCTTCCAGGGAACATTTCCGTTCTCAAATAATGGAGTCTGAAAAGGTGGGAGCTACTGTCTTTAGTGATGAATTTGGAATTGGCTGCCCAGGGAGGTGGTGGAGTCCCCAACCCTGGGGGTTCAAGGAACAACTGGATGTGGCACTCAGTGCTCTGGTCTGGTTGACAAAGTGGGGATTGGCCACAGGTTGGACTCAGTAGTCTCAGAGGTCTTTTCCAACCTCAGTGATTCTGTGGTTCTATGAGCTCATGTTGCTGAAAGGATGTCTTAGTAAAGTAGAACTTGATCTGCTTATTTTAAAAACTTATCACGTCACTTATCAATAAATGATACAACTATAGAGTTAAAATTCCAGCCTTGGGCCCAATAAACACTTTGTCACACACTACAGACGTGAAGTGAATTAAACTTCTTGAACATCGAGATAAGGTTGTGGGTTTTCATGCAAATGCACCAAATCCGTTTAATCTTCTTGGAAAATGATTTCATAGAGCAAAGCTGTTTGATGTACTTAGGAAAACAAGTGCCTTTTGTAAACAGCAACATGAGGCTTTCGGTAAATACCACATCCAAGTTGGGGTTGTGTTTTCAAGTTACTGAACTGCAATTACTGATCTTCCTCGTGGTGGTTTTCTTCAAAGTATGAAAAGCTGTTGTGAAGGGGCAAATGGACCTTTAATGATCCAAGGTTAGGAAGCATTTTATTGACAAAAATGTTAATGTGCTATATGAAAGAAAACAAGAAGAAAGAGGATGTTGAGAATGAAGATATCAGCTCTGTCAGGGATAGAGCGTGGGATAAATTGTGTTGCTGTTCTAACAGTGCACTGCTCAGGCCCGAAATGAGGCTTCACAGTAGCAAATAAAAGCAAGTATTAACTTCAGAGCAGTACTATTGAGAACTATACATGTGTGGAATGAGAGTTCTTCAAGAACTGATCTCCAGTTCAGCCAGGGATCATTGTTCTTCTTTCTGATGTGGATCACAGCTGCAAATAGCAAGTTTTCCTTGTGAGTCCCTTCCAACTCGGGAAGGAACTGTGATTCCACACTTCTGCTTTAAATGGCTTCATCCGACTGCATGGCTGGCAGGTGATGGTTGGCAGTGATGCTGTTTGCTTTAGCTGATGTTGAGGTGTGATTTGGAAGGTCCGTGTGTGTGTTTTGTGCATCCCTGTGCAGTTCTCGAGGCTGATGTGAAGCTGTGACACTGCTGGGTCCTGTCCCCGGTGGCTGTCGGCTACCTGGTGCTGGTGGCTCATCTCGGGGACATCTGACCTGCACAAATGAGACTGAGTGTCCTGTCCCATTTCAACAGAGGCAGCTATTTCTTACATATGATTTAAAGTACCTTTAACAGGCTTTTTGGTAAACCTGCCCATCAGGATGCAGCACTGATGTGGCACCTTTGTCTTCCTCTGTGCCACGTCCCTTGAGGCCTGCTCCTTCCTGAGCCCTTGCCTGTCTTCCAGCTCACCTGCTCCAGATGGGCAGCACAGTGGGGAGGACACTGGCAGAGGCAGATGTGTTTATTTACCAGAGACAAAACGCTGCTCTGGTGCAGATGGCAACGCCCCGGGGCACGCAGTGCACTCTGACACTGCTGTCACACTACACTGATCTCCACACTGCAGGCAGAACCCTTTTTCTCTAACCGTAGCACTTAATGATTTCTTTGTGGGATTTAGAATCTGATAATACAAGCCTTGCCGTCAGATTTTTTTTTTTCCCTGTGAATTTTGTTACATTTTCATCGTAATATATGGGATACCAGGATTGACACTAGTGCTTGGTATCCATTGAAATTGCATAAGGGATTCCTGGAGGCTACTAATGTAATCATGTGGGTCATAAAATGGAAAATTTAAAAATTAAAAGGTAAAACATGCCAGTGCCTCCTGTTAGGAGTGGGAAAGTAGTTGAGAAGTAAAGTTTGGTGGGAAAACGTTAGTTTCTTTATTGGCACTCACTATGTGAAACTCTTACAGAAGGCCAGAAGGTGTATGAAGGGGAAGGTTAAACTGCAGCAGGACTATTTCAGACTCTTGTTGTGTGGCCAAGACCAAAATAGAATTTGTTCTGCATTGTTCATCACCATCTGTGTTCTTCCCGTTATCAGTTTGATTTCATTTAGGAATCTTGTGACTCCTGTAGTCCAAGTTCTTGATATCTTGGGGATGGCTCATAAGGCAGCGCCTTGAAGGTGTTTTTCTGGTGGAAAGCATCAAGTGTAATGACACCAGGCTTATAGCTTAAGGCTATTACATCACTGTTCTCTTTGTTTCTACCTAATAGTCACCATGTAGCTTTTTCACTACATTTCTCTTTTTAAAACATGGGATTTCTACTCTAGAGCAGGATCTGAAAAGAATCTTTGTGATTTCCATTTATATATTGCAATTGAGGCAAACCTGGAAGGTGCTTTGGCTTTCATTGAGGTGAGTGGTGCTGTAGTGTGTAGTGACAGGACAAGGGGGAATGGCCTTAAGCTGAAGGAAAGCAGGGTTAGATTAGATGTTAGGAAGAAATTTTTCCCTGTGAGGGTGGGGAGGTCCTGGCACAGGTTGCCCAGAGAAGCTGTGGCTGCCTCAGCCTTGGAAGTGTCTAAGGCGAGGTTGGATGGGGCTTGGAACAACCTGGGATAGTGGAAGGTGTCCCTGCCCATGGCAGGGGGTGGAATGGGATGGGCCTTAAGGCCTCTTCCAACCCAAAGCAGACTGGGATTCTGTCATTACCTACTGCAGCACCTCACTTGGTTCACCTGCTGAATCCAGTGCCAGGTTTAGTGCATTAACTTTCTGCTGAGGCTGGCAGGGAGGAATAGGAAAAACAACCCCCTGCCCTCCAAAGGTGAGGAAGTTCAGTCTCTAGTTGTGATGCTGTTTAATTATAGGTGACAGGATCTGGCTGGAGTCCAAAGGCAGCTTTCAGCTCCTCTCCCTGTGTCCACACTTGGCAGGAAGCTCCCTCGCTCCCACCTTTCCCCCCTCGCTGTGACTTTGGCTTCCGCCAGATGTCACAGGGCTGTGTCACCACCACCCTCCCGCCGCCGAGCTGGGCTTGGGGTGTTCAGCACGACTGTGCTGTTCAGCTGTGAATTCTGAACAATTTCACACATCTCCTAATTGCTGTCGTTTTTTTTTATCAAACAGCGCCAAGTGCAAAACTACTCGGGATGAGAAACAGTGCCTCTGTAGGAAGGGAAGTTTGGGTTAAAAAAGTAATGTCCTGGAGTGTCAGTCATCAATCATTTGATGGCCCTTTAACTACATCAGCCTTGTAAAGATTTTAGAACTGTTGGCGTGGGTTGAGTTACAGAAGCCAGGAAAGGCTACCTTTGGACTGGACAAAAAGGTTGGGATGTACAAGGAATTCAAGTCCCAGCATCGAGGTGTTAAGCTGCAAATTTCATTTATAATCATGGAAGTAGTAAATAGATTATGTACATTTGCTAATGTTTAAATCCTGCCTTTCTTGCATAATAAGGCATGGGGGATAATTATTTACATTTGAGTTTTTAAGAAGTCTCAGAGACCATTAGCAGGATAACTTAAAACTGAAAATCAGTTTACAGATGGGTTTAAGTCTGTATAACACCATTTATTTATGGTTGAGTATCTCGCATATGCCAATGTTGGTAATTCCAAGTCACACAATAATTTGAGTGATCTTGTGTCATGGCTCTTAAATATCAACTTGTGTGATGTTTCAGAATAAATAAATGATGAAATACAGCCTAATTAAACGAATACAGCTGCATGGTAACTTCTTTCCAAATATTCTCGGATGCTTTGAAGATTAAATCACGCAATTTAAAGTGATGTTTTATATGTAACTGTAGCCTGCTTTTTTCTTTCATATTGTCTGAAAGTAAAAATATAGTGGCCTGTGATTTTTTTTTTTGCTTGGAAATATACTGTACTGAGTATCAAAATGAACTTTTCCTATGATGCAGTTAATGTTTTGGCTTTAGGGTGAAATTCTGTTTGCTTTTTTAATCTGGTAGTTGCATCATCATTTTTTTCTTATTTTGTTGCTTTGTTGATCCAGGCTTTCCAGCAGTTTAGAGATATCCTGTTAGTACAATTAATGTAATAAGAAACATTATGTAGATATGGAAATACTGGAAGTATATAAAAGCTGCTTTTAAAAATACATACAATTCCGAAATTTTTTCTGAGCCTGTGTTTAAAAATAATATAGTGCACGTGTGTTTCATGGTCTTGCAAAGTACAGATCTTGGAAGGAGATGTGGGAGAAGAAGGGATATCTGATTTATTCATGATGGTGGAACACTAAACCAGGAACATGAAGTAAACTGCCAAATATTAAATATTAAACTTGGTACACGCAATAAAAATCAAATTGCCAGTGAACAGGACACTGTGTGCAACTGTCTGCACTGTGTGAGAGCTTTCATACATGCTGAGGTGGGCCGTGCTCACCAGGAGAGGGACTGGGAAAAGAGCAAAGAGCAGGTTAAATGAACAAAGAGTTCTTAGAAACTGCAAAATGTTCACGTTGTGCTCACGTGTCAACAGTAAAAATCCACAAGTTTTATGTTGAGATGAAAGAACCTGGTGTGAAAACTGCATTCAAGTTTTTGAAAGTTTGAGTGTGCTGTGAAAGCTGTAAAAAAACCCCAAACACACTGATTTTCAGCAGAATAAGAGTTTTATGTTTTTATTTGCTTGTACAGTCCATGTTACCAAAAGACGTGATTCTAGGTTGAGACCCACAATGTGTTGCAGACTGGATTGATGTAGAATTTTATAATAAGGAATTGGGAAACCAGCCTCTCTTGCTGTTCCCTAGTGCCGCAGGGAATTAGGATTCAAAGATTTGGTGTGACTGCTCTAACGAAAACATCATTTCTGCTTGCAGACCCCTTACCACGTGAACCTTCTCCTGGCTGGCTACGACGACCACGAGGGCCCTGCCCTGTACTACATGGATTACCTGGCAGCTCTGGCTAAGGCTCCTTTTGCAGCACATGGATACGGAGCATTCCTTACCCTCAGCATCCTTGACCGCTATTACAAGCCAGGTGGGTGGAGACAATGGACTGGAAAATTCTCCTGCTTCAATTTAGGCCTCTAATTTATTAATCAGTGAGACTGACACTTGCTGAGTCAAGTGGGATTGCTGTGGTGCTACAGATTGGAGCTTGGCTTTTTGTTTAAAAATGGAGCTTTAAAGATTGCCTTTGGTTTTACTAGCATGGTAACAGGAAACTAGTCAACTCCCTAACTTTTTTTCCTGTTTGGAACATGACAGACTGGAGTAAAGGAAGTTTCCGTTTATTCTAAAACATGACTAAGCTGCTCATAGTCTGCTTTTAATAAATACCAGTTTGATAACTTTTATCTTCTTGCTTGTCTGTTGGCTCTGACATTTACATTTTCCCAGAGTATCAATATTCAGAGGGCAGTCCCAGATCCTATTGCTCCATGTCTTGGATTGGCTTTGTGTGTGAAAAATTAAAAACATTCAAGTGAAAAGATATTCCTTAGCAAGATCATCTCGCACTCTGAAGTGATGGTGATTAATCACAGAATATGGAATGATTTGGTTTGGAAGGTACCTTAAAGTTCATCTCAGTTCACCCCTGCCATGGGCAGGGGCACCTTCCACTAGACCAGGTTGCTCCAAGCCCCTTCCAACCTGGCCTTGAACCTTCCAGGGATGGGGCAGCCACAGCTTCTCTGGGCAACAGGGGCATTTTAGACATCTACAGTTCTGTGCACGTGGTAACTGCTCATAATTTTTGTGCATGTTTGTACCTGTCTAAACATTTGATTTTAGAATCATAATCCACTGCCAAGGAGTAAACATGGCTCCATCCCCACTGTGCAGATAAGGAAATGTGCAAAGCACAGAATGTTGTTAATCTGACATCTTTGGCTTTAGCTACAAAACTACCTAACTGTTGTGTGCAAAGCTGAGTTTAGGTTAATCTCTCTGCTCTGAGATTACAAACCCTTTCATCCACCTCCTGCAAGAAGTGTATAAACTGATCATTTTCATTTAACTTTTGCCTGAGCAGTGGATGCAGGTCTGGAAAAGAGCCTAGAAAGAAGTTTTGAGAGATCCACAGACCTTAGTTGTTTTCTAGTCGTGTCCCTTAAAAATTCTATTGTTCCTTTTTCACCATTTGAACTTCATCGTCATGGCTTGTCATCCCTATAGAGTGCTGGATTTTATCTTAAAGTGTGAGACTCGCAGGAGCATCCCACACGTGCCTTCCCCTTTATTGAGCTCATACCCAGCAGGAACGTCCCGCTAAACCCATCTCCACCTCCTGCCCCGGCCTTGCAGCCGGCCGGGGCAGCTGGAGCTGATTTAGAGCTGTAATAAAGTGGAGGAGAGGGAGGCAGCCGGGCTTCTCCGAGCCGGGGCTCTGGCCATGGGAGGCAGAATTCCGTCATGCTTCCCATTCCCTGTGACAAATCGATTCTCAATGGCTTGTTGTGGCGTGAGCACTTGGGTGCAGGGCGTCCTCGGGACATCTGGAAAGTGTTTTCTGTGAGCTGGGAAGGAGAGGTTTTTGGTGCTCAGCTGAAAAGTTGTTTAAATTTAATAAACTTTCTGCGGAGAGAGATGGCCTCTAATGAAATCAATCTGTGGATGTTTTCCCTTCCAGGTATCACACGTGAGGAAGCCGTGGAACTCTTAAAAAAATGTCTAGAGGAGGTGAGTTGCCAAACTCAGGCCCTCATGATCCTGAGAAGGGAATGTTTGTTTGCATTCATTTGCTGATACTTTCCTGTTCCTCTTGTCGCGTTTCTTGCTCCCTTTGCCAGAAGGGTAATAAATGCACTGGCCAGATGTGGAATAGCTACTGAGGAAAAGGATTTACGGGCAGTTGCGTTGCCTTTGCACGGTTCATGTCCTCCAGAACGTAAACTTGGAGCTTAATCACTTTGCTTTACTTCTGCTTTTTCCGTGCTTAGCATAATATTGATCCAGCCTTTTTCCTCTTATGTTTCTTCTGAACATTCTGCAGCATCCTTCTGTCACTTGTTACACTTAAGCACTCTTAAAAGTATATACTAGTTCTTTTCCAGCTTGTGAAGTGATTCCTGAGGTAAAGCCTTGACCTTAAAGTTAATGAGCAATTTTAGTGTAAACGTAAGACTCCAGACATTTCAGACACCAAGGTTTCTTTGTAGGAAAATAGTCTTTATCCTTGTCTTTAAGAGATTGATTTGAATGTAACTCTGGAACATTGGGAACAAGTGCTCTAAAGAGGTCCTGTTTGAAGTATCTTTGTGTCCAATATTGTAGCCCACTCTGGTCTTCCTGCTTAAATGTCTTCCTTGTTAACAGGCCTGTGTATTTTGCATCTCTACCTGAGACTTGTCCAGTGTGGATTGTCTTACAGCAGAGAACAAACTCCCACTAATTCACTCCTGAGCAGTGAAAAACCCCACTCTAGTTCCTACTGTTTCAGGTCACTAGAACCAGGATGGAAATTTTGATGTGCAACAGGATAGCTCTTAAATTATCCTCTCCTCTCTGAAGCTTTGAGTGAATCTCATTTCTTCTGTCTTTTTGTCTTTGCTGAACAGCTTCAGAAACGCTTCATCCTAAACCTGACCTCCTTCAACGCCCGGTTCATTGACAAGGAGGGCATCCACGACGTGGACAATATACCCCTTGCCAAAGTGGAGTCCTAACCCCTGAGATCTTTCTTCAGCAGTCTTCTTGTTTTGTTCACTTCTGGTTTTTTTTCTATTCATTTGAAGCACATGAGTAATGTACTGCGGTGGGAGCTCGAATAAAGTCTGACATTTATATAGCCAGTTTTATCTTTTTATTCCACTGATCCTTCCTGAGAGGATTTAAGTAAATTGTTCCACAGTGAAGGTGAAACTTGATTTACGGTTCGTAGGGGCACAGTCAGGTTATGTATCTTTCCTCTTCTGAGATTTTACTGCACTCCAAATTTCTTATTTGTGGGAAAACTGTATTTTCTAGATGACATTGTGCTGTCATCCTCTCTCATCATTAAAGCTCAGCAAACCCCAGACAAGTATTCCATGCCCAACATACAGCATCGACTTTATTTTTGTCAAAGATGCTACCACTGTTTGCTGTATAAAATAATAATCTGGTTTTCAAAGACCTAATTTGCTTTTGATAGAGTTTTCTTTCACCTGAATTAGATTGAAACGAAGATTTTCAAGGAGACTGGATTCTGAAATGCACTTTTCACTCACCTGGCAATGGTTCTGTTACTGGGAAAGAGCATTGTGCTGGCACAGTGGGTTCATAACTGCATTAAGTAGAATTTAAATAGTTTTTTAAAATAGAAATATATCAATTGTGTGATTTATTTTTTTTCTTATTGATGTGTCTGTACATTTAGAAATACATGCAAAAAGTTCAGTGAGAAATTAAACTACCACACTCTTCATGAATCTTTGAATTACTCTCAGCTAGCTAAAGCTTTGTTTCCATGAGAATAATCCCTGATGATCCCTCTAGGCTCTAGATGCTGCTTCCCTATAAAACCCCCATTCATGGAACAGCCTTGGGTAATTATCATGTGGCTGATACTTGTGGTCTGCCCAGAAGTGCTTCTTCTGAGAACAGTTTTTGGTGTGACTCCTTCCCCACTTGAATTGGCATTAAAATTGCTCTTGGTGCTTACTTGGAATAAGCTTGGAAAAAGGATCTTGGAAATAGGATAGGTGTGTACAGGATTGTGTGCAGACTGATAGTTGTGTTGTGGCATAACACCCAAGTTCTCAGCTGGAAAAGGTGAGTGACAGACTTAACTGTTTATTTGTCTAAGCTTTTTGGTCTTGCCTCAGTGGCATGTTTGAGAATGTTCGTTCCTCTCCAAAACAGTTGTCAGTCTTAAAGACAAAGTATTCCTGTCTTCTGGAATTGATGAGAACTGGATGAGTCTGAGACTCACTTAATGACAGAAGAAATTTGCAGCTCCAGTGCTTAACTCACCGTGCCTCTTACTTAAATCTAATTCTTCCCTGGAGTCCCATCAGGCTTTGTAGTTTAATTCTTCCCAGAATGAGTTTAATTGCAGCTGGTTTTGCTGTAATGGATGCAATGACTTTTATTTAAGGCCAATGGCACAGAGCTCTGAAACATTTTGCTAAAACTCACTCTATCTCTTGAAAACCTTTTAAACTTTTACACTCAGCAGTCCCTGGCCTGATGATTTCCTCTTGGCAGGTCACATTTAACACAAGCAGGGGCTGAGCGTTCTCGTTCTGCAGCTGAAATCTCACCCCTTCGTGTTGCATTAATGTACTTGTTCAGCCTAATGCAGCATCTCTAATTTATTTTACCACTGATGTTGAATGTTTTTGCAGGTTTCTTGTCTTGTTTCAAGCTCATCATTGCAGAGGGGCTGAGCTGATGTGATATTTTTGTCACTGCATATCAAAGCAGCGATGCCTCTTTATTGGAGGAGTTCATTGTTCAGACACCAAACTGGGGTGTGGAGCTCTCGGGTGATGTGAGCCTGGCAGAGAATCTGCCTGGAGTTTTTATTGGCACCTATTTGCATGCAGGTGATTAATAAACATAAAACAATTATTCCCTGGTTGGATCCAGGTTGGAGTGGAACATATGTTTTGCCCAGGGGCAGGGCCCAGGATCTGAATCCCCCATGGAAAGGAAGATCCAAGGGGTTGCATCCGAAGCCAACGGAGCAGCAACCTTGAGGAATGAATAAATACAGCCCTTGATTCCAAACCAGGAACAAAAGAACTGGCCCATGATTAGATTGGACTGTAGCCTCTAACAAAGCATTTTTTGAGGACTTTCCAATTTATACTTTCTAAGGAAAGGGTGATGCATTTGCTGTATAAATTATTTTTTAAAATGTCTACAGTGCTGATGTTTAAATTCAGAAAACAGTTTTCATTTGTAACAGTAATACTGGATTCTGTTTGAAAAGTCAGTACTTTGGGTTAATGTAAGAGTAGAAAACTTACCTGCTTCAAGTTAAGCCCTAAAGCTTTTGAAAACTGTATTTTGCCTAGAATCCAGGATTCCCTTTTGGAAAGAATTCACCTTTCCACTTATATTTATCATGACAGGCCTCTCTTTCATAAGAAATCTCTGAAAGAATTGAGCACTGCAAGAGAATACTGCTTTGTACTAATTTTTGTGGTTCATATTATGAGAAGTGAATGTAGTAATCAAGGTGTTCCTGGGGCACTGTGGCCACAGTGAGCTGCTCTGCCTTGCCTTGGCTGGTAATTCTGACCATATGTTTTACTCTCAAAGCCTCAGGGCCCAAAGAGTTAACAAGGCCCTTTTTCTCGTGTTAGGTTTCCTGCTTAAGGATGGGCTTTTCCTGGGGAGCAGATCATCACCAGCTCATCTCTCCAGAGCTTGGAGTTAGCTCCAAGATCAGTTTACAGATTCTCTGTGCCTTAGGCCATGTTGGGTTGGGAGTGCTTTGCTGGAAGAGGAATGTGAGTGTAGGTGCAGCGCTCACAGTGCTTTTTCTTAGTGTTAACTACACCTTTCCATGGAAAAAAAAAATCTGTGTTTTGGGGCAGACCTTCCTGTGACCAGAAGCATTGGCACAGAGGAGCCGTCAGGGCTCGGCTGCCTGGTGGAATTGTCCTCACACAAGTTTGTAACGCTGCCAGGACTGTTCTGCAGCCTAAAAGTGACCCCATGGCCCAAAGTTGTCTTGAGTGATGCAGCTTCTCCCTGCTTGGGGTGACGAGTGACAGTCAAGCAGGGACATCGGTCAAAATTGAAATGCCTGGAGGGTGAAACTGTCCTGTCCTGCTGTACTCACCTTTATGGGGAGCTGCTGGCGAGAGGGAGCCCCCCAGGCTGATTCACCTACAGTTCCCCAGGATCTCTGCAAGAAATCCATGGCCTTGTTCAGTTAAACCAAGAGATGCTCCAGCCTCAGGGCAGGTGAATGGCCTCAGGCAGGGACTGGGTTTCTGTGCAAACCTGAGTGTCCTCAGCAGAAGTTAGCCATTTTAGACACTGTCTAATAATAATAATAACAACAACAATAACTACAGAAATAATAATAAATAATAAGAAGAAAGAAATAAAATATGTTTGATCAATCCTGCAGAGTATTCCCAGCAGTCCTTGAGTCTGACTTCTGTTCATGGTGATCAGTCGCTGGCAGAAACTTTGTCACCAAATGGAGCTGTCACTTCTCAGAGTCAAGATGTGGGAGCAGAGGGGAGAGATCAGGCTGAGCTCTCCCAAGGATGTGTTTTCCTTTGCTCTTGTCTCCAGTTTTGACAGTAGGTTCCTCCAAGAGGCATTAGCCCGTGCCAGGGCTGACATTAGGGATTATGCTCATAGGATTTGGTTGAGTCCATTTTCCCATCTGAAGCAGGGACAGAATATTCCTTTCGTATGAAACAACTTGGCATTTAAGGAAGAAAAAACTCTAACCTTGCTACCTGTGAAGCACTGTATGTATTTAAGGAAAAATGAATTTATCCTACTTGTAAAAACTGTATCCTTCAAGCCATTTTTAATTCTTTAAAGGTTTAACCTTACACAGAATTTCCATGTGTTGTTATCAGCCATCAACAGTAATTTCATGCAGGAAATTTTCACTGATCAAACTAAATAGACATCAGTTGTTTTAACAGATTAAAGAAAAAAAAGCAGCAAAATGTAAATGGTAGAATTAAAATACACAACTTGTCTGTTTTCCATGCCCTTGACTGTGTTGGTTTAGATCTTTGTGTTCTCCTGGCTGGCTGAGGTCTATGTTAAAAAATAAGTTAGTTGTCTTGAAAATGTAAAGTGACAGTTTAAGTGTTTTGTTTCTGTGCTAATGTGCAATTAGGTCGTTATCCAATAAGCTGATTCATGTAGTCTAACTCGAGACAGCTGTGGAAGGCAGGGAAAACCCTTTGCTGTTGGGGAATGGGGAGAGAATGTCTAAAAGGATCTGTTTCAGAACTGCCAGGATGGTCTTTTTCCCTGTGTAATAGAGTAAAGTTAGTAAGATTTGTGAAAAACTAAATTCTGCTGATCAAATCTATAGAGAGAAAATGAAATATGGGTAGATTTGGATGGCAGCAAGTGTAGTATAATTTTTGATCTATAAATCAACTCTTAAGACAGCCCTACAAGGTGAGGCCAATTTAATCACTGAATCCTCTGAAGTGATTTCTTGACTGGGTGTGTTTTGATTTGGGTAGATTACCTTTTGCTTAGTAGAGGTTTCCTTGATGTTAAATATTTCTCGTGTTTATGCACAAACATGAAAATAGTGGATCTCCTTGAGTTAATTTACAGCAGACAAAGGAAGCTCCGTCATTTTTTGTGTCAGTATTTTGGGGATTATTGTCAATATCCTGCTACAGTACCACCAAAACACCCGTGGGCTTCAGTGATGCTTGATCTCCTCTTGCTAAATGTTGCACTGGGAATGCAGGAGATGCCAATCCCTGCTCCCAGAGCTTTTGGTTTGTGGGGAACACCTGCGTGTCTCCCCACCTCTGGATTCAGCAGAGGGCAGTGATCTTGCACGCTGCTGCCTCCTCCCAAGCTGGTTTGGCCTCTTCCTGCCTTGCAGATCATCTGGTGGTCACAGAACTCATGGAGAGAAGACCAGTGCCTCATCCAGCAGTGGCAGGTGGGATGTACAAGGTTGTTTCTTCCCTTGTTAGACACACATTTTATTTTTTACAAATGTTGGACAGTTGTCCCACGAAACAGGTAATTATCCATATTTTCACAAAGGAAGATAGCCAGTGACTTGCCAAAAAATCCAAAAAGAGCAGCTGGAATCCATTCTCTTCTAGTTCATCCAAGCACTGACAAGCAGGGATATGAAGTTAAAGTAAATCTTCAATTTTTTTTAGGATAATACACTTCTCCCTTGCAAATCTGCTCTGGACATTTGCTGCTCTGTGCTCAAAGTGAGGATGCTCACAGGATTTTATCAGTAGCTGTGCTGGGGAGGAAAAGCTCCAGCACCATGTGATACTGTTTTCAAAGAACTTTCTCCCACAGCAAAATTTGCTGAAGAAAAAAAATCGGGAAAAGTCTGCAATGGCTGATTTGGAATGTGGGATATCATAACCCATTCATTTGCTCCTTCCCAACAAGCCTGCAGTGTGCTGAGGCTGTGGCTCAAGGGTGGCATTATGGGCCTGGCTGGAGCAGAAAATGCACTTGTCTGTGTAATTAAAATGTCCCCAGTTGGATTATATGGGAATCAGAAACTTTCAAGTACATAACCAGACTCTGACATGGGAATTGGGAAAACCACCACCTCGTTTGGTGGTTTTCTTTTTTTGAACAGCAGTTTCTTGAATCTTTGCAACTTTTGTTACTGGGCAAGGCTGAGTTCAGGATATAAAAGGATTTCCAGGTTTTACTTGTTCCTTATTTTCTCTGATTTAAAATGATAAGGTTCAAACCTGTTTCTCTTTTTCTTTTGGTAACCATCCTTAAACTCACATCGCTCTGAGTGAGCAACTTCAAGAAGAAAACAATTAGAACAGGGTTTTAATTTAATTTGTCTTACAGTGTTCACTCAAAGCACATGAGAAGCCTGCCCAGAGCATCATGCTAGGGGCTTTGCTTGGGCACATCTGATATTCCAAGGTTTGTGTGTTGGTTTTTGCCTCGGGATTGATGGCCTGTGCTGTGATGAGCCAGGGGAAGGTTGGTTGTGTGAGCTCCGTGTCCCATGTTTACCTAAGCCAGGTAAGGATTTGAGGTTGACCCCTCCTGATGTGTTTAGGAGCTGTGAAGCCACACGGTTTTGGTTTTGGTTTCCACGTTGGCTCCAAAATTTACAGAGTACTAAAGCAAAAGGCTCTTTATGTTCAAAAACTGTGAAAAAGCTTATTAACACATGGAATTAATAGAAAACACCTTTTTTGCCCCAAGCTGAGCTGAATGGAGCTATTTTTCCTCACAGGATTTGCTGAATTACTCCTTGGCTCAGCAGGTTCAAAGGCACTGACAAATACCTTAAAGAATACCTTAAAACAGGAATGTTCCTTGATTTTTTTACCATTTAATCTAAGTTTCCTACTTTACCAGGCAAGACATACAGCATAAATTCTCTAAGTGATCTGTATTCCAAATGTTCTGAAAGATGCTCTGTAGGGTTTTCCCATCTCTTTGGACTTGCTCACTTTCCTGGTGAGAGCTGAATGCTTCAGTTCGTCTGAAGCCTTCCCCTTTGTCAGGGATGGGCTGTGGATGCCCTCTGCCTGTTTTGGCTCTGGAGAACTCTGGAGAAGTTTTTTTTTGGAGAAGTTTGGTGCCAAACTCTGTGTTCCTCACAAAGAGAACCTGAGCAGAGCTGAGTCAGGGTTGTCTGTGCTACAGGACTGGTCTGATCTCACATGGTGATTACTGTGCGCTCCTGGAGGCTCCCTGTGATGACCAAATTAGCAGGAAACTCCAAAAGCCATAATCTGTAATATATAATATATAATGTGCTGCTGCCATATGACAGGGCTGGGAGAGGAAATGAAATGAAAATGGGTCAGGAGTGGGAGGCCTGGGCTGAAACAATTCCCTGTGGTGCCAGGGTCCATTTAAGAGGCAAAACAGCAGCACATTACCAAGAGGCTGTAAGAAAGGCTGTTTTCATGGTCCCAAGTGAGCAAACTGGCCTTTCCAGGAGCCTCCTCCTCCTCAGCAGCGCCTGCATCCGACGTGTCCTGCCTCCCTGTTGGAATGCTTTTGCAGGCAGTGAAGTAGAACAGGGATTCTTAAAGGAGATAATTTTTTATTGTTGAAAATAAAATAATAAACATACAGATCATATCTTTGAAACAGACTGTTGAAATGAATTTGGAGGTTTTTTGTAATTATGGTGCTAGAGTTGATTTATTTGGGTTTTAATCCAAACTGTTTCCTAAACTCCCCAAGTCACTTCAGCAATATATGTCAGATCTGTTTTCTGCCAGGTACAGGTAACTGTTTCCTTTGTAAACTTGTCTACTGAAATAGAAATTTGGAGGTAAGATCTGTCTGCACATGGTTGAATACAATGAGGATTTGATGTTTGATTGCACAACAAGGTACTATGGGAACATAAATGTAACCCTCTTGAAACACAGACAGATATTTGGATTGGATAAAATGTTTTCGTAGGAAATGCTGCTTTTTTTGAAAATATTTGCTGCATGCTGAGAAAAAAATCTCTCTGGAAAAGCAATGTTCCTGGAAGATCCAATCTACCTTGTCATAATTCCGTGTAGCTGTCAGAGAGGTCTCCAACATGAAACTCTCATAACTCCTGAATGAAAACATGCAGCATTTCAGCCACTGATGTTCTGGAGCTTATCCAGTGAAAGACTCCATGGATCCACTTTGATCAGGTCTGTAACAGAGAAGTTTGACTGAAGACGTTGAGTGTCCAATGGGATAAAAACATACAAAAATCCCATCCAGCCATCCAGAGCCATCCAGAATAGCACTGCCATAATTTTTCCTGCCTTGGAAAGGTCCTGAGATGCTTCAGCACCGCAATCATGGGGACAAAGCTTGGGTAGATATTCAATGTCTGGAATTATTGCTATTTCTGGTATCCTATTGGAAATGCTCAGGTGGCTGCAGTGGGAATTCTTTACCATATAAAGGAGGGGAAGCAGGAAGACCAAAGTGATACCCTGTGGCTCAGCATGGCCAGATTTTGGGTGATGGCTGGGTCAGCCTCCCTCTACCAGCTCTGCTTGGATTATGAAGGCTCCACATGCTGCAGGTGCAGCCCAGACAGGGAGTGCAGGGTCTGTGTCAATAATCTTGGGAGCATCATGTCACCCTCACAAATAACATTTATTTTACTGCCTGGTTTGGAAACATTTCCAGTTTTGGTGTTTTGATTCAGTTGCACTACCAGGAAAAACTTCCTTGCTCACGGGCCATGTGTCTCCTTGGATTCTGCATGTAAATTTGGGGATTTAATGGACTCTCCTATAGGAAGGAATGCATTAACTACAGGTCAGCAAACTCTGGTTATTGGGTTGTTTCACACTGAGAGCTGTTATTACCCTGTTGCTTTTAAGGTGCCTGTTTAAAGGTAATTATTGAGTCTGTCCAAAGCCATGTGGAATTCCAACACAGCCTCTGCTCCCTGGCGTTAATGATGCAGCACAATCACAGCTCCATGTTCCCCTTGGTTTGCCCTTGGGACAGCTGACTCTTAGGAAATGAAGAGTTTTTGTTAATGTTCTTTTTCACTTGTCAAGGATTGGCATGTGGTTTCCCTGGATTTGTCATTCATTCAAAATTAATTCAAAAAATATTTTTTTTGTTTCAATTCCCCTTTAGGATTGAAATTCCAGCATGTTCTGTAACAAGCGTAGAAACCATGAGCTTGGATCTATTTTTACTCTTTGACACAATCCTATGTATTTTCCCACGATAAGATTTGTAATCAGTGTGGGAATTTATACCAGAGTTGAGCCCGGAATTGTGTAAAATGTTCTTTTTTCTGTTAGGATGGAAAGGCAGAGGACACGTCAGAGAATGGCCTTGTTTGACAGTGAGCTGGGAGGGGACTCCACTGTGGGCAAGAATTAGCCTGGCATGACCCCTGACTTTTCTGGGGTATCTCTGTGGGCCTGCAGGAACGAGAGTGTCCAAAGTTTTGGGAAGTCTCGATGCTTTTAGAAAGTTGCTCCTTTGTGACATGTCCATTGCCGATCTTGAGTATCTGTGGTGGAATCAACAAGTGAATCCCAACCATCCAGCTTCCTCCCACTCACAGGTCATTGGCCTTTTGGGCACCAGACTGTTCCTCATAAAACATTCCAAAGGCTTGCAGGTACCCAAAGAGGAAAATGAGGAGGAAGGTATTTTCCACCCCATGGATGTGGTATGTAATTACTGGAGGCAGATCCTGATTCTCTGTCTGCATTGCTCATCCGTGCTGTGTCTAAGAATTCCTTGATATTCAAAGTGCCCCAACCAAGCCAGGTTTGCATAATGTGATTAAATTAGGAAATGATATTTCATGCCTGGATATTACAGTGTGCACACTCACGCTTTCATCCGGTGTCGGAGCGTCGCTTGCTCTGCTCTGATACCGTGCACCAGAGGATGTCTGCAAATGGAATTATTTCAGGATAGTTATCCTAAATAACCCCACGTAGGGAAACCTGTATTGTAGCACAAAAGCACCTTACTCTCCTTTATCATAATCCATTTAAATGTGAATTATACTGATGCAGAACAGGGCTCTCCTACTTTGGAATAATTTTAAATAGGAATAGTTTTTGTGCTTTTGGCTCACACCCTGCATTATCCAAACTGGCTTTGAAGTGTAAACAAGCCTCTGATGTTTCTGTAGTATTTCCATTCTGCTCCCTGACTCCTCCTTTTTTCTTGGCTCTTCCTTTGGGAAGGTCCAGAGCAAAACCAGACCTGCAGAGCCTGTCATTTAGGTCTTTGCTTTCACAAACCTCATACCAAGGGACGTTTCCAATCCCATTCCCAATTTAAATGCCTCCCTAAGCTTTGAAGGGAATATTTAGATGCAAGTTTCTGATGCTGAGCCATCCCCACAAATTATATTAGAACATGAAATGTTTCCTTTCACACTTGCCTGAAAGGGAGAAGGTTTGTGTTTCAAACCTCCTGTGGTCCCTCTTGGGACAGTTTGGGGTTTTCCCTCTATTACCATCAGCCTGTTCTGCACCTCCAGAGAAACCCGTCAGCTGTTACTGAGAAGGGTCCAGTGCAGCGATGCTGCCATGGCTCAGTCCCATTCCAGCTGCTCAGCCTCTGCCTGTGAGGAGCAATGGATGTGTAGGGAAGACTGCAAGCAGGCTCCCTGAAATCACCCTCGTCCGTTGTGTCAAAAGCCATTTTCACCTCTGCTCCCATGAAAAGTCGCAGCTTCTTACCTGAGACAGTAAGACTTATTTAAACCTCTTTCCTGACCATTTCATGGTGTCCTGCCTCTCGTTTTGGTGTCATCTTTCCCTGTTTGTGTTCTTTTGTACCACAGTTTTCCACAGCTCTGTTACTGCTTGTGTGCTTCCTCCTGCAGCTCCAGCCTTTAGTCCTGCCTCACATAGCAGTTGCTCCCACCTGAGTTCCCCATGGATTTACTGGCTGGACTGGCTGGATCTGTAAGTGCCATTCAGGACACAGCAATACTGAGCAAGCACACAGATGTCACGCAGCATAATCTGGTTTTGGTTTGCTAATTCTTTTTTTAACCATTCCCACCGTGTTTATTTCTAAACTCTGAGAGTGCAGGGTGCTGGTGCAGAGTCCTGTTCGTGGTGACGCCACGAACACAGTTAATTTGGAGCTTCATTGCCTGGAGATCAGTGGGGTTGTTTTATCTTCTGTTTTATCACTGATACCATGAGGTCCTTCTGCAGCTCTTCACAGACAGGTTTAGATTTGACTACCCTGAGTAGTTCTGAAACATCAGCAAACTCATCATCTCATTATTCATCTCCAGCGGCGCCGGCTGGCTCGGCACAAGGGCTGGGGACACCAGGCTGGGGACACCAGGCAGGAACACCTCTGAGCTCTGTTTGTGGCATCACTCAAACCCCAGCCATGACACCGGGGAATTCTTTCTTAAATCTATACAATTTTATATCATTTCCATATAAATAATCTATATAATCTACTTCAAGATACACAGAGGGGAAGGATCCTTCTCACAAAGACGATGGAGGTGCTTTCTTCAAATAAAAAGAGGTTTATTAAGAGAATGAGAATGACATTGTGGTGTGGGTGTTGTACATCTATTGCAGCATTAAGAGAAACAACAGCAAGTACAAAATCCTGCAGAACTTCTAGAGTCATCATCATTACAGCCTAGCTTGTCCATGCTACATTTTGGTGGATCCAAAACTTCATTCTCATTTCTAATGGCAGAAAATCCAAAGATTTTCTTCTTTCAAAATAACAACCCAACCCAAAACAAACAAACAAACAAAAATAAAAGGCAAAACAAAAAACCCAACTCAGTTTGATATAAATAACTTGCACTGGACATTTTAAAACTTTCAGATTTTAATTACACATAAATAAATATATACAGATTTAGAACAGTTCAGTTTGGCCTGGTTCAAGTTCTGCTCCTTGTGCTTTATTTATTATTATTACTAATTTTAGAAACTTGTGTGCTGTTATCAGTTGTGGAGTTTTTTTAGTCTTGGGTTTAACTTCACCTGCCTTATCCCCAGCCAGGAGGGCAGCAGGCTGGAGGGCTCCCCTCGATCCTGCCCTGGGACCCGTTGGCTGTGTGGTTGTTCCTCCCACGTGCCGTGGCTCGGGGCTCCTCAGCCCGCTGGAAAATCCACAGTGAGTCTCAGTTTGAAACTGTAAACAAAGCCTGGACCTGCTTTAAACCCACAGCAGTTCTGCCTGCAATTTTCCTTGGCTGTAGGACTGGGCTGTGGGTGGGGAAATGGGAAGATTTCCTGTGTGTTTGCCTCAAAACCAGCAGATAAATCCAGGTACAGCCAGCACTCCATCCCCCTGCCCTTGGCTGCTCCTGCTCTGGGTCTTGTGCTGATGAGGCTCTTGCTCTTTCAGTTTTTCAGTTGGAACAAATTCCTGGAGCATGTCAGGATTTTACTATGGGTTTTTAAAAAAGCAAAACAAAATCAAATTGCACATGACTTGGCTTCCTGCATCCACGTTAAAAAAAAAAAAAAAGGGAAAACCCCAAAGTCATCATCCTGGCTTCTCTCAATCTCACTACGTTCATTAGCACTGTTTTCTTCTTAAATTCTTTAAATCTCCTTTGTTTCCTGTCTTTTCTTTGTTTGCTTAACGAGTTTCCTCACACGTTCAAACTCAGCAGTTCAGAAAACAGTGCACTGGGTCATCTCATCCCCCCCAGAGCCATCGCTGGTGCCGGGGGACGCTCCCACCACGGGGGAGGCAGCGCGTTATTTCCGATGCTTCACCTCTTTGTCTGACGCTTTGGAGTCCCCGGTCGTGTGCCCGTTCCCTGTGCTGTTCATGAATATTTTATCCAGCCCCTTGAGGGACTCCACCAGGTAGTTCTGGAAGGCGGTGAGGGCGGCGCAGATGGCCGGGCCCCCGAAGCCGTGGGTTATCAGGCTGAAATGAGTCAAACAGCTCTGGACACCGGGCTCGAGGATGAGCGAGGGGCGGCTGTTCCCCAGCGGAGAGCGGTCCTGGGCTATCAGGTCTGCAAACTCTTTGCAAATTTGCCTGAAAGAGAGAGGTTTGGTCACTATAATGCTTGTGGAGAGCTGCAGGACACAGAGTCATAGAATCGTAGAACAGCTGGAAGGGACCTTAAAGATCACTCAGTTCCAACCTGTTTGGCCTGGACACCTTCCTAGACCAGATTGCTCAGAGCTTCATCCAACCTGATGTTAAACACTTTCAGGGATGAGGCATCCACCACTTCTCTGGGTGTGTTTGGGGCTTCTTTTCCTGTTCAAGCAGCCACCTCCCCACTGGGAGTTTTTAGCTCCAGCCTGGGGAAAGGCCCTGGGTGCAGATTTGGAGCCACTGATGCTGCTCCTGCTTTGAAGGGGCAGAGGAGGCAGTACCACAATGCCTCTGGGGCTGGGTTACCCTCTCCCATGCAGGAGCAAACCCTTCAAACCATGCAGGCCTTTCCCCTCACTGCACATCTTCCTGCAGTGTGAGCCTTTCTCTTCCCCAAAGAAGAGTAAACTTTGGGGGCAAACGCTGCCCTCCTGGGTACCAAACGCGCCAGTGGGTTATTGCCCTCTGTACTCACTTGGTAGCCAGCAGCATGTTTTTCCTGGTGTGGAGCTCTGTGGGGTCGGAGTGCTGCCGGCACAGGTACTCTGCCGCTGCCTTGGCCGGGAACTCGGTTTCGCAGACGTACCCAAAGTCCCGAGCCAGGTGAATGGCTTCACCTGTGAGCAGGACACATGAACATCAACACCGTACCAAAGAAAGAGACTGGGAACTTCTGCAGCAGCAGCTTCAGCCATCTCACGGATGGGGCTCAGTTCTGGTGGGACTGGGGCCCTTGCCTGTCTCAGTGGCCACCCAAGAGCTCTCACCACCTTCATCTCTTGTTGCAGAAACACCACTGTGGGTTTCTTATTCTCATCTGTAAAGCAATTAGTCTTTGTGGGCCAAATGAGCCATTGACAGCTCTAAACAGCAGCTGGATCCTTCCTTTACTGCCTTTTACAAGAGCATCATGAGGTGCTGGCCTTGGAGCAGGGTGAGGTGTGACTGGGCACCTGCTCCAAGAGGAAGAACAGCAGAAGCGTTTCTCACTTGGGGACATCCCTTGCTGCATCTCTCCCTGCTTCTTCCCAAATTTCCTGCTTGGCCTCTCCAAATTGAGCAGAGACTGAAGGGGAGACTGGAGGATCAAAGAATGACCTCAGCCGTGTGACTGCTGGACAGGGTGGGGCAGGAGGAAGGGGGTGACATCCCCCCGCAGTGCCCGGGGGCCCTCGGGCTGGACATTCAGGCAGCGTATCCATCAACCCGTGGAAATGCCCACCCTTTGATGGAATTGATCCATCTCCAGGCGTCCCCGTGGAAATAATCAGAGCTGATGGCAATTGATCATGCCCAACACCCGAAATCCTGGTCGGGCAGGCAGAGCTAATTTGACTTGCCCCCCTGCTGCTCACACGTATTAGGCCATCCATCCTAATAGCATTAACCCAGATCCCATCCCAGCCTGCCCGGCCCCAGGAGCAGTGTTACAGGGAAGTGTCTCTGCTTCCCACATAACGACAGCACTTTCCACTTCATCTCCTCCTCTAAAGAAAGAGCAAATAAGGTAAAGCTAAAGAATGGAACTGCAGTGGTTTGTGTTCAAAAACAGACATAAAAGAACAACTGCTGGTAAACTGTCACTGGGATGATATAAAAGAGCTGAGTGACCCCATGGTCAGAGCCAGGACTGGAGATAGGATTTATTTCTTCCATGAGTATATGAGTGGCTGCACATCTTAATGTTTTCAAGGCAATTTGGATGCTGGTTTAGAGAGGTATCAGGGGGTGCAGGGCAGCCTGGCTTCGGGAAGAGGTGTTAAAGCCTCACTGAGCTAGATCCCGAGGAGGAGAGGCTGCAGGAGAGTGCCCGGGGGTTCATGGTGGGCAGGGGGGCAGAGAGAGCCTGGCTGAGGGTACACCTCCTTCCAAGAGCTTAGGGGTGTTTCTAGAGTGGAAATACAGGCCTGCTGCTCCCCTGGGTCCAGGCTGGAGCTGCTCTCGTGGAGCAGTTGCCCAAGGGAAGGTGAGTGCTCAGTGTATGTGGTGAGGACTCCCAAGGGAGCTGTTTCTTCCTGGTGCTCCCTGGGTTCTCCAGGAACATCCTCCCCATCTGTATGAGTGGCTGTGGGTCAGTGTAAGAAAAAGTATTTCATCAGCCCTCAGAAGCCCACCCAGTGGCTCTTTTAAATGATCAGACAGCAGGAAGGTAGACGGGAGAAAACAAATGAAATGAAGACAGCAAATGTCCAGAAAAGAGGGTTTTGGGGCAGGGGGGCACAAGCCAGTTTGTGTGTGCTGGGTGATGACAGTGCAGCAGAACCTTCCTCGGGGTGGAACATCTCCTGGTTCCATCACTGTTATGTGCAGTAGGAAATTCTATCCATCAAACACACATGGCACCACTCCTATTTACTATGAGCTGGGAAGCAGGAACCAAAACATCAGCAGCCACTTGAAATCAAACTGTACATTTCTTCCTTCCTTTCTTTCCTTCATTCTTTTCTTTCTCTTTTTTTCATGGAAATCAGCCTTTCATTCAGCACGAACCAACTGCCCTCGGTAACAACCTCCGCCTAATGAAGCGGGTCATTTAATTTGCTGCCGACAATGGAGATGATTTTCTATTCAGGATCCGAAGGCAGCTGCCTGCACCACGCCAGGCACGGACACAATGGATTCCGGAGCTCAGAGGGAGGCAGAGCTGTCATTCCATTTGCTTGCATCCCGTGTGCTTTTCTCCCAGGACGCAGTGGAAACATCATCATTTCCATGGTGCAGAGAAGTGGGAGGGGAGGAAGTAACCGAGTTAGGCAGGGGCACCTCACAGGTCTGGGCAGGGCTCTGCCTGCCAGGGCAGCACCTTTTCCATCGCTCCGAGGGCGGCTGCTACACACCTGAGCTCCTCCTGCAACACCTTGGAGCCATTTGACATCTCCTCGGTGTCTCTCTCACCCCCTGGAGAAGGGAAGGACTTGGATATGGAGCATTTCCTTCTTTCAGGAGACAAGGCAGCTCGGGATTGGAGCAGTTGATGCTGCCTGAGGGCGGCACAGTCGGAAGCACCCGAGTTGTGTCCTAAGTGGGCACGTGGGGCTGCAGAGCAGCTGTGAAAATCTTGGCAGCTTTATTCAAGCTTTTTTTGTGTTTGGTCTCTGTGACCCAACTATTAGAACCAGCTCACAGAAATGAGGGATACCCTGAGCTCCAGCCAGAGGGATGCTCACAGCCCTGCTCCACATCCCTGGGGAGGCCTTTTCCATGGGCTACGTCTGATCCAACAGAAATGGCTGAGTTTTGGAAAACAGATACAGAATCATAGAGTTATAGAATGGTTTGGGTTGGAAGAGATCTTAAAGATCATCCAGTTCCAACCTCCTAACATAGGCAGGGCCACCATGCTTGGACATTTTCTTGGACATTTGCTGTCTTGGTTTCGTTTGTGTTCTCCCCGCTGCCTTCCAAAGAGTCAGTTCATTTAAAAGGACACCTTCTTGAATCAGTGTGAAGACTTACACGGGGACATTCCCAGGCTCAGTTGGTGGTGCCCACTCCATACTCTAAGTGTTCTGGTTTGTGGAAAGCTGGAAATGAAGGGGATGGAAGTTTCGGGAGCAGGGAGAGACTCTTACCTTCCACGAGGGATGTCAGCAGGGTGACGTTGGCAGCTTTGCGCCTTCCTGCAGGTAGATTGAGTCCAATTTTCTCTAACCTTTCCCTTAAACAGCGACCTCCATTTTTTGATTTGGCTCTGAAAAGAGAAAACAAAGACAGGAAATAAATTTCCATGTAATTCGTGTTAAAATAACCATAATCCTAGCTTCAGCTTTGAGGTTTGAAAGGAAGAAGAAAAAGCAATGAAAATACAATTCCTCACTGTACCACACACCAGAATTTCTCATCTCTGTTTATCTGAGAGGTAAGAGCAGGTGCTGAACACAGGTCCCAGGGCTCTTGGAGCAGCTTACCTGCGGAGGACCCCGCCGAGGAGGGAGGCGTTGAGACACTCGGGGGGCGAGAGCCTCCTCTGCACCTCCCCGACCGTCACCTTGTACTTGGAGGTGGAGCTGAGGAGAGAGAGGCGGCCGGGCACGGAGCAGAACACCTCGTTGGGATTCGTGACCCCTCCGATCAGGCCGTCTTTGTTCATGGACAGGGTGGAGATGGTCGTGCCGTTGGCCTTCGAGGGGATGGGCACTGGAGACAAGGAAGGGAGAGAGGAGACCGTGGCTGAGAGACCCTGGAGCCAGGGAGCAGCTCTCCAGTTCCCTCCCAGATGGCAGCAAAGCTGCTGGGATGTCTCATTAGTTCCTTATTTTCCTCAGTGAGAGAAGAGAGGTGGGGTGATGAAACTAAACTAAATAAAGGTTAAAGGAAAGGAAGAAGCCTGGATGCTGCCCTCACCTGCATTCCCCCTCCTCGCAGCTCAGCTGTAATTAAAGCCAAAGTTTGGGCTGGGCTTCTGGAAGGCTGAGGATTGTCCGCAGTGTCACTGGCTGGACCTGTGACCAGGTCCCCTCCCTGTCCCCTCTGGGTGCTCCGTGGAGGTGGGTGGCCAGGCAAAATGTGGCTGGTCCCGCTGGCCAGGATGCCGATCCCCCCCGGGATTGCCCAGGCCTGCGCCAGCACACGCTGTGTCCCACCAGGCAGGATCAACCACCTGAACCAACACCTCCATCCCCTGCCCAAAACCCGGGAGCTGCTGGGCTGGCCAAGAGCTGTGCTTCCAGTGTGTGCCCACGGGAACCAGGGGAAAGAGTTTCTTTGCCTTCAGGTTTGGGATTAGCCCCACAACAAGCCGCAGCCCTGAACTTTCATCATCCCTGGCTTAAAGGAAACTTGAGAAGATCAAACCCAATTAATCCAGCACAGACTTCCCTTTACTTAATGGGCAAAAATCAATTAACACAAGGTTAGGCAGGCTTGTGACTGCAGCATCTCATTGGGCCCACGGCATCACACTGGGGCAAAGGGGCTCGGTTTTCCCATTTTTCATTCCTTAAGAAATGTTCTTAGACGCAATAAAGGTTTATAGCTTAAAACTGTGGCTGAGACTTGTGCCAAATCTCTTTGGCTTTTATGCTCTGAAATTAATAACCAATTTAACTCAGGGAAAAAAGCAGGTTTTGAAAGAATCCAAAGATCATTTCAGCCCTGGCATTCTTTGTGGTTCCTCAGGAATGACTGTTCCACAGTCAGATGGTTCCTGCAAGTAACACAGCAGCGAATGCCAGGGTTTATAAAGGAAATACACATGCCCAAAATGAAACAGAAGCCTCAGGATTAATCGGGGAGGGTACATGGACTGGACCTACGAGGGGGCGCTTACAATCAGCATATTGTAAATCCAGCTCAAATACTTGTTAGCGTGGCAATAAAAATCAGCACATGCTACATAAAAATGAGTCATGTTTTAAGACTACAGGATGAATGGAAAGGAGCTGAAGGACATGGAGTTTCCTCCCAGGATGAAACTTGTACAAAGTCAGGGAGAGAAGGGTGGGATGCACCAGTGCCCTGCTGGAGCCGGCAGCTGCGGTCGGTGTTTGCCAAGGCTGAGGCTGGTTCAGGGCAGAACAAACACAGGAACATCCCCATGAGACATAGGAAAACAGAACTATTTCCAGGAAGGAGCAACTTCAAAGCTTTCTCCCACAATCCCAGAACAGGTTAGGTTAGTCTCCAGGGGATCCCTTAAAATCAGAAGTCAGAGCCTGGTTTGCAAATATCCGTGCAGCGCTGCCGAGGCGTGTGGCCCTGCAGGGTCCCAGCGATGGGGGTTCTGCTGCAGAAAGGGCCACCCCCAAACCAGACCTCCCTGGGGAGCAGGTGTTTCTTGTAGTGTCGTGTGAAGAGCTGTGCATAACTGATACACTCTATAATCTGGATTATATTTGGATATATCTGTGCATGCCTGCGATCATGCTGTGGCTGCGTTCAAGCCGCATGCGTGGCCGGGGACCTGCGCACACCCGAGGGACAGCACAGCCATGCAGGGAGAGGGGTTGTGCCTCACCACACGTCCATGGGACCTGGAGTCTGGGGAGGAGGCAAACCCAGCTGGCACCAGTGTGAGTCAACACTGGAGCCTATGGAAAACTGGGCTGGAGAAGAGTCAGACACAGCTCTGGTGTGTTTGCCAGTCGCCCCACACGCAGTGACAGGGAGGCATGGATGATACCAGTGTGCAGCATGGAGACACAACAACTGGGAAACACGTACTGGGGGTTTTAGGAATGATGCTACAGCCAGAAACAAATCCCCTGGAAAGCTGAGCCCCAGAGCTGACGGCTGCCAAGGGTAATGCCCAGCGCAGTCAGCTCAGCCCAGCCCTGTGCCACCAGCAAGCTGGGAAGGCACTGGCACTGAGCAGGGATATTGGCATTGCTCTTCTGCCTCGAGGCCTCAGCCAAGGCCACGGCCCTGTCACTTTGGGCACATGCAGGTGTGGGACAGGCGCCCGTGTCACAGAAAGCTTGTGCCCTCATGGGACACACGGGGTGTGAGGCAGGGACGGAGCGGGCGGCAGCGCTGGGAACTGAGCCGGTCCCTGGAGTCTGTAGCAGTGCTTCATCCATTAGACAGCGTTGCCTCAATACAACAAGAATAAACAAAGCCACATTCGCCATTAATTATGAATTATTGTTATTGAGCCTCACCTGCTGCTGTTTGCCTGGTCTGATCTGCAGCTTGTTTGCCCATAAACATGCTGCAGGAGGGAGACAAGCTACCATTAAAGCCTGACAGCTTTGTTTCCTTGGCTTTTGGGGAACCAAAATTGTCTCTTGTCATCTGAGTAAACCAAAAGTCCCCCTCGATCTTCAGTTGCTGCTTTCCTGTTCCCGCAAGCAGCAGGTGATCGGAGCACCTGAGCCAGCCTGCAGACAAGAAGGAAGCATGAGAGCGGTGCGGGCGCGCAGCCGACAGCCCAACGCCCCGGCGCCGACCCCCTGCGCCCTTCCGAGCCCAGCCGGGACGCACCCGCTGCTGCTTCCACAGCCTCGTGCCGAGGGGCCATCCCAGCGAGACGGCGCAGAGAAACGACCCCCTGGAGGTGAAGCGGGGCTTTCACGGCGAGGTTTGAGGCGCTGAACAGCGCCAAGGTGAGTGGGGGGCCCGCGGTGCCGCCGTGCCCAAGCGAAGGAGCACGGCACGGGCCCGAGCCCCGCGCGGTGCTTTGCAGCCGGGAATAGAAATGTCACTTCGTGCCACTGCACTGGTCACCCCTTCTGGGATGAGCCATGGGAGACACCCATTTTTGGCATGGGAACAGGACATCACCTTTCCAACAGTGATCTGGCTCTTCCTCTGCTTGTCCCCAGGAGCTTGGGCGGGCTCAGGTCCCACTCGTGACAGTGGAGGATGAGCTTCTCAGCAGAAACACATCCCAGAGACGCTTGTTCACAGACCAACACACTACCAAAGGCTGGTGAGGGAGGGGTTGGATGCTGGTGCCCAGACCATGCCTCTCCAGCCCTGCCTGATGAGTGGGACGTGGCACACCCGAGTCACCCCCCATGCCACCCTAGGAAGTTATAAATGGCAGGGCACAAGGTGGGTTTGGGCTGGTTCAGCCAGAAAAAGAGGAAGAAGGAGACATCAGACCTTATGCAACTGATCAGCACACTCCTGGGGAGTGTGAGGTCCTTTTTTCTTGTGTCCATCTTTGTTATCTGCTCTTATTATTTATCAATTATTATTTGAGGCTTGGTTGCTTCACTCTGTCCCCCTAAAGGTTTTTTTTGCTCTTTTCTTTAGCTCCCTGGTGTTCCTGAGAGGTTTTTTCCCATTGAGGGGTTATTTATTCAGACTAATCATGCTACTTCTAAATCAGGAAATCCAGAGGAACTTCACTGCAGATTTCACAAACTAAAGTCCCCGTGAAGCATTTTGATCTGCCCTGGGGATGCTGCGGCCAGGGCTGGGCACAGGTAAGCACTGTCATGGGTCCAAGGGGTCAGATTTGAAAGGGAAAACTGATTTTGGAATAAGGTTATGCTGGCAGACCTTAAAGGGCTTCACGCATTGCTAATCCTCAGCCTGGTGCTGGTATTGCACCAGCCACCAAAGCCATTAACTCACTCCTGGCTCAAGACAGCTCCTTAGTGCAGCTGGGGAAAATTGAGGCACAGAGCAAGTTAAATGATTTACCAAAGTGCAGGTACATGGGCATGATCTGCGTGTGTGGGAATGCCTTTCTAAGCAGTCCAGGCTTTAGCTATTGCCCAAGTGTTGGGAAGTGCTGTGCTGCAGACTGATTATGTACAGCCTCTGTTTTTATAGCTCCAGCTTTTCTGTAGGATGCTGTGAACTGGAGCTGTTTGTCACCACATCTTCTTGGCTCGTGGTGCTCTGGTGTTTTGGTGTTGGCTGCAGGGAATGGCAGTGTGGCAGTAACGGGCGTACGGCTGAGTGTGGGAAGGGAAATCATCCTCATTTTTTCTGTTCAATATCACAGGAAGGGTTTCCATCAGGCTCAGCATCTCGCTGCCACCTTTAACGTCACGAGGCAGGTGCCCCCGGCAATACATCATGTTTCAGGTGTGTGTTGAGCAGCAGTGGAGAGACCCAAACTCCCACACGAGTCACTTGCCCCAGTGCTCTCAGCAGGTGCATGTGGCTTCGTCTTCCCTGTGAACCACGAGGTTTGTGATCTCCCATCAGAGGTGCCTTTTGTGCTGACTCAGCTCTGGTTTGTCTTTTAACTGTACCCTGGTGTAAATGATGATGAAGCTCACACAACTCCATTTTCCGCGGCACAAAGAATCCTGATGCAGGAGAGAGAGCAATTTCACCAAAGGTTTCAGCCCTTGACTCGTTTGAGCTGGAGAACACCCTGCCTGCCTGGAGTTGTCTCCTTGTGTCTGGCACAGCCAGCATGGAATTGTGTTATGACACAGGACAGGCCACTATCCCAGTTTGGGCTTGACTGTCTCCAGCAACAAATTGCAGTTAATAATATAATAATGTCTTCCTGGGAGGGATGCTGGGATACCCAATTAAAACTTGCCAAGTGATCTCTGGTGAGAGATTTCTCCAGGTGAGAAGTCCTTGGGTGTTGAATGTAGCCAGAAGGAGTTGGCCCAGTGTCTGAGCATGGGATGTAATGATGTCCCTTGGAGCAGACAGGCAGGGAAAGGCAATTCCCATGAGCAAAGGTAATTCCCATGAACAGGAGGTCCCGATACCTCCAGCAATGCTGCAGGTGGGATGGGATGTCACAGCCTTGTCTCCCTGAGGGCTCTTCAGGAGACTGTCAGGAGAAAGATAAAACCATGGCTGAATGGATTGCTCAACTGATGGAGTGGATCCAGTGGATGGAGCAAGGAGCCTCGTGTCTTAAAAGTGTCCCAAAAGACAGCACAAGTTTCTGCCACTTTCTGGCTTGCAAAGGTGAGTCCCTTGGCTTTTAAGTTCGAGGTGCAAAGAAGAAGGAGAAAACCAAACCCATTCTTCAAAGGTTTTTACCTAGAAAATCTTGGAGAATTTCCTACTTTTCCCCAGTGAGTTCCAATATGAACCAATCTGCGGCTCTGAGCCTCTGCTTCCTCATCCTCCCTCTCCTGCATGGTCCAGGCTGAGGATGCTTCATCTCCGATTTCCTGCGCTCCTTCTCCTTCTTCATCTTTGTTCACAAAAGTTTGTGACTAAAATCACCACCGTGATTTCTGGAAATGGGCACTTTGACATGTAAACATTCGGTGAAATAGATGTGTCCGCAGCCCGGCTCAGGCTCGGTGCAGGAGCTGCGGGAGCTGCGGGAGCTGGTGTCAGTGCCCGGGTGCCGGCAGACTTTTGTGTCTAAGGGAAAAGAAACTTTGCCTACAAAAAAAAAAGAAAAATACGAAGTACTGACTCATTTCCGTAGGAGAAATGTGCTGCCTGCTTGCAAAATGATTTGTAAGCAGGAAAATTTGTGGTGCTTGGGAATTGAGTTGCTTATCGTGGTGTTATTTGTTCTGTTCGATTTCCAGCTGGAGCTCGGGGGTCTGTGAGGGTAAAAACAAGTCCAGAGGGAACATGCAAATCGCTGCCCATTTTACAAGTCTGTTTTCTTCTCTCCACAGATACAGTACAGGTAAATTCTCTTCCTCAGCGAGGCGGAATCCCTGGATATCGGAGCTTTTATTGCGACATCCCTTTAAAAGTGGGAGTGTGCTACAGTTGAGATTGCATTTTAAAGAGCTATCGGTGAATTGCCTTAGGAGACAACCTGGGACAAAGCAATCGCTCATCTTCAGGCACAACAGCGCTGTCTCCAGCCGCCCCCAAAGCCTTTCAGTCCCCCGTCCCGCTCCGGGGCCGTGTCCCGGTCAGCTCGGCTGCCTCGGGCATCGCTGCGGGACGGAGACCTGAGCCGTGCTGCCCTGCGAGGGGACACCTGCACCCTCCAATCCTGCCGCAGGTGCCGAGGTTTGGCTTCCATGACTCTGCAGGTGCAGAGATGACAGCGCCAAATCCCCCGGGTTGTTCCCTAGACGGGGGTCCTGCTGCTCTGCCCCGCTCCGGCTCGGCAGCGGTGGGAAGCTCCAGCTGATGGATGTCTGTGTGCAGCCCCTGATGAAAGTGCTGCAGAGAGGTGAGGGATTGCTGCTGTCTTCCAGGAAGAGCTGTCAGTGAGCTCATCTAACCTTCGTTTGAATGTCTCTGATGTAAATTATAAGATGCAGATACATATATAAAAAATATCTGGATGTGGGTGTGAGCCAGGGGCAGCTGCTCCCGCCATCCCTTTAAAGCCCTTTTTCACGGAGGAGGTGCTGCAGAGTTCAGCTGCTCCAATTTCCTGGTGTTTCAGCAGAGAGGTATTTATTGATGGTCCAGGGAAGGAGGTCAGAGCCATCAGCTGTATTTCAAACCCGCACTCTGTAATTATCCTCTCTTCCCAGAGGGGATTATACAGGTATTTTCTTTATCTCGAATGCACAACCTGAACCAAGTCCCCGTGTCAAAGAGCCTCTCTAGGAACCACCTCATCGGCCCTTTCAAATGGAAGGATGGAAAGAATCTTGGGTTTATCTTGGGCTTTCCAGATTGCTGAGTCCTGATAGGGAAATGAATCTCGGACCCTCAGAGGAGAGCAGGGATACAGCTTCAAACTATTCCCATGAGAAAGCTAATCAGGAGAGGTCCCATGCCTATGCAAAGCTCCCATACTTAACATTTTGTTTCCCATGCAAATCAATTCATCAGGCTGGGAAAGAAATGTGAAGGTGCCATGTGATATTAATTGCATTTTTCTTTCTGTGCCTCTGTTTGACCCAGTGAAGTCCCAGCCATGTGTCACTGCAGGTGTCTCCTGGGGAGCTTTGGGATCGATCAATGGCGCAGGAAGGTTCAGACTCCCCCAAATCAGTGGGTACAGCAGCTCGGTTAAGGATGGTCCCTGCTGAGTACATTGTGCTTTGATAGGAATGGCCAACTGATAAAATATTAAAATTTACTCAGCCCCCTGTGCTCCTGTAGGACTGGGAAGGGGATTAGCAAGTGCTTTGCAATTAATAATTTTGGCTACTGCATTTTTCTGCTTTGCCATTTAGGAATGACTTGACCTCAAATATGCTGCTGTTCAGAATAGTTTGTCAATTTTTTGGAAACTGCTCACAATTAATTTGGGGTGAGTTTCCCTTCCATGCTTCATTTCATGGAGTGGATTCTGCTGTCTGGAGAGCCCCTGGTGTCACAGCCTGAGCAGTAACCGCAGGAAGACCTCAATGAAAAGCACCAAATATTAATGATTAAAACGGCCCCCTAAGTAGTAAAACCCAAGTGTCTGAACTTTCGAAGGGAATGAACAACAAGGATTTGGATTCTGCCTTTGAGTGACAAGGTGTCTTTGGAGCTATTTTCTGCACTGTTGGTTGGAAGCTGCCCTGATGGCAGCGACTTCACTGGAGAAGTCAGTTTAGTCTGCTAATTGACATTATTTCCCTCCCCCTGATTCTAAGTTATTCTTTCTGAATCTGCAGCTATGCCCTTTCATATCTACATTAGAAAATTAACTATTTAAATTTCAGTTCAATTACTGAATAACTATTTAAAATTCAGCTCAAATTCTGCCTGGGTAGAATTCACATTTCATGGCACAAACCAAGCAGGTCTCAGATAGGCAAGAGATCGAAACAGGAGGCTGGAGAGCCTGAGGATTTAAGCCAGAGGAACTGGAAACCCACACTGCTCCGTGCTGACACCAAAGGAAGTTTCTCATCCAGTGTCACCCCTGGCTGTGCAGCAGTGAGCTCTCCCAGCCCTGCACACTCCATCGCTCTGCCTGCAGTATCAACCACCCCAGGTTGATTCCTTTGGCAGCACAAACATTTCAGCACCTGGTCTGTGGGATCTTTACGTGTTTAAACAATTTAATCTATTTTACAATAACATGCTTGAGAGATTTTTCCCTCTATAGATGCACCTGAATTTGTGTGGCTGGGATCCACGTAAGCTAAAAGGGGAGAACAAAGCTGCGGCGGCCGATTCCGTGGAAGCCACTGCGATGTTCCTGTCAATTTCTTAAATGTATTTAGATTGTTGAAGGGCAAAAGACCCTTCAGCAAAGATTAGACATGAATAATAATAGAAAAAATTCTTCCCTTCCTATAGAGCTCGCTGCCAGCCCACTGAGCTGGCAGGATTTCAGTCTGGGTCTGACCACAGCAAAGTGAATCTCTCGGTTCAGTGGCTCCTCCAGAGCTGCTGGCTTGTCCAGGGATCGCTCTGGGGACAGGCACTGCTCACCCACTATCACTGCAAAAAGGCTTTTCCTTTTCTTGCTCGGATGCCCTGGGTTGCTGACAGCAGTGTATTGGTGGGACAAAACTTCTGATGATCGTTTTTCAGCGGCTGCCCCATCTCTTGCTAACCGGGATCTTGTGCTTGAAGCCACCCTCGGCACTCTCTGTCAGATCCTCTGCTTGCACCTCTCCAGCCCTGGGATGGTGGCTCTGCTTTCTCCCATGCATGTGGCCACTCTGGGGCTCGCAGGGAGCCCTGGGGACACCACTTGCTCCCTGGGACCCGTCTGACCAGTCCGGAGGGAATGGGGCCTGACCCGATCCCTCGCTCCCTGGCGCCTCGGCACTCTGGTGACTGATGCCAGATAAATGCCTGAGATAGAGGGTGGGGAGACTCAGCCCGGCTGGAATCCCAAGCACGCACCACAAACGCTGTGATGGATTTTTTTTTTTTTAAGCTGTGGAGGTGAACCTGCTCACAGCTCCCCTCGTCCTACTCACAGCTCCCCTCGTCCTGCTCCAAGCCCTGAGCTCCTGCCACGCTGTATTCTGGAATATTTAATTGCAGTGGGTACCCTGGGCTCTTTTCTAGCAATTCCCTCTCACTCCCATGTGCTTCCACCCAACCACAGCTCTTCTCAACACGTGGAAGGCGGTACCCGGACCCGGCGGAGCTGAGTTTGGGACAGGGCATGGAGACAAGAGCTGAGCATGCAACAGCATCACATCCACATTTGCTAATTAGTTCCTCCATTAAGAATTAAAATAAACAAACAAATGGAAGGACAGCAAGAGTGAGTAATTCCCTGGATCACACAGGAAAGGGTGGGATGGTTTAGTGGTTAGGGTGCTAGTCTAGGACTTCAGAGAACCTTATTTAGGCTCTTCAAATAATTAAGACAGATTGCAAACATTTTTTTCTGAGATCATGTATCTTGGAATATTATTAACTGGGAGGAACAGTTTGTGTTTGCCTCTGCTCTGCTGCAGGCTTGGTGTGACCCTGGGCTGGAGGGACGTGGGCAGGTCCCTGTGGGTCTTGCCTGGGTCTGTGCTGCCGTGGGTGGGTGTCCTGTGGGACCCTGGTGAGGCAGGTGCCTGTGGTGTGGCACTGTCTATGAAATTAAGATCTTGGCCCCATCTCCTTTATAGGGACAAACACCAAGAGTGTCACCCGGCCAAGGCTGCCCCACTGCCAGCCCAGCCGTGGATGAAGTAGCCCTTGTGGCAGCCAGGGTGGTGATGTGACAGTGGCCACTGAGCTGCAAAAATACCTCACAGCCCCCAAAATGGAGGGAAAGGTTCCCCAGAGCCAGCCCAGCACGTCTGTGGTGCTTTCTCAGTGCTGTCCTTGGAGAAGCCTCACCTGGGGCCCACCTCCGGAGCAGAGGTGCTGCTGCTTTGGCTCAAGCCACATGCCAAAAAGCAACCCAAGCTGCCTTTTCTGAACAACCTACCCTTTAAGGGTTGCTCTTTATTTCTAACAAAGAAAAAAATTCATTTAAAAACATCTAATTAAACAGTAAGTCATGACAAGGTACATGAAACTTGGAGATAACACATGCCTGGGAGGCACTGGGGAGGTTGAGACAAAGCCCAGCGCCTTCACCAGTACCCGCGTGTGTTATCTCACATGAACACACACCTGGGCTTATCCTGGTGCAATTATAGGACATTAAAAATATAATTTTAATGGAGGAATGGTGATCTGGATGCAGTTCAGAGTAAAAACTTTCTTTTAAGTTTCTCTGTTTGATTAGTAGGTGTTCCTGCCGCGCACCGTGCGCGCGCGAGGGGGAAGCGCGGGGCTCGGGAGGTGTGACTGTGTTTTGAGGAACGCTGCTCTATCTCCCGGTGTGTGCGAGGGCTTGTCGAAACTTTAAAGCATTTGTGAGCAGTGCTAAGGCAGCAAAGCCTCCAGTCAAGACCCAGCTTGTCCCAGTTGAGCCCCTTTTCCCACTCAGGCAAACTACCGCCGCAGATGAGGCTGCAGAGAGCTGGGAGGGCTCCCTGGGGAGCCCAGCACCCTGCAGCTGACTGGAGGCCAAGTACCTCCACCCACGGCCCTGGACAGTGCTATAAAAGCAGTGTCTTCACAGCCCCAGGTGTTTTACAGGATGACCTCATTTATTACCTTGCTCGTCACAGGAAATGATGTTTATCTAATCTACCACTCTTCCAGGATTTTTGTTTTCTGCCACATCTGGCTTCTTATATTGCTTACAGCTCAATTCCTCCTTGCACCAAAACAAAGGTGAAATGGCACTGCTGCCACCATGCCAGTGCCCCAGTCCCACCAGCTGGAGAAGCACACGGGGAGACTTGGCTTCAAAACCTGGAGCTCGCGTGTGGTGGCGAGTGGATCTAAGGATCTCGGTCTTAATCTCCCTTCCCTGCCGCATTCCTTAGTAGTGACAGCTACTTCTTGCACTATTCCTGACTGTGGGCTCTGAGGCACAGCTTTCCATCTGTCTGTCCAGTATCCAGCCAAACAGGTCCACATTCCTGAGCAGAAACGCTAGCACTGCCTCTTGGAGCAGCTTGAAAGCCTCGGATGGAAATTGGAACAAGTCACAAACATGAGGGAGGGCGGCATCAGCCACATCCACAAACACGAGGGACAGCGGCAACCACCAGATCCACAAACATGAGGGACAGTGGCAAGAGCTAGACCCACAAAGACAAGGGGCAGTGGCAGGACCAGATCCCACTGCCCCACCGTGAAGCCCGGGGACGTTTGCCGTGCGCGCCTGGGTGCCAGTGTGAGCCCACGCCGGTCACACCCTGCTCTGTCTCTACTCCAGGTTGTAAAATGACACAGCCAAAACTTGTGCCCGCGAGCGGGTGCACAGGCCCCTGTGTCTCACCCTGCTCCTGCTGCCACAGGGCCCCGGCTCACCCCGGCCCACCGCTGGCAGGACCCCAGGCTGCTCCCACACTCCAACGTGTCCCCAGGTGCCAGGCAAAGAGATTTATATTTTTCTTTGTAATAAAAAGGCTCTCTCAGGAGCTTTCTGCTGATCCCTAAAGGATGTGAAAGCAATAAAACCTCTCTTTATTTTACAACCAAGCTGCAGGATTTTTTGCTACTGAGCACAACGACCTAATGCTTGGTTTCATAACCAGAAAGTCGCACCCTGCACCAGGAGCTCGGGGCTTGCTGAGTCCCCATTTTCATGTCTGGAGGGTCTCGCAGCCAGACCTCAGTAGCTGACCTGGTCATCTAAACACCAGGACAGCAGGTGAATGGAGCAGAAAATGCCAGAGCTGCTGTAGTCGAAAGCAGCCAGAACCCTGAACTAAACTTTTTCAGAGCTAATTTTAATGCTTTCCAGTCCAATATCTTCCTGGTCTTATATAAATGCTTGGGAGGAAAAATAAAATAAACAATAATAATAATAATAATAATAATTTTAAAAACCCCAACCACAAACAAAACAACAACAACAAAAGAAAGACACAGAAAACCATTTCTGAAATTCTTTTGAAAAAAGGGGAGAATGAACAAACAGGGATACAAGATACTCAGAAAGGCTCTGCTGCCTCATCCAAGATTTTATCCATTTATCTCCCTAACTAAATCTATCCCCTATTTGTCACAACAGCATGGGGAGAAAACTCATCCTCCATTTTTCAAAGCTATCGCACCTCTCCCTGCTCCAAGTGAAATCCCAGCTCACACACCGCACCCCTCACCGGCTCCCCCAGGACCCCGCATCACCCAGCGCCTCCAGCCCTAGGGATGACCACGGGGATAACGAACCGTAACCTGTCCCGAGGGCAGCGGTGGACACGGAGATTTGAACGCCTGTTTACAGCCGGGCTCTGCCTCCCTGGGCTGCCCCCGCCGCCGGGACCCGGCTCTCCCCGCCGCGATGTGGGTGCCACGCAGCCACTGCCGGGACTGCGGGACGGGAGTGCCGGGGCGATCCCCTGAGACTGTGCTGGGGCGAATTCCCCCTTTTACTGCCCCCTCTCCACTTGCCAAATTCGGGGTAACCTGCAGCCAAAGGGCCGGAGCGCTGCGGGCTCGGTAAAACACTCGCGTGGGGAGAAGGCGTCAGCGCACCGCGTCTCCGAGATCCCCGCAAAATCCCTGGGACTATATTAACGTTCGGAATCAGGGAAGTTTATTTAACAAGGAAAAGGAAGGAAAACAGACACGCAGCCAGGGATGCTCCCACATTGCGCTCCGAGGCTCCGAGCGTCTCCTTTCCCCCGCCGGGCAGCGCAGCCCCGCGCCCGCGGCGGGGCCCGTCCGTGCGGGGGGACACCCACGGTGACCCCCGTGCTGTGGGGATGGAACCCCGGGATATGGGAGGGGACAGGCTGCGGGGACAGCGCGGGGCTGCGGGCGCTCCCCTCCCGTTCCGGGCTGGTCCTGCCCGGGGACTAAATGCGACTCCAAGGACCGGAGCTGAAACGAGGATTTGGGGATTTGGGGCAGGTGATTAATATTTTGTTGAACCAGGACAACAGTATCTCGGCAACTAATTAGGCGAGATATATTTGTTTTCACATGCACAGATTTCGATCAGATTTCTGTCTGACGGCCATTCCGTCAGGAATTCCAAGATTAATCGGTATTTCAGATCTCGGTGCGATTTAGGACAAAACCGCACTTTTTAGGGTTTATCCTCGCTCCTTTCAGAGAGGGGTGAGCCCTGCTACCCACCCGCCCCGAGGGCAGCGCTTGCCCGGGACCCACCAGAAGCTGCTTCAGATGGTTTAAATCTAATTTTACTTTTCCTGGGGCGTCGTTCACCCGCGGGGGCCTGGGCTCGGCTCTGGCCCCGCTGGAGCTCCAGGACACAGCTCAAAGTTGGCAGAGCCAGCGGAGTGAGAACGACCACGTTTCATATATTTAAAAAAATTAAATTAAAGCCGAATGTAAAGGAATTTATTCCCCGTGCCGAGAGGAGGGCAGCGGCATTTGAACCGGGATTCCCGACTGCAGCTTCCATAATTCTTTAGATTTCTTTTGAGCTGAACTCGCCCATTCGGGGGCTTCCAGGGCCAGGGAACAGGGAGAGTGGCCATCAGCTGCGGTCCCCGTTCTCCCAAGCCTCGGCAGCGGGGCGGGGGGACAGAGCGGGGCCAGGACAGAGCCCACGGTGCCGTCGCTGCTCCCAGAAACCCCAATGGCTTCGTCCTGCTTCCATTGTGGGTGTCCAAATCCCCCCACAAACACGCGCTTGGCTTTGGATTTATCGTTTTCTCCAGCAAAGTCGGGGCTTCGCGCTCCAAACACAGGAATAATAATAGAAAAAAAAAATTTAAAAAGAGGCAAAAACTGGGAAGGAAAAAAATATAAAAAATAAAAAAGGAAAAAAACCACCAAACAAGAACCAGCGTGGGAAGAACAAGTGTCCATGGGCACAGGGACTGCGGTCGACTTCTTCGCACTGTGCCCCCCTTCAGTCAGAGATATTTAAATTTTATTTTTCCTTTTTTTCTTTTTTTTTTTCCTTTCCAAGACTAGAGGACTAGAAAATCTCCAGGCACAAACCAGGCACTATACAACAAAACCTCCCGACAGGAGACGAAAATTTCTAACGAATGACACGTTTGATAAAACGAGGGAAAAACCCCCAACAAACCACTATAACTCCAATCGAACTTCGAGACAAACATTCGCACTGCGGGTTGTTTCCCGAGGGTTCCGGGGTGCTGCTGCCCGGCCCAAGCCGCAGAGTTATGGTCGGTGCCGTCCCACGCACCCCTGAGCTTGCCGCAACCATTCCTCACGCCCTGGTGTTTAATGAAACGCCTCTCCAGCGTTCTGATTAAAGCTCAATTAATGCGGGTCATTAATGTCCCGCTGGCAGGCGCGTGTTCCTAGAACAGCCATTTCAAGGGAAAAGGGCTGCGGCGCACCGGGAGCACCGCTCTCCCCGTGAAACGACCGGTGGCAAGCGGCGGAAGAACCGCACGATCGGAAAATTTTTTGTGCAGTTACCGGGGGCTCGGCTACGGCCGGAACCAGCGCCGCCACTGCGGGGCTGCGGCGCCCACCGGCCCGGGTTACTGGACCCGCACCGGAGGCTGCGGTTCCGTTCGCACCGGGGGTCAGCGGTTAAACGCGTCCTTCCCATTCACACATTTCTGTAAAAAATTGTGGGGAGAAGCCAAGAGCAGTGCTGGAATATTCCGTAGGAGGGATGGCCCCAAGCACGGCACCGAACACGCCCGGCCTCTCTTCTCCTCGCTCCCGCAACGCCCCGGCGGAAGGTTTAGTACAAAAATATTTTAGGGAGCTGAGCTATTCTACTCACGGGTTCGTTGGGATATGGGGGAACTGATCGGCGAGCGGGGGAGAACCGGGACCCCTGCCCGCAACCCCCTTCTCGGCGCCGGCCCCGGAGAGAAAGGCTGGTCCTCCCCGCAGGTCCCGGAGCGAAGCCCCGTTTGTGCAGGGGCAGAGGGGACTCTCCGCAGGCCTGGGTTTTGCCGAGGCCGGGGGCGAGCCTCCCGGGGGGCTGCGGGACGCTCCCGCCTGCAAGGACGGACAGTACCGGCCCCAACGGCCGCGCCCCCTCCTCGTCCCCGTTAAACGCGTCCTTCCCCGCGGTACCAGCCCCGCCGAACGGGCCCGATCCGCCGCGGCCCGGGGCAGTGTGAAGCGGTTCGCGGCCCGCGCTGCCTCCGCCGCCGGCGGGCGCGGGGCTCCGGCCCGAGGCGGCAGGACCGGGAGCACCGGCAGCTGCCGCAGAGCCCCGCCGGACATCCTCGGGGCATCCCACGCAAACCGTCCGCGTCCGCCGGAGGGGTGGGCCCCGGGGCTCCCCAACAGCCCGGCCCGCCCGTCCGGGCTCCCCGGTACCGGGAAGGAGCGGCGGCCGCGGTACCGCCCCAGGGAGCGCAGCGGGCCGGGGCAGGGTGGGCGCGCTGGGTCGCCGATCCCCGCTGCTTTCGTTTCAGTCTCACCGCGCACGGCAGCGAGCCCCTTCCGACGGGCGAGGACAGCCCCGCGGGACGGCGGACGCGAGGGGAACACGACGCTCGGGAGCCCCGAGGGCAGGAGCGGAGCTCAGCCCGGTGCCGCTTCCTGAGGAGCCGCCGCGCTCTTACCTTTCTTGATCACGGACTGATCGAGCAGGTTCATCCCGCCGTCGTCCACGGCCTGAAAGCACCGAGGAAAGAGCCGTCAGCCGGCCCCTGGCACCGGCCGCTCGCAGCGCGGGGATAGAGCGGCCGCGGCCCTGTCCACTCGCTGTCCTCGGCCAGGAGGAATCCTTGGGGCACAAACGAGCCCCGGGAAGGGGATCCCGGCCCGGTGTTCCTGCTTGCCCGGGAGTACGGATGCCGCGGGGCCCGACTAATCCCGGCTGGTAGCCCCCGGTCGCACAGGAGGAGGGATAGGTCCCCGCCGCCCCTCAACCAACCCACCACGGGCACCCTCCCGATGCTCCCGCCATCCCCCCGTACCTGGATGTCCTCGATGCCGTGGTGGCTGAGGCCGTGGAGGCCCAGCGGGCCGTCGGCGAGGCCGTGGCCGCCGTCGGGCAGCCCGTGGAGCAGGCGGGGCACGGTGGGGTACTCGCGGCGGGGGTCGAGCCCCAGGGCTCGATGCGTCTGCGAGAGCAGCCCCGGCTCGTCCTGCCGGCCGCGCTGCGGGGGCCAGGCCGGCTGCTGGTGCTGGTGCAGAGGGCTCAGCGCCGCGTACGGGTCCGCCAGGTGTGGGTAACCGGGCTCCTGGCCCTGCGGGTAGGGCAACGGAGGCTGCGGGTACGGCGGGGGAAAGTAGGGCGGCTGGAAGTCGGCGGCGGGCGTGTGGCAGAGCGGCGGCGCCGAGCCGTAGGGCGCCTGGTTGAGCGAGGGCAGCTGCGGCAGGCGGGCCCCGGCCGGCGCCCCGGGCAGCCCCTCGGCGCGGTCCTGCGGCGGCGAAGACAGCGGCGGTGAGGTGGGCACGGATCCCCGGCCCCAGCCCCCGACCCCCCGTCCCGTCCTGTCCCGCCCCGCCCGCGCTCGTCCCGCACTCACCATGCCCGGGTAGCTGTGCACAAGCATCGGTGCGGGCCCGCGGCAAGCCCCGGGCGGGCCGGGCCCCGGGGGTGCCCCCGTCTCCGCCCCTCTATCCCGCCGGAGCGGCGTCTCCCATCGCCCGCCCGCTCCTCTGCGCCGGCCCCGACTCCATGCACGCCAGTTATAGCGGCGGGGGCGCGCCCGCCGCCCCGGGAGCGCGCGTCAGAGCACGGGGACGGGGA